>CM062819.1:867046927-867646927 GCA_031772625.1 Pinus tabuliformis
ATGAAAATTCATGTTGAAAATACTGAGGGAGGGTGAATTAGTATTTCTTTTACAATTGTTATTTTATACCAGTTAAGATCACTTAAAAACCAGAACACAAAATGAACAACAAAAGAATAACTTTATTAATAAGAATGGGGAGGACTCCAATCCTCTTTTTACATCAATCAATTTACACAACAAGACTTGTAAGTTCTTTAGGGCTCCAACCCTAGATAAAGACTCCAATCTTCAATTAAACCAGGTTCCAACCTCTACTTCACCAAGCTCCAACACTCCAGGTAAAGTGTAATCTAAGCTCTGTCAAATGAGTTGCTTTAAGGTTGGAGGCTTGCCACAATACTGAATTTGATCACAGTGCAAATAGATTGCCACAGGTTTGAATTCTTCTGAAATGGTTCTACAGGTCTGCAATTCAACAAGTATGAATAGGAACATTGTTCTAGCACAGGCCTAAAGGTATTTGCACAAGGAGACTGAATAGGAACATTGTTCTAGCACAGGCCTAAAGGTATTTGCACAAGGAGACTGAGAGTTATAGCCCAAAATTGTCATGGTAGTAGCCCAAAATTGTCACGGAATTAGCCAAAAAAATGTCCCAGATTTATCCCAAAAATATTCTACAGGAGCAGCCCGAATTTCTTTAAATTGCCCAAGAGTTCTCACAATAAATGCCCAATAAACCTTCACAAAAATGGCCCAAAATTATCCTCTGTAATAGTAATCTGAATCTTCACTTGTTCTCACAATTCTTCGATTTATCTTATTTGAAATTCGTGATCAAAATGAGTAGCTCGAGCTGGTATTTATACTTGGTGGTAGGTGTGAAAGGACAAATCCCTTTGAGGAGAGCCGACATCTATTATTGAGCCAACCTGTTCATAATTGTTAACATTTATTTGAATTAATTTTAATTTAAAAAATTGTAAAGACAACAAATCCTCCACGTCCTCTTTTTTTGTGTAGCAATACTTTTGCCACTACGATTTAAGAATTCAATACTCTTCTTTCTTTGTCAATGCAAGATATTGGCATTCTGCATAGGTTCAATCAAACTTATAACAGCCCAGTAAGGACTTCCAAACCTCTTGGCGTAGGCTATGCTCCATTCCTTCATGAAATATCTTTTCCTTTAGAGCCTTTGAATCAACTACACACCCTTCTAAAAAAGTTGCCCATTGTAAAGCATCCAAAGAAACAGTTGGTTGCTTTTCTACTAAGTTGTCCATTCTTTTTCTGGTTTCATAGCTTGAGCACTTCCATGTTGGCCATTATATGTGTGTAAATAATTCTCTTATGGAATGACTATGTTGCTCAATAAACAATTTTCACCACAGATATGGGCAGTAGTCTCACAAGAAAATTTTGTCACCATGGAGAATTTTTCCAAACCAGCAGTCCTTAAAGCATAAGTACGTTGAACATGCTGAAATATCTCAAGGTGAGACATGACTTTTCTTTCAAGAGTTGAAGCCTGCTTTCAAGAGTTTCTAGAACTCCCTGGTCCAAGTATCTGGCAATGTTTCTCCATATTAGGGTCTGCCATCTAATGCTCCATATACCTAAAGTTTCATCCATGCACTTAGGGTTTCATTGCTAGGACTTCTTCATAACCTAGGGCTCCTTTCATGTATGTTCATCCATGGCAGCCGGTTAGGTCTCATCATATGCCTTGAATAATCCTAGGGCATCATGTAGTTATCAATAGGGATTGTCATCATTTACATGGGGCTTCAACAATGCTAGTCATCATATTGACATCAATGACAACCTTGTCCAACAATTCATTCAAGGGATTGCCATAAACTCCATTAGTTACTACATGCAATACTTTGCCCAGATTCCATAGAAAGATATTCAATAACACTAGCACATAGAAACCCTAACAACAACCATTCCATGCAATAAACTATTCAAAAGATAATCAACAGCAAGAGTACTTACAAGAAATGCATGAACAAATCATTTATTATCCCAAAATGATGACTCCGCAACAACAGAAAGCCTCCAAAAGCAAAATCTCCACAAGTATACAAGACACTTTCAGCTGAGCCGAAATCCTCTAAGGAGGCCAAATTCTCCACAAGTAATGATGAGATACAATAATGAGGTGCCCTCTATTCATATGAGGTCTACCTCAATTAAATTTAGCTAATGAAGCCCCTAAAACAAGTTTGACATCAAATAAACCTTGGGTTACAACCCAACCCACTAACCCAACGCTAAAACATGTCATAAATGCCAACTCAAGCGAAAGCAACTATCCACTAGCAATTGCCCCTAAAGGTGCAAAGATACACCAAAGGCATAAAAGATTTGGGAAGATCATGTTGTCAAAAATAGAACTCACAATAAATACATGCTCATAACTAAATTCTAAGTTCATAACTAAATTTTAGAAATGGAAATCAGTTAAATAATTACAAAAAGTCTTTAAATAACACAAATACTCATAAGTTTTTATTTATAAATTCTACAACTCAATCAATTTAATTACATTCAAAGTAATGATTTACAAACAACAACAAAAATTGTAATAAAAAAAATCAAAATGTAGAGTTTTAAAATAGTAATCAAGAATTTCACAATTTTACATACCAATATTTCCCAAACAACCAGTGGCAATTCGTGCAAACTTTCATTTCTATTATAAGCTTAAAACAAAAATTCTTCATGTTAGCTTAATTTGGGAAACAAAACATAAATTCTTCATGATAGCTTAATCTAGGAAACAAATAAAGGTTGAACCTTATCTTTAATTTGGTTCTACAACTCAACAACACAAACACACTAGAGTCAATTGTTTTCAACCACACAAGTTAACCCCAACATAAGCAATAGAACATCAACTTCTCAATGTCTATTATCATTGTGATAAAAAAATTGTCACAAGACCTAAATGTAAGGAATCTAAGTTATTTCTCATAGATATCCCTCCATTATGATTATTCGGGGAAAATTCTAGAGAAAGGCATCCCCAAGCTATATCTAACACAACTACATCTATTAAAATACCATTTAAGAGCTTCTTTGTGTGTAATCTGAAATTTCCCTCCATACTTTTTCATGAATTATAATTCCATTGACATTTTATTTCCTTGGATATGTCAAAATAGTGAAGGTGGTTATTTAAATTGAATGTAACAACACCAATAATTTCATCCATCATTAAATAGTAAAAGAAATATATTATTAAGTCAATATGATATATAATTTACAATAAAATTATTGTAAAATATCTTGATAAAGTATAAGAATGTAAAATTCCAAACAGAAAGATATTTCGTCAAATAAAATATTTATGCCTTATTACAAACCATTTCAATGACTTATATACTCACTTCAAAAAAGTGCATAAATACACATTGAAACTTTTCAATATCATTTCATTGCATATCATCATCTCTAACTCGGTAAAACTCACAAATAAGAATCACTAAAACATTATTTTCGACCATTTACCCATTCAATACCATCCAATGTATATTAAATATTCATCTTAATTTGTAATTGGTTTTTGGAAAAACATTTGTGGTTTAAAACATCCCATGACTTACCCCTCCCATAAAAATCATGATCATGAAATCCCATTAATCTATGGAACTAGTGTTCAAATTGGCATCCTTACTGTCATTGATTTACATGGAAATATGAAACCTAAATATACAAATGAAACACAAAAGAAGTCAGAGACTTCTGTTACATGTCCTAGTACCAACCCTTCCTCCTTGATGGTCACAACTTTAAAGAAAAAACATGTGTCTTGACTTCATAGGAATTTCTATTGCGTAGCAGAAGCCTCGAGAACATCGTCAATCTCAGTATGCGCTAAAAATAACAAACAAAATCCTTTCACTTTCTCAGGCCTTGTGAAAAAATACGGGGAATTGTTGTGGGCGTCTTGATTGACTCATATTCTCTGAAGTTCTTTGTATTTTTTTGGAATTGTTTATACTGCCCGTTGCTATAAAAGAAAGGCATGTGTGCGGATATTCGTACTTGCCAGATATTATTTCACCGTATTTGGCTCTACTAGCAGAATGGGATCATCGATTGGACGGGTTTTGATCCATGCCATAGCTCTCGCATGGCTGTGGTTAAACATTTCTGCTATTACGCAAGCTTCCTATGTGATGCATACCATTAACGCAACAAACTCAAGCGTTGACCAGCGGTATCGAACAACCTACCATTTTCAACCTCAAAAGAACTGGATGAATGATTTGTATATTCCATCCTATTCAAGTTTGATTTCACATTTAAGTTTTCTATTTTGGGATTTAAATAGATCTTCTAACTCTCTTTTCGTTTGTGGAGCTAAGGAAAGAGCTCTCAAACACAGCTAAGAAATGGAAATTCCTTCAAAACAAAAGGATTTGCGTACAAATACAGAAATGTCGGCCTACGTAATGGCATGTAACTCGGTTGAATCACTACACATAGTAGACTTATCATTCTGTCCAAAACAAACCCTAAATTTTCTATATTGATAATAAAAAAAATCGAACTCCAGCATCTTAGCGTTTACAAACAAACACTGAAATACCAGTCGAATGAGCCCTGACAACATTGTTGCTTAATTAATTTAACAGTAAAGCATACACACGAACACTTTAAAATTCTAAACAAGATGCTGAGAACTTTAAATCTTGTTTTGAAACATAAATTAATCACAGGAGGTTCGTCAAAGCCCAGAAGGCTTCAATATCAACCCCAGACTAAGAAAATTCCTATGGTACTATCGAGTGTCGGTTTTCCTCAAACCTGGTCGATCATTCCACAATTTCAAAAATTAAGAACCGCCAAATGATTATGGAGATGCATCGGTGAAATACAGAGTTGCGAAAAAGAAAACAAGGTAGAAAATGGAGAACAATGAATGACGATGGAAATTATCAAGAGTGTGAATGCAACGAACCAGGTGCATGAGTTCTATATCGACTTAGTTCTCATCACCAAAGTTTGAAGGTCCCTACCAGGTTCTGTTCGCCATTAGCCGACTAAGCCATACAAAACTTCTGCATTTTTATGGTGATTGTGTGCTATAGGCACCTACTGCGGGTTCAATAAACCGACTCTTTCCACAACCTCTAATTTTGCGGCACCTTTCGCATATTTCAATAAACAGACTCTTGCCACGACCTCTCAATTATGATACTTAAGGCGGATTTCAACAAACCAACGATAATGCAGTGAAACCCAAGGCTTCTACTTTGAGTAAATATTATGATTATGATAAATTAGACTCTATGATAAGCCAACTTCTCTTTTGACATTCTATAAATGTTCCACTAGAAGACGCATGTAACACAAGAAAATAAAAAAATAAAACAATTACAGAGAAGAGTCTCTAATCGGCCGAATAGTACTTAAAAATGGCAATTAATTGGTATATTGAAGAGGTTACAAAACTAGACATATACTTCTGACCGTTGTTCGCATTGACTCTTCCCTTTTTCATTTTCAAATGAGTGTGCTACAAAATATTTCCAAAAGTGCCATGATTCTGAACTTATGCAAATAAAGTATCACAATAATATCATATTTATATATGGATTGTCCAAAGTCTATTATTTTCTAAAACCCTATATCACGTGAGTATTTCAATATTTCAAACCAGAAAAGCTTTATTATTCTCTTAAATCTCTATCATGGGAGTATTTCAATATTGCAAACAATATGGAAATCTCATTATTAACAGAGAATAACTTCTGATCTTAAAAATGTTGGTACCAATAAATATTGAGGCGAATTATTCTGTATCTTGGTTTTATCATGTAATTTGGTTTCTATGTAGGCACATCCTCCATGCTTCCAAATAATAAATTAGGTTTACAAATTTAATCACTGGACCCATTTGCATAAATTGGAGACCTTGAGAGAGGGTCTCAAGGTACAGAGGAATTTGCTCTCGAAAAAGCTTGAGGAGTTTGAAAGGGCTCTGGAATGTTTGCAGTTGTATTTGATTCACAAAGATGGGAACAGTGCCATTGTGCAAGTTAATTGTGCAGACGAGAGGCCAGTTTTCGTGTTGGGAAAGGCTGGACATGGTATCAATTGCACAATACTCTCCTCATTGAGTGCAGTCGTCTCAAGTCGGCGTTGCCTATGTATTCCTAAAATGGAGTCAAATCAACGGTCGAAAATAATTACAGTTGTTCTTCTAACCTGTTATCACCCCAAGAAACTCTCCTAGGTTGTATATCAGAGATGCTCGGGAACATTACAAACTCAACAAAAATGTTGGAAAATGGTGGATGAATGGAAGGAATGCTGCATATTCAAGCCAGACAACCACTTCTACTATGCTTAACCCCAGACATGGGTGAACACCCCCAGACTACAAGGCTTTAGACCACCAATTACTCACAGTTTGAGGAACAGGTAAAGATGGAGAATACTGATCACACTAGCAGATGCACAGGACCCTGTGATGGCCAACTGCAACCAGCAAGGAGGTCTGCAAATCTATTTCCTAATGCACAGACAGGATGACAGCTCTCTGCGATTAAAACAACAGAAACCTGCATACATATTCAATAATACATGCTAGATTCTAACACAAAGGTGGGATGATAGCCCCTCTAATGCTAAAAATCAAAAGCACATGAAAAATGCATAACAGGCACAACCTGGAACAAAGAAGAAGTGGAAAGTGAGCAATTAACAGGAAAAAAAGCTTGCATTAGCAAAAAATGAAGACCAGACGCTGCAGGTATCACAGTAGTTACAGTCTCCAGAAGTTGAACTTTACATCAAAATAACATTCATCAACCATCATTACATCTTGTTTTTGGGTATATATGGAGTTTGTTTACAAAATTGCTCTGTTGTTCTATGCGTGGAGGGGTCATAATGGACCACCAACCACATTTACAATCTAATATGGGTCTCTGCTGCAAACTCTGTGTTTTAATAAATCAATTTGACATTCACTGGTACTTTGTTGTCCTTCCTGAACAGGTGGAGTATTGTTTGAATAAATTTCAATAACTGTTGTAGGCATTGAACTGCTCGAGGATCGTCCTTTCTTTCTCGGCCATGCTGCTCTTTGAATGTGGTTGCTGAGGATTCAATGCGCAGAGTACTGAATCATGGCTTCCTTCCTCCTTCGCGTGCACAGGACAGGCCAAAAACACAGAAACCGCATGGCAAATGAACGAGGGCCTGGGAATGAATGCTAGCCGTTGGATGAAGCGGACGGACGGCTGAGATCTCATGGCGGGAGGCGATGGGAAGACGCGGGGCAGAGCAACTACGAGCCGTCGGATCAGATATATGAACGACAGAGATCATTTGACGGAGGATATCGGAAGATAGGGGAGCAGGGAGATCGAGGACCGTTGGATCTCGGGATGGACGATCGGATGGTCGACGGGCGCAGAAGCTGCGGGGAAATTAACAGTCGGGAAAGCGGTTTTGGGCGGATGGCGGTTTCCCCGCATCGCTCATCGGAGGTAGGCGGTATCTGTATGCGGGGGCGCGAGCACGTTCAACGAGCGACGCATGGCTGGTGGGTCCGGCGAGAAACCGCTTTCCCCGCAGGCTATCGTTCGCGCAGTTTGCAGTGGCGGGAGTAGTGTATATCGTCGGATCACGGCGGGGTAAGATCGGATGGCGGTAGATTAATGCACACGTTTGCTGAATGATGTGACAGGGGAGGGCCTCGGCGGTATTGATTTTTATATGCGCGAGGTTATATGACCGTGGTCACATAGGTTTAACCTTGCGCTCGGGACCCGAGGGGAAAAAAGGGCTAATATGGGATTTATATAGGATTATAGAAGAAAATAGCAATAACGGGTTAAGGGAGAATAAAGAGCGCGGAAGGGGAGGAGGAAACGAAGGTAGCGAGAGTTATAAGGGTATAAAGCAAATGAATGGGGAAGGATCAAATGAACCGTTGTAAGCTCCCTTTTTGCAAAAAACACATGGTCACAATGTCTCTGACCCGGCAAAAACCAAATTATGTAGTAGAGCTAACATAACCAACGATAGAAAATGAAAAGGTAGACAAAAGTCGGTGGTGAGCTCTTCCAAAAGAGAACACCTTCGGTGTAATTAGAGACTAAGATCATATGAGCATCTATGTGGACCAAACTTGGATGTTAAGAGCATATTAATACTTTAAACTTGAATCACCTTCCAATATCTAACCAAACCAAGTCCCATAAAGGTGTTCCCTACCTTGATAGAGATGGCTAATGGTCAACCTTATTAGGTGCTTCCAGTCCTCGAGGGGAAGTGGCATTTCCAAGGTCAACCCCTCAATGAATAGGTGTTAGAGTAAATGTATAGCAATGGAGGCGAAAAGGCTTTATGGCCAAGTGCCACAATCAAGGGGGCCAACTGATAGGGAGTCCACATCCTGAGTGTATAGATGTAAAGGAGGGAGAAATCGTGGAGGCATGGGCTACCCTGCTCGGCCTGCTTTTTCTACCACTCTAGTGCGCCTTTTACTTTTTCTTGATAATACTTTGTATTACTGCATGGATCAAGGGTTAGAGCTTGCTCTTTATGATGTAGCATTTAATATTACCCCTTAAGATGAGAGTTCATTGCTAATCAGGGTTGGGACATGCAAGGGTTCCTTTTGATGTAATGGAGCACCATGTGCTTAGGAATCAGCTGATAGCCAAATGAGGAGGGTAGAGTTCATGTTATGCTTTTGCAAGTATGCTAACTTATGTCCCGACCATTTTTTGCATATTGATTTTCTTATTTCTATTTCATTGTGGCCAGATTATGTTTTTCTATTCTTTTAGCTGCATCAACCTCCAGGGCAATGTTTCCAAAGGATTGTGGACATGAAGGTGCCAAATCCCAATGAATCAATGACAAGTTAGACCCAAAGAATGGAGATGGTATACAGGGCTTGTAATGTGATATGGGAAGTGTCAAGTATGGTGTAGGAAATAATGAACACACTATCCCAATCCAGGTTTTTCAAGTAGTGCCCCTCCTATAACCCTAAGGCCTCAAGGGAGGTCCCACTAGATTAGGGCTAAAGATTAAATCATTAAACCCCCTGTGATCCAGATTCTCTCAACTACCGGAATTAACCAAGATCTTTTACTTCTATGACGTTAGCAGAATTACATGTGAAAGAATATGAAAAACCACATGAGCATACTTTAAAGAAGAGGAAACATAAAGGTAACCATCAAATCAAAGGACACACACAACTTGATAACGGAGTTCGTCCAGTGTGGACTATGTCTTTGAGCCAGGTGTCAAGAGTGGGAAGGGCGCTTCATTAATTGTTGCAAGATGATGATGAGTAAATGATGCATTCTTTGTCAAATACAAAGATGAACTTCCTTAACTAGAGCGGCATGTCTCTCCACAATACGTTCTTCTATAAGAACTCTCACTCATATAAGGTCTCCTTCAACATGACAAAATATCAAACTCTCACATGAAGTGGCATACAAGGATCCTCCAACAAAATGACAAACAAGGATCTCAACATCAAATCATCATCTCGGCAAAACTCAAAAGAAGACATGGCATCAGTGCATTTTATACCTCCACTTTCGAGGATGGCCTAAAAATGCACACCTCTGCTGAAGAAACGGATTGCACAGTTGAATTCTTGGCGAAAAATCGTGAAATCTAGCTGTAAACTTGACCCCTTCTAACTCGATCAAATTTGGGCTCCTTGGGAATCTCAATGATTCCTCAAATATTCTCTTCTGTGATTTGACTTAAATTCAACTGCTTAGACAAAGAAACTAATCACACCATAACATTCCTTGCAAAAAACTGAGAAAAATGAGTATAAAGTTGGCTTGGTTCTAAAACTGTCATTTTCGGGCTTCCAAGGAATCTTTCAGATTCCATGCATATCCATGCCTCAAGGTTCCACCTTCATCGTTTTGCCCTCAACATTTTTCTTCTAAAAAATCCGCTACTTAGATCAAAAAACCGATCATGCCATCGGACTCCTAGCAAAATTCTGGGTCATTTGAATATAAACTTGGCATGAATTTGACACCTTCGATCACTGGGTCCAAGAGAATCTAAAAGTTTCCTCCAAGATTCCTCTAGATCATGGTTCCACAAATCAAGGTTCCACCTCCAACATCGTTTTGCATCATGGTTCCTCCGCTGCTCGTTCTGCCCCGCGTGGTTCCTCTCGACCTCTCCTCTCGATGGAAGGGATGAATTGGGTTTAAATAAAAGTAGTGAGGCAATGATAACAAAGTTAGGACCATTGGGCTAATGGTTCCGCGCGGTAATTAAAGAGCGTAACGTTGGCGATGAGTTGGGACCAAGCCCCGTGGGTGGCATTTTTCGTTTCATTTTATTATTTTGTAACATGTGCTATTTAACATACTAACAAAACCCACCTTAACCATATATGATTTTTAAATTGATTTTGTTTCTACATGGTTTTTGTCTTTTATGGGAGTTTTAATGTTATCTTTTTGTCTCTTTGCAGGGATAAGGAACCAATGACAAAGTGCCAAGTGCCAATGGCTAATAGGCCACTTGTCGACTGCCATGTAATCCATGGATCCCACCTACTAACTGGGATGCCATGTGGCACGTTGTGGGCCCCCTTTTTATTTGTCTTGTCAAACTTCAAACTGCAATAAGTTAGTCATACTGACTCGGATTTGAGTGTCGTCTGCGCCATTGGAATCATAACGACGAACACTACAACTTGGCGATGTTCCCATCGAATTTTGAGCACTTTGATTTTTACAGTTTCCTGGAGCCACCTGGATCTTTCCTCCCCACTGAAGAGCCTTTGGTCCTCCAAAAGAATAAACACGATTTGCAATCTATTGTACTCCCTCATCTGCATAACAAGTTCCCTAATAGGCCACACTTCCTTCTCCTTCACCTTCGTCCTTCGAAGCCACAAATGATGAACCGACACCTGCATCTTATGCAAACCTGTAGTACATCTTGCAAAATACATGATCTTTTACAAAACATGACCCAAGCAAAACCCCATGCTTATCAAGAGTTTATAACACACTCTTGGGTCAAGTTTACATCAAAATCATAACAAAAACCAATACCCCAACTATCAACAAAAAGGCCAAAAACGTCATCATGCTGCTTTAATAAGTGATGGAAAGCACCTCATTACTTTTACAATCGTGTCGCAACACGTGATTTTCAAGATATGGCCATGTTCAACTACTTATAAATCCCCATTTGTTACCCAACTAGGTCAATGGGTCTTCTTCCCGTAGTCGCTTCCCTTGTTGATCAACTTCATTGTCTGGTCCTTCTTCTTTCACAGGTTCTTTCTGGTCCTTTGGTCGCTGCTCTGGATGGAGCTCCCAACATGTAGCTCTTTGATGCCCATGCTTGTTACAATGGCTGCAAAAATTCTTCTTCCTCCAGACCTGCTTAACCTTCTTCCTTCCCTAATGTGGAGAAGGGTTTATATGTCTTGTCTTTTTCCTTGTTGCCATTCTCTTCCAACACTTGGCAACCACATGGTTATACAAGCCACAAAAACTACATGGTTTTCTATGCCACAAGTTTTGTTCACTATTACCAATTTGCTTGTAATCAAAATGAACTTTAGAATACTGAGACTTTTTATACCTTGCTTTAGCTCTCTCTTTGGAATGCTCACTTCCATTTGGAAATGACCTGCAATCACAATCACTGGAGGATTGTGATGTACTCTCAGCATCCTTCATTGTCTCGGACTTGTCACCTAAAGATTCTCCTGTCTCTTCCTTTCTGACATAGCCCAATCCTGCATGTTGTGGTAATTCCACCACTTGGATGGGATTCACAATGCCTTGCCCATTAGCTCTTAGGCCCTTGCCTTCATATCCCATCTTCTTCATTAATCTTGAACCAATGCATGTAGTGTGCTTTTCAAAAGCACCCAAATCATCATCATCATGTGAAAATGAAACTGAAGAATTACTAACATTGTTTACCTCTAAAGCAATTGATGATCGCTTTGTTAGGCCCTCGTCGCACTTCAACCTTTTCAAGGCCTTTTTCGTGGCTCGTAACTGAAGTTGCAATGTTTACTTCTCCTCTTTTGCTTCTTGTAAAAGTCTCCTCAATTCAGCATTCTTTGCTTGAAGGCTCTGATTGATCTCTTCATTTGAATGATGAGAAGAAGATGAAGAAGTATATTCAATTAAAGATGGAGATAGAGCATCCTCCTTTGCCCTCTCTTCCTCCTATTCCTTTTTGCCAATTTCTCCTCATAATCTGCATACGTTATATCTACCTTGCTTGCCATCTTGTAGAAGGCATCATAAAGATCTTTGTTCTTCTCGACTTTCTTTCTTGTTGCACGTTCAATCTCTGGTTATCATTCACACTCGCAATTCACATCAGCAAGAAGACCGCTCTGATACCAAACTTGATCTAGATTCTCTCAACTACCGGAATTAACAAAAATATTTTACTTTTGTAAGCAGAATTGCATGTGAAACAATATGCAAAACCACATGTGCATACTTTAAAGAAGAGGAAACATAATGGCAACCATCAAATCAAAGAACACACACAACTTGATAATGGAGTTCGTCGAATGTGGACATGTCTTCGGACCCGGTGTCAAGAGTGGGGAGGTCGCTTCATTAATTGTTGCAAGATGATGATGAGTACATGATGCATTCTTTGTCAAATACAAGGATGAACTTCCTTAACTAGAGTGGCATGTCTCTCCACGAGACGTTCTTCTATAAGAACTCTCACTCATATAAGCTCTCCTTCAACATGACAAAATATCAAACTCTCACATGAAGTGGCATACAAGGATCCTCCAACAAAATGACAAACAAGGATCTCAACATCAAATCATCATCTCAACAAAAATCAAAAGAAGACATGGCATCAATGCATCTTATACCTCCACTTCCGAGGATGGCCTGAAAATGCACACCTCTGCTGAAGAAACGAACTACACGGTTGAATTCTTGGCGAAAAATTGTGAAATCTAACTATAAACTTGACCCCTTTCTGACTCGATCAAATTTGGGCTCCCCGAGAATCTCAAAGATTCCTCAAAGATTCTCTTCTGCGGGTTGATTGAGATTTGGCTACTCAAACAATGAAACCGATCACACCATCATGTTTCTTGCGAAAAACTAAGAAAAATGAGCATAAAGTTGGCTTGGTTCTAAAACTATCATTTTCGAGCTTCTAAGGAGTCTTTCAGATTCCATGCAGATCCTTGCGTCAAGGTTCCACCTTCATGGTTCTGCCCTCAACATTCTGCGTCTGAAAAAACTGCTACTCAAATCAGAAAACTGATCACACCGTCAAACTCTTGGCGAAATTCTAGTTCATTTGAGTATAAACTTGGCATGAATCTGACACCTTCAAAAATTGGCTTCAAGAGAATCTAAAAGATTCCTCCAGATCATGGTTCCACAGATCACAGTTCCACCTCTAGCATTGTTCCGCTTCATGGTTCCTCTGCTGGTCATTTTGCCCTGCGTGGTTGCTCTCGACCTCTCCTCTCGGTCGAAGGGATGAATTGGCTTTAAATAAAAGTAGTTAGGCAGTGATAACAAAGTTAGGATCATTGGGCCAATGGTTCCGTGTGGTAATTAAAGAGCGTAACGTTGGTGATGAGTTGGGATCAAGCCTCGTGGGTGTCATTTTTCATTTCATTTTGTTGTTTTGTAACATGTGTTATTTAAAATACTAACAAAACCAACCTTAACCATATATGATTTTTAAATTGATTTTGCTTTTACATGGTTCTTGTCTTTTATGGGAGTTTAAATATTTTTTTTGTCTTTTTGCAGGGATAAGGAGCCAATGGTTGAGTGCCAAGTGCCAATCATTGATAGGCCACTCGTCGACTACCATGTAATCCATGGGTACCACCTACTAACTAGGATGCCATGTGGCACGTTGTGGGCCCCTCTTTTTGCCTTTCTTGTCAAACTTCAAACTGCAATAAGTTGGTCATACGGACTCGAATTTGAGTGTCATCTGCGCCACTAGAAAACGAACACTACAACTTGGCAATGTTCCCGTTTAATTTTGAGCACTTTGATTTTTGCTGTTTCCTGGAGCCACCTGGATCACCTTGGTAAGGTGAGAGGACAAATTTACAACCAAGATCGATCAATCTTCCTGATCATTCCTTTATCCATACTAAATGCCTAAAACAAACAAGCATAAGCAACCGATTGCAAAATGACCAAAGTACCTTTTGAATAGTAGCACACCTTAATCCAAGTGGAAGCATCAGATAGTGAAAGGTATGTGCCTAGTGCAAATGGTGGAGGCACATGGCATATCATCATCAAACAGTGAATGTCAAGGGTTGTTGGCTAGTTGGTTGTCTAGCTAGCTATTAAATGTAGAAGAAAATTTTCCTCTTGAGGGGTTAACCCATTTTGGTGGGTAACATAGCCCTGAGAATTCCAGCCTGTGTGGCCCAAATAAACTTAGTTTGCTTGTTGTCCAAACTCACCCTGTTTGTTGCCCCTAAAACTTGATTTGTTCGGTCTCTTCTCTTGTTGTCAGTTCGACCTCCTATTTCTCAGCTAAAAGCCCAGTCACTTGTGCCAAATCGATCTACCTCTCCAATAGCCTATTTCCTTCTTTATAATTTCGGACCTAATCTCCAAAGTGAAGAAGGGCTGAAATTGCATCTCCACACTTGAGATCTACAATCACGATATAATCTTTTGATGACTTTTTAACTTTATAAAAGTTGGCCAACAAAGTCAAAAATTTAATTAGTGACTTTATTATGCATAAGTTCCAAACTTAGGAGCTAATTAAATAATTTTGCTGTGAGAGAATTTAGGTAATTCACTGCATGTCATAAAACTTGACCAGTACAAAACCACCTACCAACCTACAATTTAAACACTCCCTCTTAGTGAGGAAGGTGTTCCACACCACCCCTGACTTGTCTCTAAAGAACACAAATTTGCCCTTCATCAAAGCCATGGTCAGGATGTCTATTACCTGCTCATTCGTAGGTACATACTGTAGCTTTATTATCCCCTTTTGCAAACAATCTCAAATGAAGTGGTACCTGATAGGAATGTGTTGCTACTTGTCATGAAACACTAAATTCTCCAAGAGCTTGATACAGCTCTAATTATCAGAGTGAACGGTAGTCAGCTCCATAACCTAATCAAATAGTCACATGAGAAGCTTCTAGAGCCAAATTGCCTCACAAGCGGCCTCGTTGGCAACCATTATTCAGACTCAGCATAACTCAGAGAAACTGACATTTGCTTCACTGAAGCAAGAAACTGCTCTTATCCCAAGATGAAACAACACCCATAAGTGCATTTCTTGTTAGTGATATTGCTTGCCCAACCAGCATCGGTGTACCCTCCAACTTCACTCCATCAATCTGAGTATATCTCAGCCCATACTCAATTGTACCTTGAAGGTATCTCAACACATACTTTGCAACCACCCAATGAACTCGTTTTGGCTCTACCATGAACTAACTAAGTGTGTTAACTGCAAAACAAATATCTAGTTTGGTGTTGACCAAATACATGAGAGAGTCAATCAATTATCTATAAAATGAAAGGTCTACTGCTACTGATCTGGAAGCATAAATCTTCTTCCAGTAAGTCACTAGTGACATAGACATGGGTCTGCAGTCCTGCATCCTAAATCGCTTCATGATCTCAATTGTGTACTTCCCTTGTCCTAGGAAGATCTCTCCATCTCTATGCCACACCTCCAAACCGAGAATATAGTGCATCAACGCCAAATCTTTCATCTTGAACTTTGCTACTAGGTCCCTCTTACATTCTACTATGAGCATCAATGTTATCAAAATAGATCAATCCAACCGACTGGAAGGAAAATTCGTTCAAACCAGTGAACCAAACCGTTTCTGGTCAGTTTGTTACCAAACCAGCCTTTTTTCACTAAACCGGCTAGTTTGGTATCAAACCAGGCCATTTTGTACGATGCTACCAAGGATCATTTGAATGCAATTAAAAAAAATGATTTATGATAGGGGAAGCCTAGCATTTGACCATATTGTCCTGCTAATGCTATGCAATTCATGGTGATGTAAAATTATTATCCTTTTACTTAAATTTTTAACATTACCATGAATTGACTCGGGATGTTTGAGAGTAATTCTGACCTCAATGGATTTCATATGGGGAAAGTGGAATTTTAGATCTCACTCAAAGATCCAGCAGACTTAACAATTTTCTAGGATTCCAGGATTGGGGGTATTGCAATGCTTCCATTGGATTTTGTCATGTACGAGGGTATGGAACTAGCATTTAATCAAGAGCACCAAGCCGTCTATGTACCTCGATGTTAGTGGCATTGGTTGTCAAACTCCTCTATCATGACCCTATTAAAAAAGTATCCATCACTCAAATGAAATATTGACTTGACGTGCTACATTTTTTCTATCTTATTTTAATGTTTAAAGAGTGATATTGATGACAAGGATCCCAACATAAGCAATGATTTTGATGATATGTAGGTATTTGTCGTAGCATGATTTTTTTGGATGCTAAAGGCCATTTGGAGCTTGTTTATTTATGGTTTTTCAATTTAGAGATGGCTTGCACTCGATGTTATTTTGGTTGTGCACCCTTACATGCAATATAAAAGAGAACTTTTACTTATGTGTATAAATGGTTTGGATTTATATGCATGCACATGTATATATATATATATATCAATGTTGTGAAAAGCGCGAGCGGGATTAAATCGGCGCGGGGAACGAATCAGAAAAAATCGGAAAAATCAGGAAAAAATCGGAAAAAAGCGGGAAAAAATCGTTTGGTACAAAAATATTCATTTTTTTCATTTTTTTTAATATCTAAACCATCTACAACATAAAATAAATACATTGACACATAAATATGATAAAAAAAACTAATATATAAGATGTTTAATATCATTTCTAGCGCTAAAATCACACATAACATTGAATCATGTCCTGAATACTAAATAGTAAGTCCTGCTCCTGAGTCCCAACTCAGCCTCAAAATATCAACAAAAAATATGATAATGTATCTCATCATGTCATAATGTCATATACAATAAAATGAGGTCTAATCCTATTGATTTCCTCTGCCCCTCTTGCGAGAAAATGCCACAGCTTTCCCTTTCCCTCTAGATGTAGATGCTGGTGCCTGTGCTGGTGGAGATGGCAGTGGAGTCTGATGTGTTCTAGAAGCTGAAGAACTAGAAGTAGGAGCTATCGGAGGTAGACCACGTCCTCTACTGGTGGCAGGGGTAGCCCGAGCAGGTGGTGTCACCTGGAAACATTACAATCTCCCAATCCTGAAATCCTGAAAAACTGATAAGTCTGCTGGATTTTAAATGAAATCTAAAATTCTACTTTCTCCATATGAAATCCAATGAGGCTGGAACCACTCTCAAACATCCTGAGTCATTTCATGGTAATGTTAAAAATTTAAGTAAAAGTGACATTCTCCTTAATCTTCATTTTCATCCTTTTACTTTAAGAATTTAACATTACCATGAATAGCATATCCATACTAGGGCCTAGACTTGATCATTAAGCTGCCCCACTCAAAATTATTTGTTTCTTTCAAAAAAAATTGCATGAAAAAACCCAAATGACCAAATGAAAAACCAAAAAAAAAATTATAAAATCGTGCTGTCCCGGCAACCCCGCGCTTTTTTCGGAAAAAATCGGCCAAAAAAATAGTCGATTTTTTCGTGTAAAAAGCGCGATTTAATCGCGCTTTTCACAACACTGATATAAATAACAGTATTGCACATATCACTATAATATTGGAATTATCGCAATATTATCATCAAAAACCACCTTGTCGATTTTATTGTTGGTATTTATTGCGATAAATTCCCTTAATTGAAAGTATTGCAGTGAATTCAATTTATCGCTATAATTTAGGTAATTATCACGATACTTTCGAAATTATTGCCTTGCTCTATCAATTTCAACTTATTAACAACTTTTTCTTTTCTTTTTTTCTTTTGACCCTGATTTTTTAAAAGAGAGTTAGGGGATTGAGTTGTGAGGATACTCTATCTATTTCCATCAAGCAAACAAGGAGACATCCACTGTTTTCATTTCCCATGATTCATCTCATGAGATACATAACCTAGTAATTAATGGTAATATTAAATTCTTAAAGTAAAAGGACAAATTTTTAACATTACCATTAATTGACTCAAGATGCTTTAGAGTGGTTTTGACTTCATTGGATTTCATATGGAGAAAGTAGACTTCATATCCCACTCAAATTCTAAAAAACTTAACAATTTTTAGGATTTCGGGATTGGCGAGATTGCAATGTTTCTATTATAGTTTGTGATGTATGAAGGTATAGAACTAATATTTAATCAACATCACCGAGCCCTCTATGTACCTCGATGTTGGTGTCATTGATTGTTGAGCTTCTCCTTCATGACTATAGTATTAATGTACATTTAACTCAATTATTCATGACCCTAGTAAAAATGTACACTTCACTCAAGCAAAATCATTGATTAGGATGTTAAGATTTTTCTATCTTATTTTAATTCTCAAAGGGTGATCTTGATGAGGATCCCAATATAGGCAATGGTTTTGATGTTATGTAGTTATTTCTTGTAGCATGATTTTCTTTGGATTTCAGAGGCCATTTAGTAACTCTCTATTGATTATTTTTCATTCAAAGATGGCTTGCACTCAATGATACATGAGAATTTTTGCATAATTGTGTATAATAATTTGGATTCATATAGACACATGAATTAAATGTTGTTTTTAAAATTTGAATATTTTATGTATTTTTTGGTTGACCAATATTTTGGTCCAATTGAGGATGTTGTGACCATTTTCCATCAAGCAAACAAGGGTAAATTTGTTGTTTTCATTGCCAAGATTCATCTCATGAGATACATTTATTTTTGTTTTGATATGATTTTGCATCATTCTATTAAATCTTATAAATCAAGACAAATATCATATTTCAATATCAAAGTTTGATGCATCACTTGACATCTTATACATCTTAATAATCTTATACATCGATTTTATTTTTATATTAAGTAGCAATGTGTTGTTTGATGTTGATGTTGTTTTAGAAGTTAAAACATCGAGAAAAAAATTATTATTTTTGTATTTTTAAAGTTTCCCGATAATTTCCGATATTTTCCCCGTTATTGCTGATAATTTAAATTTTGGACCCCCGACGATGAACTGCCAATAACAATAAACATAACATTCATATATATCTGTGTGTGTGTGGTTGTCCGATTTTTTGGTCCCATTTTTCTACTGGTTCCCGGTTCGAGGGCTCTACCAATTCGATGACCATTCTGGTTCTAATAACATTGATGAGCATTTCACAACCTTGAGAAACAAGTCATCCACATAAAGTACCAAAATGAGAGGCTCACCCCTAACTCGAATGTAGTACAAGTTTGGTCTGGTTCACTCGTGGTGAAGCCCATAACCTACAAATAACTGTTAATCCCATACCACACCCTAGGAGCCTACTTGAGTCCATACAACTCTCTCTTAAATCTGCACACATGGGAATCCCTCCCATGCATCTCAAAGCCCTTTGGCTACTCAATGTAAATCTCTTCCTCGACCACACCATTGCGGAAGGTTGTCTTCACATCCATGTGGTGAATGCTCCAACCCATCCACGTTGCAATAGAAATCACTGCCCTGATGGATGAGTATCTAGCTACTAGGGCGAAGGTCTCATCGTAGTCAATCCCTTCCTTCTAAGAAAACCTCTTAGCCACAATGTAAAAAATCCATGAAAATCTGCAATCACTCTAATGAAAAAATTGAAAGCTAGTTTCTTTTCATTAGGACACAAATTTCCTCTACGTATTTGCATCATAATAGGAATAGAAATAAACACAGTCACTCAATAATCAAGACACAAAAATTTCTAGGGAACCCAACTGGGAAAACCCTTTGCTTGTTTAAGAATTTTATCAATAGAAGAATGAGCAAAATATCTGTCATAATACAATATTGTCTCAACAAAAAACACACTCGTTCTTCTTGCTTGAACTAGGCTTGGAACACATGCAAGTAGCCTAATCATGCCTCCCTATTTCTATGCACATAGGCTGCCCCTATTATTTAGGGAATTCTCCCTAAATCATTGCGCGAATCCCACGGGAAATTCCTCCTCAAATCTGCGCACAAGCTTCTCTTTCATGCTCTTCCTCTCACAAGCTCTCACACAAAAACCTATGCTCTCTCTTGCCTTGTCTCACCAACTCGTGCTCACAAAACAATGTTGTACAATGTTGCTTTCGTCCTCCTTGTAAGCAATTCGCATAGGCTAAATCTAGCAAGTTGTATTTTAGGAAGTAGACTAGTGATTGATGAGTTAAATAAGTCAAACTGACTCTTGTAACTCGTCTAGTCTCAATTTAGAATTGAGACTCAATCACTCATCCTTTCCCAAATCTAACTCGCACTAGAAGACAACCACTGAGCCTTCCACTTTTGCGCATTAGACAAACTGCTTCATGAATTGTCCTAACTTATAAGAATTCCTAAATTTTAGGAACTCATCCTAACTTTTAGGAACTCGTGCATGCTAAGGAAAACTACTTCTTGGTCTCTTTGACTAAGGCACAAGTCAAAGAAGGACCTTTCTCGCTACTATTTTCAACACTCCCTCTTAGCGAGGAAGGTGCTTCTGGAAGAACCTTGTCCACCTAGATTTGTCTCCAACACTACCACGTTTTCCGTTGTTGTAAGTTTGTAACTATTCCCTTTGAACTGGAAGACTTCCCTACTTTCCTCTGCGGAACCTAATCTAAAGATATGTTCTTTCCCACCATGTTCTGTGAGTCCATCACTTCAGTCATAAGTGCCATGTACCCTGTGTACCTTTGTGGTTGCTTCCTTTGGCTAGAAGTGATACTGGAATATTCAAATCTCTTTTGATCTCCCTTAACCAAATCCTCTGCCCACTTGGCAGGAACTCTTCCTATATTGGGAGTCTCTAACTGAGTGGCTGCCTCCACTCGCCTTGGGCTATGCTCCTCATCATCTTGTTGGTCAGCCCAACTTCCAACTATCTTAGACTCAAACTGAAATATTGGCTGAGGTTCCATCTTGAGAGCTCTATCCTGCTCTCACACAACCACCACTTCTCTACTTTGAGCTCTCCCTGCCTTGTTGCTCAAGGTTGCATCTTGTTGCTCAAGGTTGCATCTTGCTCTACCTACAACTTGCAGAGATTCTTCACCCTCACACATATCTGCTTCTTACATGCAGATATTGTAGCCTCAAGAAGCCCAATGGATGTGTCCTTTCAGCCTACATGCAGATTTTCAAAATTCACATGTGTGGCCACAAGAAGAGTTTTCTGGGGCAGATTGCAAGCCGAAAATTTCAAAGTTCAGGGACAGTTTGACCAGTGTTGACCAAGGTGTTTTTGACCAAGTTTGACTTCAATTTTGGGTGGAAAAGTTTGATTTTTGTAGGCCATATAGTTGGACACAAAAATTGAGAATTTCTGGGCTAAATCACAGAACGGAAGTTGCAGAAATTTCAAACTCTTGACCAGCGTTGACTGAGACCTTCCAAGCACCATTTGACTTCAATCTTTTGGGGAAATTTTTGTCTTAGCAAACCGCAACTTTTGGCACAGAAACCGAGGTTTTATGAGCACTTTGATTGCAGACCAAATTGCAGGTTGACCGTAGAAAATTACGACAGTTTTCTCTCTCCTTTGACCAAGTTTGACTGGACTATTTTGGGTTGACTTTGACCTCCTGATCAAGCCGAGTTTGACTAGGGAAGACTGAGTTGATTTGAGGACATTCTATTGTTGCTTTGACCAGCGTTGACTTTCTAGTCAAGGATGTTAACTGCTGTAGAAAATTGCAAATTTGACAAAGTTGTTTTAATAGTGATTTGGCAAGTCGATTTTGACTTTGACTTTTGTATTTGTACTCTCTCTCTGTTGAACATTTGATATAATAATAAGAAGATTTGATCAAAGAGTTTTCCCCATCTTGGAGTTTTCCCCAACATCTGCCAAATCAAGTGTTCTCTTGTGTTGGCTTGTCTTTTGCATATTGTTTCATGTTCTATCTACTTTACTGTCAATGTGATTATTGGTTAATGCGATTGCTACTGGAAATCTAAATTGGAAATTGGCATTGGGCTGCTAATGAAACATTGAGGTAATTGTGCTAAGCATAGAACATACCATTGTTATCTAAATTCAAAGCCTCTGCCCATAATAACATTAGTAACTCCTAGTCGTGAAGCATAGCCTTGGCCATACCAATAATGGCCCTATTCTTTCGTTCTGCAACCCCATTCTGCTAAAGGTTGCAAGGGACTGTCAGCGCTTTTTTGATACCCTCACTTGCACAAAAGTCCTTGAAGGCATACGAGGTGTACTCGCCTTCATTATCAAACCTGAGTGTCTTGATCTTTCTCCCGGTCTGCTTTTCTACAAGGGCTTTGAACTCCTTAAACCAACAGAAAACCTCATCCTTATTCTTCATGAAGTATATCCAAGTCTTCCTGGGGAAGTTATCTATGAAGGTCACATAATAATGGTATCTACTTAAGGACAATGCTGACATGGGCCCACACACATATGAATGAATTAGGTCCAAAATGCCCTTGGCCCTAGTATTGCAACTCGAAAACATGGCCTTAATATACTTGCCTAGTGCGCAATCCTTGCACACATCATATTGTTCGATCCTAAACTTTAGCAATCATGTCAAAATCTCCTTGAGCACATTAAGTGCCCCATGGTGCAGATGGGACATGCTCCTATGCCATAACTCCTCCAACTCTTGGTTGCAACCCACTAGTCCCTACATTGGCTCAAACTAAAGTATGAATAAATTACCCTTTCTGACTCCTATCACCTTGGTTGTCCTGGAATCTTTAGGCCAAATGTACAACTTGCCATCCTCAAATGTCACAATGTAACCCTTGTCTTCCAAGGTTGCAACAGAAATCAAATTTCTAGTCATTCTCAAAACATACAACACATCTTCCACCAACAAGGGTTTACCAAACTCCCTCTGAAACTTGACAGTGCCAATTCCAGTTACCTTGTACTTAGCATTGTCCCTAAGTTCTATATAGAAGTCCATTTCCTTCTCCTTAGGGTTGTTGAAATACTCCTTAACTCCCATCATGTGGTAAGAAGCCCCACTACCAATGTACCACACGCTAGTGGTTTTTGAAATCAAGAGGCAGGCACTGACTAAAAACTCACTTTCAAATCTGACTGCAAATTCATCCATTTTGGTTGTTGCAGCAACCTTCTTCTTCTGTTTGCCCCTTTTCTTGTTAGGGTACTGGCTAGCGAAGTATCCTGGATGGTGACAAGCAAAGCATTTTATTTTGCTACGGCCTTTCTTCTTCTCTTCTTTATAAGTCGACCCATCACTGGACCTTTTCTTTGCCCTTAGTAACTAGGGAAAGATTTTTGTCCTCCTCAAACTTCTTCTTCTGGTCACCACGTTGAGCCCCTTCTCTAATCTTTTCTTGTATGAAGTCGCCCCACATTCCTTCCCAAGCAGGAAGATGCTCTCCACCCACGATGCATTTCACAAACACGTCCCACTATTTTGTAAATCCATTTAAGGGTATACACACCAATTTTGGTTCAAGGATTATATCCCCTACAACTACCATCTCATCTCATAGTTGAGTGACCCTGGTCAAGTAGGAAGCTATGCCCTCACCCTTGGACATCTTTATGCTATATAGTTGGTCCCTTGGAACCATTTTCGACTCTTGGTAGTCTCTCTAGTATAACTTGGTGAGCACATCCCACATTTCTTTAGTTGTCTTCTTTTCGAACATGCGTGGAATCAAGTGGTCTTTAACCCCATCCAGAATAATCCTTTATGCCCTCGTTTCTTTCACCTCATGAAGGTCTAGGGAAATTGGATCTAAAACTGGTGGAAATGTTGTGGTGTTGACAAAGTTCCACAATTTGTTGTCCTTGACAATGGTTGTGATCTGAACCCTCCACTGAAGATAGTTCAAGGACCTTTCCAATCTATCTTCATATTGAATGTTGATAGCCATGGTGTATTGAACCCTTAAATCACTTGTTTGTTGAAAGCTTGAACTCCTTTGAGCTGGTACCTATGTCAAATGCCCTGGTTTCATACTCAGAGACTACTGCTTTGATACCATGTTAGATTTCTTGAACCCAGGTCAGATTTTGTGCCCAATAAAATTATACTCAAAATAGAAATAAAAATCAACTTTCAGATCTTAATTTTATGACACCAAATACACTTGGTTCCCAACTCAGCATGCACACCAGAAATAAAATAACCAAGAAACCAAGCAAATAAAAATATTCTGACACAGTTTTACCCTAGAAACCCCAATCTAGGGAAAACCAACAAAGTTCGCGCTTCTATTCATCTTAGAAATTTCAATTACAGCAAGTGTACACTTCAAAAAATTACAACAATAAAAATACTCAGCAATTTCCCTGTCACAACCTACCTTGTGTCGCCTATTCAACCAGAAAATATTGTTGTACGGCTTCAGGAAATATGGGCCAACTATTTTAGCTTGTTTAGCCCTGGTAATTAGCAACCATGAGAATTTTGGCATATAAGGCCCAGATAAAGTCAGTCTGCTTGTTGTCCAAACTCAACCTGTTTGTTGCCCCTAAAACTTGACCTATTCGTTGTCTTCTCTTGTTGTCAGTTCAACCACCTATTTCTCAACTGAAAGCCCAGTCACTTGCGCCAAATCGATCTACCTCTCGAACAGCCTATTTCCCTCTTCATAATGTCTGACCTAATCTCCAAAGTAATGGAGGGCTGAGATTGCGTCTCCACATTTGAGATTTACAGTCACGATATAATATTTCAGACCTTTTTAACCTTATAAAAGTTGGCCAATAAAGTCAAAAATTTAATTAGTGACTTTCATAAGGTCCAAACTTAAGAAATAATTAAAAAAAATTGCTGTGAGAGAATTTGGTGATTCACTGCATGTCATGACACTTGAACAATGTAGAAGCACCTACCAAACTACAGTTTCAACAATACCTTGAATGAGGAGGGTGCATTGCATGTGAGGTGTTCTAGGTTTTGATGGTATGGTTCCCAAGAAGATAGAGGTGCACACATGAAAGTGACTATCATGTATAGCATGTATGCATATTCATAGTGTGTTCTCTTCAGTGAGGTCCACTATCGTAGGCAGTGTTATCCATGCATGAGGGGGCATCCTTCAAGGCTCTTTAGAGTGAAGGTTTGACACTATCAAGTGGGGCACATCGCTTGTATGTCTAGATTCAATGTAGCCCTAGCCCTTTATTATTCTATGAAAGGAAAGCATTGGCCTTCACTATGATGGGTAGAGTTAGACAGTAGGCATTTTGAGCGAGTTGCATTACAAATTTCTTTCCATTAATAGAGAGCATTGTGGTTGATTGCTTCAATTTTTGCTTGCTGTCTTAAATTTTCAGAATGATGTATTTGTAGATCTAGCATTCTTATTGACTGTTTTGATAAGTGATTAATCAGACTTTGATTCCTAGCTTACAGTTTTGCTTTAGGAGTACAGATCTGCTTACCATGTACTGAAAATTTCATTATTACTGCCCAATAATCTACATGGATATTGTAGGTGTAGCCTTTCTTAAACGAATTGAATATCATCTTTAAAGAAAAGAGTTGAGACACGCTGATCCATACATCAGGCCACACATTCTCAGAGCGTCAAAGAGATCAGCTCCAAAGTAGAGCACCTCTCACCTGTTAGACTACCTTCCAGAAACAAAGGAGCAACAAAAGAATCAAGATCCATTCGAAGCTTCATTCTTTCGACATCGGATGCTAGGAGTATTCCTCGCTTGTACATTCCCCTAAGATAATACATTTAGGCTCCCCAAGGGTTCTAGCGGACTCCAACAGCGAGCCAGTGCTCACTTCACCCCCCATGCCCTTAACCATCAAACTCAGGACACTCGCTTAATGTTTTGTATCATCGTCCCTTTGTCAAGGTTTTATACATATGTTCTGATGATCTTTTTATGTAGATTTCTTTCTTTGTATCACTTTCAGCATTTTCTAGGAGATGTGCTTGCACTCCCACTTTGTATTCATACTAGTTGTACTCTTCAGTCCTATTGACATGCTTGTGTGGTAACTCATCAAACATTAATGCAATTATCTTGTCTTATCTTATTACTATCATAAAATATGTATGACAGTATCTTTGGATGTCACATTTATAAAATAAAGTATTAAACACCAATTTCAATTATGACCAAATGCAACTACAAGACTTTTAATAAGTACATCTAACTCCAATTCTCAATAGCATTTGTATATATATTTTCTGGAAGCTTCTTCTTAGATTCCAAAACCGGTGCCTCTGAAGGATATTATAAATGTTTCATTCTATCCCACATTTCTTTTCCAAAATACTAAAAGAGATGATAGAATTAACATAGAGAGGAAAGATTCGGAAATTTTTACTAGTATACATACAAAGGAAACCAAGACAAACCCAATGAACATACCTGCAGAGACCATCATCAGCAGGAGATGCTATTCGGTCATTCAAATACAGAACCATTATGCTTCCATCACTGGCAAGGACCACAGATTGTCCAGTTCTGCCTATAGCCAGATAGCGAACAGGAAAGTTCACCTTCATGTTGGGTCGCAATGTCTGCACAAGGCACCAGTTTTCAGCAGTCCACCAATTACATATAACTAATATAACTCAGAAAAGCATTGGCAGTAAATAAATATTATATAATATACAGTTCTCAGACAAAAGCACTACACAATTGATAAAGCTCCATTTTTCCATGTGCTACATTTTGTTGATGCCAAGGGATATGTGAACCCAAAACCTGCAATTTTATGTGCAACGAGGCACATATTTTCTCAAGGTGTCTCAGCGTGTCTCAGAGAGCTAAGTTAGGGTAGGTCGAATGGATAATTTATCATGCATTTCCAACTTTAAACTTCATTGCATTAACAAATTTTGGTAAGGATGACTTAAAATGAAGTTATACTGCACTCAATTGGTTATGGTTATCTTTTTAAACGCTTGCTGAAGTGCTTCAGAAATATTAGTAAGCAGCACCTTGATTTATTGTGGTAGAAATCAACTCAATCAAATTTGAGGCCGCTTTGCCCTGCTTAGTAAATGTACATTGATTAAATTTGATATTAAAAATGAAATTGTGCTACTTCACATGCAACTGAATCTTTTAAGTGCACTCTGGAAAGTGATTAATGGCCATTGCTAACAGAAGGATATATCAAAATAGTTTTAAAACAGATTTGCTCCAACTTTGCATGTGATTCCATTGAATTTATCCGTTAAGTCAAATATCTCGAACCAAAAATCATAATGCTTGGTAGCTTCTTGGGACAGTGTGATCTATTTTAAGATTATTTATTTTGCTTTACACAAATGTTTTCTGCAATAATTATTTTTCAGGCCATTTCAGAAGTCCTGAGAAGTTAAAGTTAGATGTTGTTATTTCTAGTTTGCATAGGATTCTCTTAGTGATTCCCCTGAAGATAGTCAATTAGCTTTGACAAAACATCATAAATCTGACAGTATCTTAGAGCAGGTGGCAATCTACTTCAAGGGAATTTGTCTCGGCTTGCAGAAATATAGCAAGGTGTTATTTTAGTTTAGTCTTTCTTGTACAGCAATTTAGTCTGTCTTGTAAAGCAGGAGGTGCAAAAGGACCCTTGCTTAAATTGCTGTCATGCTGCAAGCTATGTTACCAGAAACAAGAAATGGAAAATGGGAACGTAATGAGAAATGAGGATAGAGGACTTTGGGGCATCAGAAGCCTGATCCCACCCCCCAAATACTGGCTTACGTTATGCATATAAGTTTTATGAGCAATGTGCTACCGTACTGTCGAGCCAGGAATGGAAACGGAAAGATAAAAAGGTATCGTGGTCAGGTTTCCAGTAACATAGGTATCAAGAAGTGCAAAGCAGGCCAAACTTCTAAGTTTTTTCTTCTATTCTTGAAGTAGGTGTTGAAATCTAGCTTGTGGTACAAAAATTGTATTGGTCTGCTTGAAAATAATTTTCCCCATGCAGTGGCCTTTATAAAATTTGAGAATTAATGCCTAGTGGCCCTTACGAGGGTAGATGTTACACCTCCATCTAAGATAAACTAGGGTTTGAATTATTTTTCATCATCGTGATTCACATTAAGATTGGGAAAATTTTAATGCAATTTATTCAATATTATTTTAAATTAACCTCAATAACAGAATGCAGTGCGGGGAGTCTCAAAATCGCCGTTTCAACTTAAGTTAACCTGAAATCGTAAAGTGAACCTATGGAAACTCACTTTGTGTCAAATGCGCCCAATATTCTGCAATATTTCTGTGAGCAGTGTTATGCACAAAAATAGGGAAAGAAGCTTGAGGAAGTTTTAATTTCCTCTTTTAATTCAAAGCCCGTGATGTGTTGCAAACAGAGATGAAAAACGCAGAGAAGGAAAATGGAAAATGTTCATTACCTTGACCCAAGTAGAGGCCTGTATGGTTTCTTCATGAGGGTGGGAGCAACGGATGTCAACAGAATGAAGGCATTGTTGGGCAGTGTTCCATACAAAGAGTCGCGAATAACCATCCCAAGCCATGAGATTTAAGGGCAACCTGGAAATTACATGGACAGACGATGATGATGAAGAATAATCGTCCACGGTATGGGGAAAGAGTTGTGCCTTGTTAAATATGGGATGTGATTGCAAGTCCACCCACTGTTCCTCCTCCTGCGCCATGGCCGCTTTGCTTTGGACAATAGAGTATGCCCTAGAAGGAGAGCTCCTCACTCGATCGAAATTCAAATGACAACAGAGTATGACCTAGAAGGACAGCTGCTCACTCCATCGATGCTCCTCCTCCTGCGCCATGGCCGCTTTGCTTTGGACAAGAGAGTATGCCCTACAAGGAGAGCTCCTCACTCGATCGAAATTCAAATGACAACAGAGTATGAGCTAGAAGGAGAGCTGCTCACTCCATCGAAATTCAAATTCGTTGCTCGTTTTTACGAAAATGTTTGAAATCTGATTTATCGACTGTTACTCTATATTTTAAAAAATAATAATAAAAAATAAAAATAAAAAAATTGTCAAACAATATGCAAATTTCATAATTGCATAACTATGACCCAAAAATATCATGACAATGGAGTTCATCATTTCGCTGGACTTATTTACTTGCTTATAGTTTGAGGGATAGAATTTGGCTCGGAAATTCGCCACTTCAAACATATCGCTACAAATTTTAAACATTTATTTATCTTTTGAGGCTAAAATTATTAAAAATGGATTGTTTTTCAGTTAGCTCAGGAAGAAGAGGAGGAAAAAAAACAATTTAATGGTTTTTTTTTCAAATTAAATATAATAATGAATTAGTCGTAATATAAATATATTTTTGCATCTAATTCATTAGAGTAGATAAGATAATTATATTTATGTTTAACTAATGACCACAAAGTAAGTCAAAGGGATTGTTTAGTACAGTGATGTCCATACAATACAAGAGAACCAAACGGTCTCCTATAAAAAAAACAATGCATAAAAGGTACAATGCAGGAACATAAAAGATACAATGTACGGAATACCCTGATAGAGAAGATACAGGGGCTAGTCTGAGGATCATACCCATCTCTCCTAACATCTGAGGCTAACTGAAGAATGCTGAAAAAAAACTCCACAAAGTCTGTTGGCCCGATGAAGGGTCAGTGGGAGGTGTGGATGGTCCACTAAATTGTTGTATGAGGGAGTTTGTGCATTGTTGAGGTCTGGAGGACCTAGTCCGTCTCCCAGGGATGGATCTAAGACAGTTTTGTTGTTGAGTTCTCATTTGGCAAGGTGAGGTCCCACGGATCCTCACTGGTCTAGAGTCTGGATATGAAACGGTATCAATCGTTCTCTTTGTGCCCCTGTCTAAAGGTAGTGCCCTGAAAAATGTTGTGATCCTCTGTGTGGGGTCTGGTTTGATGGGAGGCTGAAGAATATGCGCTCAGAACCTAAGAGCCTCCTACATATATAGGGTCAAACATATATGATCGGGATACCTGAAAAACTCTGTGAGGATCTGAGAGTCTTTGAACAAGCAATGGAACCTTCCTCTGATCTCATAGTAGATAGGGCATCAAAAAATGAAGTGCACCTCAGTCTCTACTTCCTGTAAATGACATACCTGGTAAATTCGATATGGCCTATCAATCTGGTGGTCCGTCTCTACCCGAAGTCTATGAGAACCTACTCTGAATTGGCCTAGAGGAATGTGAAGAGCATGCATCCAGTGGTGAAACGTATTTTGGGGTCGAATAATGAGTATGTCTCTCAACTCCAAGAAGTGCTCAACGTAGAAGGCCATCTTTGGGCGCAACTGTTAGGTCCCTATACTGCTAGTGTACCCCCCTTATTGTTATTAGTGCAACCCCCTTATTGTATTGTTGTGCCCATGTAGTCCTTGTGTTGTTATTATTGTGCCCCATAGAAGCTCACTATTGTTATTGTTATGCCCCTATAATATTATTGTTATGTAGGCTCTAATTATATTAGGACCCCTTAGACTCCTAGATATAGAAAGGAGGTCTTGTCATTTGTATCATCGAAGAATTGTTCATTTGTGTAATGTAAAGGAGGTTCCCCCCTCGAAGAGGATTATTTTGAAGTTGTTGATCTATTTCTTCTTCTATTTTATGAGTTGGTTTCATAACATTTGGTATCAGAGCTTTGGATTCTAGGGTTTCGTTGCTTCAAACAGGTCATCAGGGCATTTTCGCTATAACTTTTTTTCTACAAAGTTTCAGAAGCTAAAATTAAAACTCATTTGATCTGAAAGCTTGTTGAACCTTGTGTCCAAATTTCAAATCTTTTCTCGCTATATTTTTAGAGATATGAGTTGAGGAAGTTAGGATTTTTATAGAGTCCAGAATTCCATTTCAAACAGGTCATCATGGCATTTTCGTTATAAATTTGTTTCTACGAAGCTTTGGAAGCTGAAATTAAAACCCATTTGAGCCAAAATTGTGCTACACCTCACGTATGAATTTCAGAACTTGGTTCGCTATATTGTCGGAGATATTATCCAAGGAAGTTAGGGTTTTTGCAGGCTCCCGGATTCCATCTCAAATAGGTGACCTTGGGAAAATCGTCATAACTTTTTCTCTGAGCATCGGATTCAAATTTCCTAAAAAGTGATAGAAATGGGAAGGATTTTAGTTTGTTGGGTATTTTTTTTAGGACCGAAGGTAGAAACAATGACACGTGGCACTTTGTACAAATTCACTCTACTGAACTAGTCTATAATCAGGTCATCGTAGGAAATTGGACATAACTCTTTCTTGAAGAATCCAATCTCGATCAGACCTCTAGGGTTGGAAAGACGACTCAAAGGGTTACCACAATACACAATTTCAGAACTTGGAGATCCAAAATTACAAGGTTACAGTTGTTTCAAGATCGAGCTCTTAAAAGCAAGAGAAAGAGATATGAGGAAGTTTGATGGCAAGGATCTAGTAACTTGGATACTACAGATGGAGCAATATTTTGATCTACATGATGTGCAATTGTTACAAAAGGTATGTATTGCATCTTTATATTTAGAACTAAATCAATTTGTATGGTATAGAGGGATTTGTTCTCGTAAACCACTTGTCACCTGGTCAATTTTCACGGAGGAAATGATAGCACATTATGAGGATACAAAGAGCAACACCTTCTTTAGCCAATTGATAAATATCAAACAAAAGGGTTCAATGGAAAATCACATTGAGGACTTCCAAAAATTGAATATAAGGGTAAATGATATTCCAGAGAAGAGGAGGATTGATGTCTTCATAGGGACTTTAAAGGATAACATCCAACATGAGGTTCACCTTTGGGAACCTGATTCATTGGAGAAGGCATACATGCTGGCAAGAAAACCTGAAAGTAAAATTATGGCAACAAGGAAGCCTACCACTCATAACTATAAGGATGGAAGTGTTGTTGCTCCTAGCCTTCCACAACCTACAAGGTTGACACCACAACAAATGGAAGAAAAAAGAGCAAAAGGGCTTTGTTACAGTTGTGATAGAAAATACACTAAAGGTCATAAGTGTGCTGAGAATAAATTAATTTACATAGATGGGGAAGAGGAGAAAGAAAAGTAACAAGAAACGTCAAAAGAAGAGGATATCCACCAAGAACCAACCCCAAAGAAATAAGAAATGAATCTGACCATACCTTATAATGCTTTGACATTAATTACCACTCCTCAAACTCTCAAGATAGAAAGACATGTCAAGAAGAAAAAGGTAATAGTGTTGATTGATTCAGGTAGTACCCATCATTTTATTTATTGTAAGATAGCGAAGGAATTGAATTGCTTCCTATATCCAGCACTAGACTGTCAAGTAATGGTTGCAAATGGAGGAACCATAAATTGCTCTAGAAAGTGTCATAATATCATGCTATCCATGGGAGCATATGTCTTGAATAGTCCAATGATTTCCATTCCAATGGGTGGTGTTGATGTTGTATAAGGAGTCCAATGATTACAATCTTTGGGAACGATAGCTTTCAATTTTCAAGAACTTTTCTTGAATTTTTTTTGGGAAGGAAAGGAAGTTAAATTAAGGGGTATCGCAGGGAAACCAGGAAAGATAATCAGCTCTAATGGCATGACAAGGCTTCTAAAGAAAGAACAACGGGGCGTAATATGTTCACTACAGGTTCAAACAATGAAATCATCTATTTCTCTAGATCTCCAAAAAGTCTTGGACAATCATTCTAAGGTTCAAGTAGTGGAAGATCACATCGAGCATCAACAACAAGTTCTCCAACTCTTAAAGGATAACCTCACTTTGGCACAGAATCGAATGAAACAACAGGCAAGTCAACATCGCAACAAAAGAAATTTTGATGTAAACGGCTGGGTATTTTTGTGGCTACAAGCATACAAACAAATGTCCCTCTAGCAAGCTAAGAAGGATAATAAATTGTCACCAATATATGATGGTCCTTACAAGATGTTGCAAAAGATTGATACTATGGCATACAAATTGGACCTTCCTACATCTTCCCAAGTGCATCCAACTCTCCATGTTTCATGCTTAAATAAGGTTATTGCTGACAAGCTCCCAGTTCAAACGATATTATTGGAACTTGACAAGGAAGGAAAAATCACATTGGAACCTGAAGCAGTCACGAAATCAAGAACCTGACAGCTACGAAATCAATCAATTTCAAAGTATCTCATCAAGTGGAAGAACTTACTCGCAAAAGACTCCACATGGGAGGATGATAGTTTTACACAAAAGCATCCAGAACTACTCAAGCGTTGAGGACAACACTTTTTTGGAAGAGAGAAGCACATTAGGTCCCTATACTACTAGTATACCCATTTATTATTATTAGTGCAATCCCCTTATTGTATTGTTGTGCCCATGTTGTTATTATTGTGCCCCATAGAAGCCCATTATTGTTATTTTTGTGCCCTTGCAATATTATTGTTATGTAGGCTCTGATTATATTGGGACCCCTTAGACTCCTATATATAGAAAGGAGGTCTTGTCATTTGTATCATCGAAGAATTATTCATTTGTGTAATGTAAAGGAGGTTTCCCCCTCGATAAGGCTTATTTTAAAGTCTTTGATCTATTTCTTCTTCTATTTTGTGAGGTGGTATTTGCGTATTTTTCATAGCATTTGATATTTTGTGAGTTGTTTTAGTAGAGTATAATAGATATCAGGACCTGGTGAAGAAGGCAGCCATCAGTGTCCTGGATATGCTCGTGTAGAAAAGCCTCCAACTCATCAATATAGATCCCAAACAGGGTAGGGGACAATGGACAACCATGTTTAACCCCAATAGTGCTTCGGATGAAATCAGACATCCCATGAGCCATGCGAAAAGGACCAAGGATAGAATCATATAGGCGTGTAATAGTTGTCAATAGGGTCGCCGAGATGCCAACATCTCTAAGTCTCTAGAGTAAGGCTTCCCTCATAACATAGTGAAAATCTTTTTGAAAATATACGAAACAACAATCGACTTTCGAAGAGTGATGTTGTGCCTCCTCAATCATGATGCAGAGGGTGAAGATGTGGTCAGTGGTTTGATGAGCTGGTTGGAAACCTGTCTATCCCCTAGCTCTGAGTTGTCTCTACTCAAGGTCGCCGAGAGCTTGCTATGTAGAACAGTAGCATACAACTTCGAGAACGTGTGGCCCACCATGATCATTCTGTAGTTATTGGGATTTGAGCTAGAGCCTGATTTGTGGATCGAATGGATGATGTGGTGTGACCACGCCGATGGAAAACCTTCATGTACTGCATGGTTAAAGAGATCAGCCAAGTAACTAAACAAAGCACGGAAACCGTGTTTAAAGAACTCTGCTTGGTAGCCTTCCTCATCGGCTACTTTATTGTTGTTCATCACCCAAATGGCCTCTCTAATAACTTTGTCTAAGAATAGGTAACACGAAGGGGGTGGGGAGGTAACATGAATTTGGCCCTGGCCTGGAATATCATAAAGGTTGGAAGTGTAGAGAGAACATGGATGTAGGGTCGAGGTCAGATGGAAGAGGGGAGTGCCTGGGAAGGATGGTATGCCAAAATTGTTTAGCGGAGTGGGCAAGGAAAGCATAAAGTAACTATCTTCTACGAGAGACAAAGAGTCATTTATTGCGACGAAGGAGACGATGGAAAGAAGCTTTGAGGTCAAGGTAGAAGGGTTGAGAGTGGGTGAAAGCATATCGAAGTTCTAGATGTAGAGTTTTGCATTTGTCATCGTACCATTTGTTCATGGGGCAAGATCCAACTTTTTTGGAGGTGGAAGTGGAACGAGTGGAGTGAGAGAAGGATTTGAGTTCTGCTTCCCAAATGGCAAATGAAATACAAGTGTATTTAGTGGAGAATCAAGCAAGGAGAACTGGGTCTTTGATTGGAGCATCTTGCATAGGGTAGAGGAGAAGATGTCAGGGTCACCTTCGTCAAATCAAAAGGTGGTTCGGGGCGGGCCTCGAGGGGAAGGATGGGGTGGAAGGGGAGGATCAAACTGGAGAGAGAAGGAAAGAAGTGCATGATCAGCAAGGGGGATGGGGGAGACTAAGTCATAGTAAATAAAAGGGAGCAAGCTATAGCTAGCGAGGACATAATCAACTACACTCTCACCCCCGCCATATGTCCGACACGTGAAAAAGTGAGAGTCTGGGAAATAGGGGAGACCATTTAGAATTAACAACTCCTATGATTCCCCCAACTGCAACAGATTCTTACCATAAACTATTGTGGGCCCAAATCATCACCTGACATCTAGTGAAGCCCAACTGAATCTAGATCTATCCCTTGGGTACAAAATACATCCTCTGATCGGTCGTGGAGAGGGATATGGAGATCTCTAGTACAAGCATTGAAGTCACATAGGAGGATGAATTCCCCAACAACAGGGTATTGGGTGATGCGGGTGTATAAGTATATAAAGGGGTCTCCATTTGAGCCATTATGGATGGAAAATGGTGAAGAGGTTGGGGGAACGTAACAGACTACAATGTAGATGTCCCTCGGAGCAGAGACTTTGACACTAATATGAATCCACATAAACCTGGAAAACTCATCTTCAACTACCAAAGATACCCTGTTTTGGAGTGATTCACTAGTCAAACAAGAAACTCCACCTAATCCTCTGACCCCTCCCAATCTCCTCGTCTCCTGCCTACAAACTAAGAACCAATGGTAACCTGTGATATTTGGGAGAGGTCGAACATGGCTATCATGAATCTCAGTTACGAAGAGGATGTACATTGATTCGAGAGTGCCATACAAAAGTCCCGACGATGACCAGAAATATCCATTTCCATTCCAACAGTAGATAAAGAAGCCTCTACCCTGTCGTATCCCCAAGCGGGCCCGTCATTTGGAACCTCTAATTCAGGGTTCCCGTCCAAGTGGGAAGGAATCCCGAATGACTACCTGAAGATTCCTGATAATTGCCCATTTCCCTACCTGTCGTGCTGCCATAACCTGTTCTCTGGATTGTTTAAGTTCCACAACCTGTGCTCAAGTGAGGTCCTCATCTAAGAAAATCCTGCTAGGGAGAGAAAACAACTTTTGCTTAGTCTTGAGGGCGCAAAGTCGATCGAATGCAGTCTGAAACTTGATGAAGAGGGTGGAGTCATAGCCTAACCAGGCTATGTCGAGAGCTATATCAAGGAGGCTAAGGGTATCCTGAAGGAACCTAACCCCCACTTCCATAGGATCCGGAGAGGAGTAAGGTAAGGGGAGGCCTCTCACCTTGAGATTCAATTCCCTCGCTCATCTAGTGCGTTCTTCCACAAGTTTTGCTTGCACCACCTCCTCAACTACTGCAATAGGGGTAGGAGTTTTATCCTTTGCGTGAACCACCTATGCCCAAGAATTGATGTGTGTCTCAGTTTCTTGTTTGAAGGTGGCATGTTAGGATCAAATTTCTTCCTGCTTGCTTTTAAGGTCGAGAAGTTCTGCATGCGTAAGTCCATCAGAGATTTTCCTGCTCTTTGTTTTCATGTGATATATTCTTAAGGGATAAATTAGCCCCTTCCACCTCTGAAACTTTGGTAAAGAGGGTGTGTATTTCTGAACAAAGCTTGTTGTTTTCAGTTTCTAAAAATTCTATTTTCTGCGAAATTTGTTTTACTTGCATTGTTCAAAATGAAAATGTCGACTCCATGGTTTTTTCATGGACCCCAGTTTCACGTTGTACCCCTTGACCTTCAACCACTGTTACTACGGGTTCAATCGAAGCTGGAGGCTCTGACAAGATTTCGAGAAATTGTTGACGTACATGCGTAAGTCCATCAGAGACCCTGTAAAAACACTACACTAATAGGGACTGTAACTTCAGTTGTTATACAGTTGATTTGTCAAACACTTAGAGACCTTATGATATCTTGTCCTATCTTATCTTATCAAATTACATAAAATTAAAATTAAATTAAATTAACTAATAATTAAAATAAAATAGTTAATCTAGATAGATTTTGAAAACAATATTTTTGTTCCTTTTAATAAAATTATCCATTCTTTATGGGTTGAGAGGTGCTTTCCAACCTAGTATACTAGAGATGTGTAACATAAAATAATGTAAGCATTTTGATTAGATCAACATAAAATTAAAAATAAAATATGATAGAGATGTGTAACTTAATATAATGTAAACATTTTAATTTGACAAAAATAAAATAAAAATAACCCTATAAAAATTAAATAATAGGAAATAAAAATGACCCATGGTATTAAGAATCCATGGTATTCATGTGGAATATAACCTATTTAAGGGGGGATTAAACTAGTTTAGATCCATCTTAGCTTTATGTTATATCTAGATACATAATTAGTTGTAGAAAATGATGGTGTTGAATTCATGTAGTCTATGTTCTCACTGGGCATTTGTATGGATTTGTTCGGTTGTTGTAACACCCTCCTCCCACATCTATCCAAGCAACCGACCAGGTAGGGAAAACATGCGACGAGAGGCCACTATGATATGATTCGACCTCCTAAGTCACATTAAGGAAACATAACCAACAGAAACACACCAGACCAACATCCAACATCATCAACAGAACCCTCAAAGGACAAGTAATCCACTTAGACAGTCTGTCCCTCGGTCCCACTGTTGTTTTAGGTCTCTTAAGCCATATTCGCTCTCGTGCTATGGGCAAGGAAGCGACCAACAACATAAAGTCACTTTCACATGCTTGCCTGCTAGTAATTGTGGACCAGAATCATCAGTGTTGTGCCAACAACTGTGGACCATAATTGTCAGTGTTGTGCCGAGACTCAGGATCTGAACCACTTTTTCAGGCCCAAAACCCAAGTCACTGCCCAGAATTGAATCATCTCTTCAAATCAGTAAAGTACTAAAGAAAATACTTGTTCAAGACCTTGACTTGATCCTTGCTAGCCATGACAAGCATTTCGTTAAACATGTCATCGACATGTAATCTACAGGTGTAAATAGCAGAGTTAAGTGCAGGGATCTCATACTTATCTGTGAATCGTGATGAACCATTGTTCCCTTATGCCATTTTCTGCATTATCATCTCTTAGGTCATAGACACATTATCCATTCACATCCAAGTAAAAACATGTTGAGATCCATACATAACTGTTGTCATAAAATGTGCATATAACCAGCATAATAGGAACATAAATACAATAAATATATCAACCATCAAATCCATAAATACATCAGTACCTTTACACATGAAAATCAAGGGAATGGATTTCTCATTAATGAATGCAATGAACCAACTGGAGATGGTACTACCACGTTCCACCCGACCGTAGAATGGATGAGCCAAATCTCTCTTCGTCGATTCACCCCCGTGCCATATTCCAAGCATGAATGTGCGATCTCATAGAACACATCAATAAAAACTCATCCAAGGCTTTCAGAGGCCATCCACCTCAACCCATCAAATAGTGATTCCACCTCACGATCAAACATCACCAAAACCATCATCTGATTGGTCTCCATCTAAGCCTTCCTTGGCTTCCAAAGCGTTTGTCCAACCAAGGCTTCCAGAACTAGTAACTCAACCCACATCTTATACAGGGCTTCTAAAGCGATTGTCCAACCAAGGTTTCCAGGACTAGTAACTCAACCCACCAAGTGCTTCCAAAGCGTTTTTCCAACCAGGGCTTCCAGGACTAGTAACTCAACCCAAGCTGTTATAGGGCTTCCAGAGCATTTATTCAACCAGGGCTTCCAGGACTAATAACTTAACCCAAGCTAAGGAAACATGATAACCAACAAAAAAAATCAATGAAAGTAAACCAAAAATCACTGTGGCTATCCAGGAAATGGCAAGGCTAGGAAATCCATTATCGATCTAGGCAATCCCCCATGGCAATGACAAATCATAACCAAGAACCACCTGCATGTGCCATGCCTGCCAAAACTAGTGAAGAAATCATACATGCAACTCAGTACCTACAAGAAAAATTGATGTAGTTGTTAATGTCGATGCCTTCTTGCACTTTCCTGCTCTGCCTTGCCTTCTTGCTCCAAGACTCCAAGTATGTCACACTCTCCAAGAGTGCTCCAAGAAAACTCTAAGTATCCAAGAGTATGAGAGAGAGAGAGAAAGAGAATAATGAGAGAGCTCCAAAACTAAACTAACAAAAGGTTACCAACTGATCCTCATAAGATTTTTTATGAATGAGGCTTCTATTTATTCATTTTCCATTATTTTCCTTCATTTTCCTCCTCACATGAAACATGTGACTTTTCACCTCCCTTTTCTCCTAATTTCCATTATTTTCATAAATAAATGTGTCAAAAATGCCTTTTTGCCTTTGCCAATTTCCTTAGTCATAAACAACCAAATGAACACCTCCTAGGATGTCTTGCCCAACATTCAGCTTGGAATAAGTGTCCCAGTCATTTGTGGTTATTGTTTTTAACTTTATTACATGGAATTATCACCAGGGTTGTTACACAACCCCCCCTTGGGGGACACCGTCCTTGGTGTTCGATCACACATATACCTCAGCAACCTGTTGAAAGAAGACATACTACTCATGGAGCTTTATAACACAACTCGTTATGGTATTTACATCCATACACATGTGTACATATGACAACATCATCAAAATATATATACCAAACATATGCCAAATCATATATCAAAACATATATCAACCATATACTAACATCACATCTAACCATATATATCAAAACATCGTATAGCATAAAGCATATATCAATCACCATAAATTGTATACTAAACCAACATAAGCAAATACTAAACCACCATGAAGCATATACCAAGATATCATAAGCAAATACTAAACCACCATAAGCATTCACCAAACCACCATATCAAAGTTGCTTTGCCTCAATCAGCAAACAAGGAACGATACATAGCTCGGATCTGCCCGCCATCTCCCATGTAGCTTCATGGGGCCAAAAGTGCTTCCATTGCATTTTAACTCGTTCTATTGCTCCCTTTCGAAGCATGAGCACCTTTTTCTACAATATACATTGAGGCTCCAATTGGAATTCTCCATATGGTTCCGCCTGCAATACCGACTAGTCAATTACATGATCAACATCTTTACATACTTCTTAAGCAACGAGACTTTGAAAACATCATGGACTTTTATTGTCGAAGGCAGTGCAAGTCAATAGGCTACTGGCCCAATCCTCTTGGTGATATTGAAGGGTCACCAAAACCGTGGTGCCAACTTGGCACATGATCCAATATGCAAGGAGCTCTTCTTCGGTTTAATGCACAAATACACATGTTCCCCAACTTGGAACTCCTTGAACAACCTGTTCCTGTTTGCATAACTCTTATGCCTATCCTGTGTTGCCCTAAGATTCTTCTTGACTGCCTGCATCTCTTGTTCCATGTCTGCCAACATATCTGGTCCAATCAATACTCTACTAATCGGATCACTCCAACTAGTGTTACAACTCCACCCATATAATGCCTCAAAAGGACTCATCCTCAATGGTCACTCTCGATAATTGTTGTTGTACGCAAACTCAGCCAAAGGGAGATACTCTTCCCACTTACGTTGTTGATGTATCACATACATCCTCAACATGTACTCTATTATCTTGTTGACCCCCTCTATCTGTCAATCCGTTTATGGATGATAAGCTGTGTTGAAGGCCAACTTTGTGCCCAAAACTACAAATAACTCCTTCCAATACTTGGAAGTGAACTATGCATCCCTGTCTAACACAATCTTCTTTGGAACACCATGTAGTCTAACCACGTCTCAAATGAATACCCGTGCCACATTACTAGCTGAGAACATAGACTTCACCGGAACAAAGTGTGCAACCTTTGTTAACCTGTCCACAATGACCATGATGGAATCATGTTGCTTCATTGTCTTTAGCAACCCTGTGATGAAATCCATGGAAATGACCTCCCATTTCCACTCCATAATTGCGATCGGTTGTAGCAGCCCACCTGGATGTTTGCACTCTGCATTCACTCACTGACAATTGAAACATCTCGCCACAAACTCTGCTACATCCCTCTTCAGTTTTAACCAATACCAATACCTCTTCACTGCTATGTGGGTGTCTTCTAGTAACCTGGGTGACCTGAATACAATTTTGCACGAAACTCCCTTAAGATCACCTTATTGAGCTCACTCCTATCCAGTACATATATCCTGTCTCAGAACCTAACCAATCCATATGTTGTAAGACAATATTCCAAGTCTTGTGCACATGCACATGCACCTATACCACTACCTTTACTTGTACCTGTGCCATCACATGTACATGTACTACCTGTACATGTACCTATGCCATCACATGTACTTGTACATGTACTATCACATGTACCTATACATGTACCCGGCTGCAACCTGTACATAATATCCATATATCTGACATCTTGTTGTCCTGCTTGCAAGATCCTGTCCTATAAATCTGTCCCATAGGAGCTCATAGTTGCCAAGTGATGTACTTAAGTCGCACCTCTTGCACTTCCCTGTGACATACCCCAAGGTGCCTGAAACATGACCATTATATAGTGTATTCATCTATATATGCAACTCAAATCCTTCCTAATATATTGATTGGAAAATGCCTTAAGCTTTCCTTGGAAGAAATAGCTCTAAAACCCTAATATGAGCATCATCGTGCTTATGAGATTCAAAACAACGATGATCGCATGTTGCACTGCACTTGACTTGCGATGGCATCGCTCTGTTCACTTGTATACCCGCAATGATCCCAAAAAGGCAACTTTCCTAAAGAGGATGAGAAGCTTCATGATCTGGAAGCTTGTAGTGCGACGAGTTGGAGGTTGTTTGGCATAGACGGGGTCGAATTCTCCCAACTTGGCCTCTTGATCTTATCCCTATGAGCTACCTCCTTGAGATAAGGGCCTAATCCTATCTTTGGAGAGGTTCTAACTCCCTTTCCCAACATATACATTCATTTTCTCCCATTCCTAAATGGTTGGTCTATGCCTATTTGCACCCTTATGCTAATATTTTGCATATATGCTATTCATTTGGCTTGGAGAAGGAGTGCTCGAAGAGCTTAGCTTGGACTTGGATATTCATTCAAGGAGAGCCTATCAACATCAAGGCTTGGTTGTACACTTCCCCTTATTTTCTATTAATATACAACTACTACTTCATTTTCTCTAAATGTGTATGCTCATGTATCATTTAGCTTAACATTCCTTGATTAGTTAAGCGGGTTGCTTTTCACTATGCTACTTGTGTTTGCATGCCTTGTTGTGTCTTGATCTCTTATGCAGGTGCATAAATGGTGAGAGCAATAGAAATGAGCCCGTGATGCGAGTGATTCAAGGTCTTCAACAAAGGAGATCGAGATAGCATCAGAATGAGGTAGGACATCTTCTTCGTCTCTATTTTCAATTGTAACTTAGGAAAGTGTCAAGTAGATTGTCACTTCAGTTGCTAGACCCACTCATTGGGCTAGAGGTATTGACTTTGTCTTCAGAGAGGATTTACCTAGCCAACAAAATGGAAACTCCACTGGGAAGCCTAGGATCCTTTCCATCCAATCCTTCACCTTGTTTTTGTGATGAGTTTGACCAACCGTCCAATCCCAAACTTGTTTGCTTGTCTGTAACTATTTTCACTTTCTAGTAATTGCTTGAAGGCTCTTGATTTGTGCTGCTCTTGAAGATTTTTTTATTTTTTATTTATCTTTCTCGACCATGGCAGTTTTGTCCCTCATAGTCGCAATGACATTGCGAATATGTTGATTACAAGAGCGATGATCATTGATTTTCTTTTAACAGGTGTGATGATAACAGAGGTTAAAGAAAATTAGGGTTTGTCTTCTTGTTTTCAGTTTTTGCCTCCTGTTAGTGGCTTACCAATGTGATTTTAGTGTCCTTGTCTTGCTTGACATGTTTGTATGATTACAATCGCCTTTTAATTTGGTTTTAAGTGTGTTTGGAGCTTGATTTACTTCTAGGGGTTTAGGTCTTCTAGGTCATCCTTCATTCACTCATTAGTCTTCTCTTCAAAGATCGATTACCTTTGTTAAAAGAGTCTTTTTGTGTTTGGACACCTTTTGCAAATCACTTTTGGTTCTTAGGTATTAAGTTGTTTGCATTAGCGTTGAATTGAGTAGATGCTTTGAAAGTCACTTTAGTTCCATTTGGCAAGCAATAGATCACAAAATTGTTTGTTTTGATTGAACTGAAAGGAAGTATTTGCTTTGAATTTTATGTTTCGAAAAGCGAAAACGGAAGCGTTTATCTTTTAAGTAGTTTTTGAAGCATTTGTTGCATTCAAAATCATCAATGTAAAAGAGATTTTCATGATTATTGAAGTTGTTTGCATTCTCTTTTGCTTTTTGCACTAGATTACATTGATTGCATTAAAGTGAAAAAGAAATCATCATTATATCTTAAGGTAGTTTGCTTTAAGGTTTTGTTTTGGCATTGCATTTGCTTATGATATGAAAGATTAGATTTCATGTTTTGCATTTAGCATTGGAAAATTGTCATTGGTACATTGTTGCTTGTTTGATGCATGATTTGTGTGTTTCTCTTCCCTTCATAGGTATCTTTCATCAAATGAAAGGATTTCAATTTCATCATTTAGCTGCATTTTAGGAACAGGTGACATCGTTAAGGCCTTGAAATCAAAACATAATTCAAGATCAAATTTAAAATCTATCAATTAATCTAAGAAGCATTTGAAACATTAACATTCATACTTAGTGGTCTAGGCTAGAGACGTGTTCTGATGTCTATAAAACTTAGCAATTGTCATTCGCTCTTGCATTAGACAACGCTAGCATGGACTTGTGCTCCCCATACCATCAAGTATATAAAGGGAGATCCTTATAGGTTGCAAACCTTTATCCATAGGAAGTCGAGTCTGCCGCCTTGTAAATGTGATACATTGAACACAACATTTAGGGAGATTTCCTGCACGTATGTCAAGTCCTTGGTAAATTTATTTGTTGAGGTGTATATTGTAGTTCATGGTTACTTGGTACTCCTTTTTCCTATAGTTACTTGAGTGGTCATTTCGATCTTTTATGACTCCTTAAATTTGAAAAGATCATCAAGCACTTGTCCTTTCAAGCTCACTAAACCAATGAAAGCAACTAGAGTCACCTTTTAGTCATTTTCTCGACTCTTAAAAAATGAAAAGGCAAAGTTTTTGTTTCTAAAAATAACTATCCACGATAAACATGTCGAATCCAAGCAGTTGCTTCTTGGACCACTATTGAATAATTCCCTGTTAATTTCAAGATTGTTAATAAGCCCTCAACAAATCTCCTTTCCTTTTCTTCTCTTGAGAGGAAGTCATCGTGGCTAAACCATTGAGTTCATCTCACAGTTCCCCTTCATTGTCTGATACTGAAGGGTCCTCCCAAGGAGTTCATCTAGAGCTTCCTCAGTCACTTGAAGATCAAGGTTTTGAACTTGGCATTATTCCCAGTATCCAACCCATGTCTTCTCATCCACCCCCGTCGGATTCTCGGTCACCTCAAGAATCTGATCCTGAGACCCAATACAATCCTATATAGACCCTGAGAGTCCGCAAACCCTTGAGAGTCTGTAGAGGCTTGTTATTCATCTGCCGAATCCATTATTCGATTCTGTTGTGATATCTCCTCAACGTCCTTACAGTCCTTACGATCAACCTGGTATTCCTTTGGAGTTATCTCCTCACACATCTAGGATTCCTCGTCACCAGTTGTTTATATCTATGGAGTCAGAGGATGAAATCCCAACCTCTTCTCTGAATCATTCGGAAGTTTCCGCTACTCCTACTCCTCATGTCGATGATGAACAAGGGGATGAATTTCCTCCAGAAGGCTTTCCTTTTACAGGAATAGTCCCATCTCTCACACTTCCTGAAACTAGTGGACCCATGTTTCCACCTAGTTATACAACCTTAGCTTCATCTTTGTATCAAAATCCCATTTGGTCTTCAAATTCTATGCCTACATCAGGTCCGTTCATTCCAAACGCGACCTCTCGAACTTCTGTACAAATTGTTGTCATGTCAGTTCCCATTAAACCTATGATTCCATCGCAGCCTATATCGTCGTTTCAACCGACCCTTCCAGTACAACTGACTATTTCAGATCAGGTATCAGTTAGTTCTTCTACCCCTCCATCAAGTGGACAAGATTGTGCCACCTCCTGGGGGGAAAATTCGAATATTCCCCTTGTGTCACGTGAAACCAATGTGAGTGGATTACAAATTAACATGGTTGGAGTTAATCAACCTTATTCTGGTGGTATTCCTAACCTTGTTGGCCCATCCAGGTCAAGTAACATCCAGTATCAATAACCTTATATCGCTCAGATTCCACTCCAACAGGCTTATGTTCCATATGGTTCGCAAGCCTTCGTCAATCCGTCTTACATTCCGCAAGCAGGAGCTTATGTCCAGCCTGGTAAATCCGCTATTCCTGGTGGATATGATCAGATTTAATTCAGAAATTACCAATACCCACAAGGTATATCCTAAGGAACTGTCCAAAAACCCTTACAACAGCAAGGGCAATCGTTGTAGCAGCAAGGACAATTGTTACAGCAGCAGGGGAAACCTTTGCAGCAGTCTCAACAACGTTTGTAGCAACAGACCCAATTTGTTTAGTAGCCTACTCGACCTTTGTCCTCGCAAGGCCAACCTTTGCAGCAACAAGGTCAACTTTTGCAGCAGCAAGCTTCTTATGTGTATCAACAAGGTCAGCCCTTGAAAACACAAGGTCAACCCCTATAGCAACAAGGTCAATTTCTTCAGGTTAAGGGTCAACAGGTTCAACAACCTTACAATAGGTCAATATCAAACCTACCCTGGACAAAATCCACCTTATGGTCAAGGTAACCCTCAGTGGGGGCAAAATCAAATCTCGTATGGACAAAATCCTCCATTGTGGGGGAAAATCCTTACCAGCAAGGTTGGAACCCACAGTTTGGGTCTCCTCAAAGGCCCTACATGTCGTTCAATATGAAATTGCCTTTCTTGGCTATGTTGGAGTTGCCTGATGTCTCACAACTCACAAATGATCCTATTTTTCATTCGCCTTACTGGCCTCCGGTTCCAACTAAAATTCCAAGCAATTTCCCTAAATTCGAAGGAAAGTCTAAAGAGGACCTGCAAACCCATGTGATGACATATCACATATGGTGCTCTTCAAATTCATATGTTGACGATTTTATCCGTCTTCGCCTTTTTCAGAGAACCTTAACAAGTGATGCCGCAAAATGGTATATCAAGTTTCTTCGAGCTACCTATGCTGACTTTAACTCTCTAGATATGACTTCCTCACCCACTTCCAATCGTTGGTTCAGTATGAAACTGGCCCTCATTTGCTCACATCCCTTAAGCAAGATACCACGACCCACATTTCCAATCATATCCATGAATGGAGACGTTGGCGTCGCCTCATCAAATTCAAGATTGCTGATGATTTGTTGACTGAATGGTTCACAAAATCATTCGTTAACAAGATTTCTAAGGATATAACTATGGGTGGATGTGTTACTGAAGAGAAAGATATTGCTCGTGCTCAGTATCTAGACTTAGTCTATTCACAATCTGGCACATTATATGAGATGTTGCCTAATGCTCCAAGACCATCTTCGGATCTGGCAACCTCAAAGTCTCCCGATGTACCACCTGTTGATGGTGTAATTGGTTTCATGTCTCAGAATTCCATGAAGGCTTCCTCGAAGCATAAATCTATTTCAAACACTGGTTCCAATAATCCTTCGAAAAATTCGTCAAATCCTGGTAAAACCTTTGAGGTACATGCTTTTCAGTCTACCACAACAGATAAGGCCTCAAAAGGTAAGAAAAAGGGGAAAGGTAAAGCCAAAACCGATACCCCGAAATAGGATCCACCTAAATCATCTGTTGATGATGCTTCTAAGAGAAAGCCAAAATATCCTTACCTCATCTATGAGGAAGATCATTACACCAGGGATTGTCCCCGATGTTCTGAAGTTAACCGCCTATTGAAAGGGACTCCGGTTGTTTTGAAAGAACCTTTTCCATCACAGTCGATGCAATTGGTAGACCAACCACAATCCTCTTCCTCCTCTGGTTCCCAAGTTTTCATGATGCAAGGTTCATCACTTATTTTGATTGCTACTCGAACAAAGGACTATCAAACCCCGCACAAGCAGACGGTGGAGAAAGAAGTCACTGATATACCTTCTACTTCCAATCCGTCCAGTTCTGGTCCACTCCATATTGAGTGCCCTAACAACGAATCTGTGATTTGACCACCTCTCAAAGGTGTACTTTGGAAATCATCTTATAATCTGAATGTTAGAGCTGCACAACATTATAATATTATTGAGGATTTAGCTCAAGCACCTTCGGCGATGTTTGCTTTAGAGGTTCTCCAAACTTGTTCAACGCAGCAGAAATCATTGTTGCTGCTATAAGCATTATTGATCTTGCTGATTCGAATTTAATTACCTTTGATCTTGAAAACCACATTCCTCATCTTCCTCATCATATTGCTTTTCTGATACAGGTTCTCATTAAAGGAAAGACGTTTCAACGGATTGTTATTGATGAAGGTGCTTCCACCTACATCATGTACGTTTCGTGTTGGAAGGCCATTGGCTCTCCTTCTCTTAACCAGTCCCGAACACTTTGGAGACCTTCGATGGCAAAGGCTCCTATCCATACGGTATTGTCACAAACTTGCTGATCACGTTGGAAGGAAACACCATTGAATTAGAAGTGGAAGTTGTAGATGTGAATCTCAACTACAACCTTCTTCTCGGGCGAAGCTGGACCCATGCTATGTTTTGTGTGGTTTCTTCTTTGTTATGGGTGCTTCCTTTTCCTCACGAAGGAAAAATTATCATCGTCGATCAACTGTATTTTTTCTCTTCCAGTTCATCAAATGACATTGTCCCTTATGTGCGAAATATCGAGATTCCATTTGAGAGTGTGGAAGCAAGTATTTTCAAAGACTCTGCTTTAATGGGTACTTTTACTCTCCCACCTTCGAATGTTACTTCGATCAATATGATCTCGGTTTCTACGGATCCTTGGATTATTCCTACTCTAGATCAAATTGATTCAATTAGCGATTCTGTGCCTTTAAGTCCATTGGAGAAAAATTATCAAGAAATTGTCTTGGCTTCGATGACTGCTTCAGAAAGTCATGCTGTTTTTAGTATGAACCTGAATACTTAGGTGCCATCTCCTTGGCTTGGTTCTTGGGATTCTCCGGGTCCTTTGAACGAGACATTCCCCTCTGAAGAGAGTATCGTTGAGGTTATGTCTCTGACATCAATCGCCCATGTCCAAAAGGAAATTATCCCACTCCATTTATCGATCAGATCATCGACGAGTGTGCTGGGAGTGATATTTTCTCATTCATGGATGGTTTTTCTGGCTACAAGCAGATCAACATTTCACCTGCTGATTAACATTAAACGACCTTTATCTGTCCCTGGGGCACTTTTTCCTATAATATGCTTCCTTTCGGTTTAAAAAATGCTAGCGTTACCTTCCAGAGAGTAATGTCTTATGTATTTTACGATATTCGACACATTGTTCAGTCTTACCTTGATGAATTACCAACCCATTCTGCTAAGTGTCATGACCACCCAGATCACTTAAGATCCAACTTTTTGCGAGGTCAGCATTATAACATCCATCTCAATCCGCACAAGTGCATTTTTTGTGTTGAATCTATTTCGACTCTTGGGTTTTGTGGTGTCCCGTGAAGGTATCTGAATCAATCCTTTAAAAGTTGAGGCTATTGTCAACTTACCCCCTCGCCTACCTCATTGATGCAATTGCAAAGCCTACAAGGAAAGGCTAACTTTCTTCATCGATTCGTTCCTAATTACGCTGAACTCACCAAGGGTTTTACTCGTTTACTTAAGAAGGGGATCCCTTTCGTTTGGGATGAAGTTGCCCAGAAATCCTTCGATGCTTTGAAAGACATGCTTATCAGTGCTCCTTTACTGCATCCCCCTGATTATCAACGCAATTATTTCCTATACTTGGCTGCAACTAATACTACCATTGCTATGGTGTTAGTTCAAAATGATGACGATGGAAACGAACATGTGGTTTATTATTTAAGCCAAAATCTTCTTAACATTGAGTCTCGATATGCCCATGTCGAGAAACTTGCCTTGGCAGTAGTCCATGTTGTCCAAATATTTCGACATTATATCCTTTTACGAAAAACCACGCGATTTCCGATTACAACCCCATGACCTATATATTGACTCGTCAATTACGGGGGGGAAGTACTCCAAGTGGGTTTTTATCCTACAGGAGTTTGATTTGGAGTTTACTACTACCAAATCAAGAAATCACTAGTTTTTGTTGAATTGATATGTGCGCTTTTGTCTGTAAGCTCTTCTACTGATTTTACTGAGCAGATTCCCAATGAAACTCTATTTCTCATCAGCACTCTTGACTCGTGGTATGGAGATATTATTGTTTATCTTCAAACCCAGACCTTCCAATCTAAGTTGTCTCGATCCGACCGACGCCACATTCGACATCAGTCCCAACCCTATCGGATTCTTGGTGATACATTATACCGAGTCGGTGTGGACTCTGTTCTTCGCAAATGTTTAACACTTGAAGAGGTTGAACGGGTTTTGAATGACTGCCACTCTGGTGCCTATGGTGGTCACATGTCCGGCTATGCCACTGCTTAGAAAATCCTTCGCACCGGTTATTTATGGCCTTCTATCTTTAAGGATTGTATTCTGGCTGTTCAGAAATGCCATGAATGCTAGATTTTTAACTGCTAGCAGCATGCCCCGCCAACGCCCTTACACCTAGTCGTTACCGTTGGCCCATTTTCTAAATGGGGCATAGACTTCATGACATGTAACCCTCGCTTGGCCAGAGGGCATGGCTATATTATCATCGTCATTGACTTTTTCACTAAATGGGCCGAGACGATACCCACATACAATGTTGACAGTATTATTACTACTCAGTTCCTCTTCAACCACATCATAGCGCGTTTTGGTGTTCCTCAAGCCATTGTAATTGACCATGGATCACATTTTTGTTAGTACATGATGGCAGAGCTGACTACTCAGTTGGGGCTTCGTCGTGATAGCTCAACTCCTTACTATCCACAAGTCAATGGCCAAGTCGAAGCAATTAATAAAGTTTTGATTACTATGATTCAACGCACCATTGGGAAGCACAAAAAGGATTGGCATTTGATGATATTACTAGCTCTCTGGGCTTACAGAACTTTCGCTAAGATGACCACTGGATTCACTCCATTCCAGTTGGTTTATGGTTTAGAGGGAACTCTTCTAATTCAATGTGAGATCCCTTCACTCAAATTAGTTGTCGAACTTCTTCCTAACACCTCGCCTAAAGAGAAGCGGTTACTCTACCTTGAGAGGCTTGACGCAACCCGTTGCATTGCCTCGATGGTAATCGAAGCCCAAAAGAAACGTGTCAAAGCTCATTTTGATCAAACCGTTTCTCCCTGCACTTTTTCTGAAGGCGACCTCGGCCTCCTTTATGATCAGGCTAACGATAAGTTAGGCGCTGGAAAGTTCAAACCTATGTGGCATGGGCCATATATTGTCAATGTATTTTGCAGAAAGGCGCCTATGAGCTAGTTGATTACAAAGGAAATGCATTGTCACAACCCCAAAATGGGTTGTATTTGAAAAAGTATTATGCGTGAAATTCGTGTAATGACTTTTTGTACATTAGTGTGTGAATTCATTAGTGTGTGTGTTTTTTTTATACTTTTGGTGTGTTTGTTTGCTTTGCAGACATGTGTTTTTATGCTTACCTTGTGTTCCACTTGGTTTACAGACATCGTCAAGTCATTATGTCGATTTTGCTAATGGTGCTTGTTGTAGCACATGGAGCTTGTCCTCCATAGCTTGGGCACTTTTTGTCCTTGATGGTGAGTTGATTGACTTACAAGGTATATGCCTCGGTTGGACAACTAACAATATTGATGAATATAATGCAGTCATTGAACTATTGTCAAAAGCAGTTGCTCTTGGCATTAGAGATTTAGTTGTCAAGTTAGATTCACAGCTCGTTGTGTTACAGTTAAACAATCATTATTCAGTGAGAAATCCACAAATATTGTGTATGTATCTACGTGTTTGATTATTGGAAAGAAATTTTGATTTTATCACATATCATCACATTCCACGCAATTTGAATACATTAATAGATGCATTAACCAATTATGTTCTTGATCGACATTTGCGTCATTTATAAAAATGATCATATTATGGACACATAAGTAAGAAATAAAACATACACACACACACACACACACATATATATATCGAGTCTGTTGAAGTTTTTACATCAAAATATTAAAAAATAAAGTGTTCTGGGACACTTGGCTTTCAAAGCCTACAAAATGTGCAAAAGAGCTAGAAAGGCTATTAGCCTGCACGATACTCATGATAGCACGAGATTGCTCTAATCACTCAGCCTAACAGCTGACGCAGTCGTGCGAATACTCCCATTGTGTGTCTCTGCTAGCGCAGTGGCACCTCGTCTATAGTAGCATACTTCAGAACTCCCCGAGTAACCGCTTCTAGGTTGTGCTCCATCTCAGTTAAGGGGTATGTCCCTTCCTCATAGCCAGCGCCCACTATATGATGAGTATCCCGTCGTGCTATTGGCGTCATGCGAGGTGGTCTTTTGGGTCCTACATCTACACATTTATCATAAGTCGAGTCTTAGTTTACACTTTTACAAAAAATCATAAGACTTGAAAAAATCCAAAAAACAAGTCTCTACTTGCATCAGTTAATTGTTCTCCAAGTGGTAAAGGTAGATCTGGATCCCATCGGAAATCTGTGCCAACACATGCATAGTCTTCCACCATGAGTAATTGGCGCTACAACCAAGTAAAGAACTGTGGAGGGTAGTGCATATGTCGACCCGTCCCTCCTCGAGGCATGAGTTGACTCCACCTCACTAACCTCGGGTCTTGGGGGCAGGATCTAGTACCTCTGCCCACTGATACCAGAGTAAGGGCACCCGCTCTAGGAAGAAAGTCATCAATATCGAGCCGAACCAAAATTGTCTCAGGTTCCCTTGCTTCCCTTTGGTTAGCTATCTTTTTATATTCACCAGAAGGCCTCCACAATAGTTGAATATGGTAGGGGTTAGAGACTCAACTCCATACTGGAATTGGGATTTTGAACTCTCATGCAAGGATTGCATCCCAGATACATGAGCTATGGTGAATAGGATGGTTCATAAAGGAAGTTTGTTAGTGATTGTGGCGATCTTCACCTTTCCACCCCTTGTCATCTATGCACCTGGGCAATGCCTCCTAATCAGAGCACAAGTACTCTCACCACCTGGGCGAGATCCGAAGAGATGGACTCTTTCTCCTCTTCAAGACAATTCCCCGATAAAAAATATGTTTGATTCTTCTATTTCCAGTTCCCGACCTTTGATGATAAATATCTCTCGATCCACATCCCAAAGACTGATCAAATAGAGCGACAATTCCATCTGAGCCCTCAGTCCTATGGCCCTGAAGAACTTCAACAACCCACAATACTTCAAGGCATTGATGCATTCTGGTTCTGGATTGCTTGGTGATCTTCGCCCTCATGGCCTCTTTCTTTCCATTCTAGAACCATGATCTCCTGCAAAACATCATTTAACACCAATTAGAACCTTTTTCATGGATTAAAATCAAGAAATTTTGCTTTAAAAGGGTTTTTTCTTCAAAAAAAATTCTCCTCGGTGCTATCGTGCCTAGTTTTATAAACAAAGCGATGTCATCGCAGGTGTATTTAGCTCAAGAGTGATTATTGCGAGCCCGATGACCAAACCCACAATGATCATCGGTGCTAAAAAATTTACAAATCCCCCCTTTTAGCACATAAAATTCCATTAAAAATGCATGAAAATGTGATGAAATTCAAAAGCAAGGATAGACCTCTTACCTGCTGCAAAAAGTTCATGAAATGGTGCCCTGAATCTCCTGCAATGGTCACTTGAAAATTGATCAAATTAGGGCACAAATGCACTTTTAGAACTTACTATGGTAAAATGGTAAAAAATAATGTTACTTTTGGTTATTTATAAGTTTTGAAGTCATTTTTGTCATTTTTTTTTAACAATGTTTATTATTATATCTCGATATTAGTGATGGGTGCATTTCTTTGTGCAGTTATAGGTGCTTTCGGTGGACAGTGATTATTTTTTACTCATTCTCACGAGTTGTTGTTTTATCTCTTTTTCGGACTCGTTAAAAATAAACGAAAAAGGAACCCCCCATGAGTCATCTTTAAGCCCTTTTATGACTCTCAAAACTAAAAAGATCGTCGAGTACTTGTCATTTCAAACTCATTAAATCAAATGAATTGATGTCACCTCAATATACATTTACCCTTTTTTCGAGCTGAGATTGACTTTTTACGAAAAAGGTACACCTTGATCGACATGGTCAAGAGGTTCTCTTGGATATTGTTTTCTACCTTTTCAGGTTCGAGAGACAAATTACAAAAAGGGACATGATGGAGTTTTCTTTTTCGTCTCTTTTTCAAACTCTCTAAATGTGAAAAAGACACCGAGTTATTCTTATGTCAGACTCGTTAAAATTTTACGACAAAAGACTCGTCACCATGATGAGACCGAGTTTCTCCTTCCTAGGACTCGTAAAACTTACTAGGATGGATTCATTCGAAGAATGAACTTACATGACAAGCATATGTTATCCCCTTCAAGCTTGTGATAAAAATAATTGGGTACTCACTAGAAATAGCGGGGAAAAATGAAGATGAAACATCCTTTGTATAGGCAGCGACATGACACTCTTATGCTTTCGTGTCGGGTTTGGGATATCCTTACCCAGTCACTAGTCCTCCCGGGTTTGGGCGATCCATTTTTGCCTCTCATTTGATTATTCCATTTTGTCATCATGACCTTTAGTCCTTTGTTGAGTCAAATGCTACCACACTCTGGAGTCATGTCGTTAGTGTTCAGGAGAAGTCCTATCTGCAGTTATTTACCTATACATTTTCTGACCCATTGTTACAGTCTTGAATTTTATTCATTTCATTCCACTTTATTACTTGCTTCATGTCAATGATGGGGGACTCATCATTTCCCTCCTTCGACGAGTCACTCCTTGTTGACTTCAGCTCATTATCTAGGAAGATGACTTTGAAACTCCCTTTCAATACCTTAGAACTTGTATGCCCTAATGGCAAGTTCTTCACATCCAACGACAAGTCTTCATCATTGGCCTCCATTTGGATGATTCCATGAGTGTTCGACTTCAGTTTCATTATCACATTCACGAATTGTATGGTAGTACCTTGAGATCCATTGTCATTATTGGTGGTTTCTCTCGTACATGTTAATGGTCCACATCATTGGCCGGTAATCAGGTGGTTTTCTAGCATGTTCGACTTCAACACATTTATTCGCATGTTAGAATTTGTACTTTGATTGGGTCGGGATGGAGTGCAATACCATGAGGTTTTTTTATATGACTCAGGCTGCGTGGAGTTATATGTTATTCTTAATTGTACACATGTTTTCGCTATATGGATGGCTGTGACCATACCGCGGGACTTTACATTTATGGTGATCCTTCTATATCGGATGGCTGCGACCATACCTTGGATCTTAGATTCACAGATGATCCTTCTCATTTGGATGGTTGCACCCATACCATGGATCTTTCCATATAGTCCTTATCATTCAGATGGTTGCGTCCATACCGTGGATTCATGATATCAAATATGTATATGTATATACGTCCTTGATTTGTAGGTCTCATGATGATGATTGTCCTCCTCCTTGCAAAAGCTCATAAAGCATCTTAGCCATCACTCCTTATTCTGCCTTCATGCTTTAGGGGGCATCTGTTACACAGTATTTTGTCGCACCTCCTGCACTTCCCTGTGACATACCCCAAAGTGTCGGAAACATGACCAGTATACAATGTATTCATCTATATATGCAGCTCATATCCTTCCTAAGACATTGATTGGAAAATTCCTTGAGATTTCGTTGGAATAAATAGCTCTAAAACCCTAATTTGAGCATCATCGCGCTTATGAGACTCAAAACAACAATGATTGCCTGTTGTACTGCACTTAAGTTGCGATGGCATCGCTCTGTTCACTTGTATACATGCAATGATCCCAAAAAGGCAACTTTCCTAAAGAGGATGAGAAGCTTTGTGATCTAGAAGCTTCTAGAGCGGCAAACTGGAGGTTGCTTGCATAGATGAGGTCGAATTCTCCCAACTTGGCCTCTTGGTCTTATCCCTATGAGTTACCTCATTGAGATAAGGGCCTAATCCTATCTTTGGATAGGTCCTAACTCCCTTTCCTAGCCTATATATTCATCTTCTCCCATTCCCAAATGGTTGGTCTATGCGTGTTTGGACCCTTATGCTAAGATTGTGCCTATATGCTATTCATTTGTCTTGGAGAGCTTAGCTTGGACTTGGATATTCATTCAAGGAGAGCCCATCAACATCAAGGCTTGGTTGTATGCTGCCCCTTATTTTCTATTAATATACAACTGCTAGTTCATTTTCTCTAAATGTGTATGCTCATGTATCATTTAGCTTAACATTCATTGATGAGTTAAGTAGGTTTCTTTTGAATATGTTACTTGTATTTGCATGCCTTGTTGTGTCTTGATCTCTTGTGTGGGTGCATAAATGCTGAGAGAAGCAAGAACAATCCTGTGACGCGAGTGATTCAAGCTCTTCAACAAAGGAGATTGAGATAGCATCAGAACGAGGTAGGCCATCTTCTTCGTCTCTCTTTTCAATTGCAACTTAGGAAAGCGTCTAGTAGATTGTCACTTTGGTTGCTAGACCCACTCATTGGGCTAGATGGATCGTCTCTATCTGCAAAGAGGATTTACCTAGACATCGGTGGGGGTGGTAATAAATATTGGGTAACATATAATACTATAATATTATATTTTATCCAAGATTTCCCCTTAACCGATCCACTTTTTATTAAAGAATTTCTTTATATTTGAGATTAATGAGTAAACTTAACTCCTAACCATTTGATCCCACTATAGTAAAGATGTTGTAATCTTAAACATTTTAACTCAGTAATATATAATTAATAATTAAACCAACCTAGATCCATCTTAACTCTAGACCAATAAGTGTTAAGGGGGATCAAATATCTTGAGGTAGAAACCTATTTTAAAGTGAAAAGATATTTGATCCCTCTCGACGCTTGGTAATGTAACACCCTCCTCCCAAATCTACCCAAGTAACCGACCAACCGGGGTAAACATGTGACGAGAAATTACTATGATATGATTCGACTCCCTATGTGTCAGTTAAGGAAGTGGAACCAATGGAACACATCACACAAATCTTCCACATCAACAATAGAACTCCCTAGAGCCATCCCAACCACTTAGGTTACCAGTCCCTGAGACCAACTGAAGTTTTAGTGCATCAAACCCATGGATGCTCCCTTCATATGGACACAGGTGCGTCTAGGAGGCTCCAGATGCTCCCACAACAAGAGAAAGGAGGCTCCAAATGCTCTTACACACTTGGAGCGTTGTCCTCTTGTGATTTCCTCCTTTTCCTTTGCCTTCTTTCTCCAAGCATCCAAGTATACCACACTCTCCAAGAGTGCTCCAAGAAAACTCCAAGTGTGTAAGAGTACGAGAGAAAGAGAATATAATGAGAGCTCCTGATCTGATATCCACCTTATGAGTGACATCAGTTAACGATTTATTAAACAAATGTATTACAGACTCATGTGTTGGTGTGTGTTCTGTGTTATTGAAGCAATGGATCGATCAGATTTCCAATACACAGACAATAAAATGGAAAGACAACAGAAAAATACAGTAAGAAAACACAAAGACACAAGAATTTTAATAAGGAGTTCACCCTATTCTCCAGGGCTACGTCTTTGGTCTAGCTTTTAGTGGTGGCCTTGTTTTATTGTGCCTTTAAGCAGAGAATTACAATACAGGGACTCAATGCGAGTTCTCCTGAAGCAGGTTTTTCTTGGCAGGGTGGTACTTGGATTCCCCAAGCCACTGGAGTACACAAACTCTTCTTCCTACCAGCTCTGTGACCTTTTGGTCTACAGTGGAAAGAGCCAAATGTGATGCTCAGTCCAGACAGATTCCTCTATGGGATGGCTTGAATCTCTCAATCTCTCTGGTGCTCGACACTACTGCTGGTCAGCTCGGCCCTTTATCTCGTTCTGCTTTTGCTTCACTGTCTTCTTTCTCTATGTATTCCATCCTCCTCTCGAGATTCTGGTCTTTTTCGTCTCTTCGACTTCATTGTGTATTTTTTATATGTTATAGGCTTTTAGCCATTCGTTCTCATGCTTGTTCGGTTCCTCTTTTGCCTCTGTCAATTCACATTTTGCAGCTGCGCTTGGAGTTCCCTGTTCAGCATCAGCATGAACACTCAAGGAGTGGCCACTTGTCCTCCTATAAACAATGCTAGCCTGCTTCATCGGTTCATTCCTTCAGTTATTTCATGGATGAAGTCTTTCTCCACCGTGGCGGTCAAATGGATTCCAAATCCTTCTTAGACGTGGCGTAATCCTTCGTTGATTCCGCTTCCTCCATCGGGTGCAATCTCAGCCGTCCGATCTGGATCTCCCAGATCCAACGTCATATGCATGTCCCGCGTGGTTGACTTGCTCGATCAACAACGCGATCAACAACGATTTTCTCTCACCTCCGCTCGTCACGCGTCAATCGTTGAGTGGGATCGCTCTGCTTCCATCCAAAACCGTTTACTATTTGAGGGCAACCCGATCAATACCGCCGGTTTCCAGAGCGCAGGTCCCACCTTGTACGTTTAGCGCTTTTTTGCTTTTTTGCCCACAGTTCTCCGGTTCGCCATGCGTCTGAGTTCTCAGGCTTCCTCCACTTTAGCCCTGTTTTCCCAGTGATGCGTGATTAGCGCTAACCATGCATCAAAAACCTCCTTATTTTCCTGAGCTAGGGCTCCCAAGGGCTACTTTGACCTCCTGTGCAGTCTCCATCGACCTCGGTCAGCACGCTTTGACCGAGATCCTCGTCGTTCCACGCTGGCTGCCATTACCACTGGTTTAGGGGTGTTTTTGATCACGATTCTGAATTCTTAGAGATTTGTCCCGACCTAATACAGTCATGGTTCTTTAACAGTCTTTTATGGATCCAATTCGGGTCAGCTCCAAGACTGAACTAACAAAAAGCTTACACTAACCAAGCCTGCCCACTGATCCTAAGAAGCCTTTTTATTAATGAAGCCTCTATTTTCTTCAATTTCCATTATTTTCCTTCATTTTCCTCCTCATATGCAACATGTGACCTTTCACATTCCTTTTCTCCTAATTTCCATTATTTTCATAAATAAAAGTTCCAAAAATGCTATTTTGCCTTTCCAAAGCCTTTTCCATTACTTTTTCAAATTTCCTTTAGCCATAATAACCGAAATGAACACCCACTAAGATGTTTTGCCCAACATTCAGCTTGGAATACATGTCTCATGACCGTGGTCTTATATATTTTTACATGGATTTTTAACTAGGTTTGTTACAAAACCCTCTCCCTTGGGGGAACACCATCCTCGGTGTTCAATGACACCTATAACCAACAAGACTGTTGAAAACAAAACATATTGTCCATGGAGCTTTATAAAACAGCTCGTTGCAATATTTATAATGACCACTGTTGAAACATGACAAACATATTGTTTATTGGAGCTTTATAACACAACTCACTACGGTATTTACAATAACAACCACAGATACTGATACAAATTTGCTTCAACCAACAAATAACCATACCATCTATGGATCTTTATAAACCAACTCGATATAATATTTACAATAACATACACATATACACATATGCACATTTGATCAACCAACAAATAAAAGGACACGATGCCTGCATCTGCAACAAGGGAATCCAGAGGCTCGCACCTCCACCCTCAAAGTAATACCAGGATTCACCTCCTTCCCAAGAATTCCAAAATCCACTGCAAGGTCAAATCTGCATCCAATGTCCAACGCTACAATCCAACACCACTTGTCCTCTCAATTAACAATTACCAGCTCATTGTTCCAAGGCACACTCCCAATGGGCATATGATTCCATTTGGCAATGTTAATGACCAAAACAAATCCATCATCAGCCTTCCCTTCTTTGCTACACAGTCCCTCAAGCAATCTGCTCACCCTCTTCCATGCAGTCACACACCTTCCAAGTTCTGCTGGCACCCCCATCCTGGGTAGTCCATCCCTCGACATGGTTTCCTTGCATCGAAAGGTCCAGAAACCAAGGCATATCCTTACCTCAAACCATCATACTAGTCATAGCACGCTCATGGCAATCAATGGAAACTCTTGGGTACCAGCGTCCCATAATGGCCCTACTCCTTAATGCTTTACCAACATATTGTTGCCTGTTCCAATTCCTTTTGTTGTTAATGTTAATGCTTGCCATCTGTTTCGACAACCCAATCAGGCATTTCATGCTTTCCTGTACCAAGCACATAATTTCCATTAGATTCTAAATAAATTGAATAACTTCAACTCATACCTCATTGGTGGCCCATCAATAAGGTACACTTGCAATTATGTTTGCTTCTTGTCACAACAAGTCAAACTAGTATCTTTGACCAAATCATCATGTATAAACATATCACATCAGGTTAGCTCAAAACACAACCATCATAAATCACATGTAACCATCATAAACCAGAATCATAGATCACATGTAATCATCATAGACCAAAATCATAAATCACATGCATAATAAAACTAAAATAAAATACTGATACTTATCCTTTAATCAATCCTTAGCTTCTACCTTTGTCCTTATTCCGTACACACTCTAGATCAGTTGCCACACCCGACAAACACCCAGTGCCTTCTCCTCAACCATGTGCACATACATATAGTGTGCATCACACACATACAACCACACATGACATACAACACCATGCAATACATGCACCTACACCTGATATACATCACAACACATACATCTACACCCAGTGTACAACACAACACAATACATACGCCTACATCCGATGTACACCACCACACAATACATACACCTACACATGATGTACAACACAATACATATACGTACACATAGTACAACACAACAAATACACATGTCATAATACCATGACTACACATTGCAAATACATAGTACCACATGCCCACAACACGACATGTATGACATGCACAAAATACCACACGTACACCAGTACCATATGTATACGATACCACTTGTACACAACACCACCTGCACAATGTGTGCATAACATCACATGTACATGACACCACCTGCATAACGTGTACAAAACACCATATGTACACTGCACCACTTGTACAATGTGTACACAATACCACATGTACATAACACCACATGCACGACATATACGCGACACCACATGTACACAACACCACATGCACGACATGCACACAACACCATATGTACATAGTACCATATGTACAACATGCACACAACACCATATGCACATAGCACTGCATATACAACATGTACATATCATCATATGTACACAACACCGCATATCCATCATGCACACAATACGATATGTACACAACACCGTATATTAAACATGTACATAGCACCATCTATACCTAGCATTGCATGAAGTAATATGCACACAACACCATATATACAACAGGCATACAACATCATATGTACACAATACTACATATACAACATTACACATCACCATAGGTACAATCATTGAATATACAACATGCATAACATATACACAACAATAACACTACACATCCAAAACCATACTACCTCTACCAAGAAACCTTGCTTCTAGTGTCTCTCCACCATCCATGCTTATACTAGCATGTCAGAAAGCACATTTTTTTCATTCATCTAATGTATCCTTCAACATTACCTGTCATAACATAAACATGGGCATAATACAACATACAATATCAATTCATATCCACATGATACTAACCTCATATATTTGTCAGGACTACTTTTCCCACTTGATTCCTCATAAACCAGGAACCTCTTCATGCCATTCACCTGCATAAACAATCATTCCTCCACAAGAGTGATCCCTGGTGACTCTGTCAAACAACGACATACATACATACATGTATACATATAAACATCAACATAGAACAATTATGATCCCTGATGACCTTGTTAGATAACAACATACATACATACATATATGCATGTAAACATTGGCATAAAGCAATCATGATCACAACATAATTACTAGATCTCAAGGTCAAATTTAAGAGAAATTCCTTTATTCATGCACAACATGCAAAATATTGAGAACAAAAGTTCCCAACATGGCCAAGGCATCTGAAACCTCAATTCTATTTACTTTACCCTTTTTGTTACCTTTCTCGTGATTGTCATATCACCGTCCATTTACCTCAATGGACCCTACCAATCCAACTAGTTGTCATACACTTGCCTTCAATTGCCCCTATACATGCACTGAGCTTCATCCATGCCTTACATCACCTATTGGGTACCACACAACTCTCCTTGAACTCCATTAACTTTCCTCTTTCCCAAACCAATTCCCAAAAGTCAAGACATAAAAGGCAAGACAAGAAACAAACAAGAAGAAAACCATGAAAATCAATAAGAATACGACACCACAAACAAAGTGGCAAGGCCTTGCACCAAACATAAACAAAACCGCAAATCAAGCCCAACAAATCACAAAATACCAAAGCACAAGATTGGAAACAGACACCACGACTCCATCCCCACGATTTTCCAATGCTTCCAAGTGAAAGCTCAACCTGAGCCTTCTTTAAGATTTCATGGAAATCTCTTTTTCCATGCAATCCCCTACATCATACTACCATAAACACATAATTGTCAATGCATAAGTAAACATAACAACATACTAGTTACCTTACCTTGTCATACTAATGCCAAGCATGTTACCCTGCAACTGCTCACACATGTCAACCACATGTTCCAAATATCAAGACAATCATATCTATCAATTTGAAATCAACCTTTACCAAGACTAACAATCATGTCATAATCCATATTCAACTCATAGTCATTAGACATAATGCTAAAACTGTCACCTATTTACACTCAAGTACATATTAGTTGTCTCAACACATATGTGTTAGTGCAATCATCTTAAAACAAGATCATTTGAACACATACTCATGTTATGAAATTCATAAAAAATTCAACCAACTTGCAAACATACCATGTTAAATAAATCAATTAGATGACATAGTAGACACTGAGCACTCAAACACCAAATAAATGACATAACCCAACAATCAAGCACCAAATATATGACAGAAGCAAACTCATACTTTAATGTATCTCAGGGGAGGCTATATTTTCTGCACAATCAATTCAGATTAGCATGATATAACTTCACGACATCTCAACTCAAACATAAATAAGGTCATGATATCCATAATAGTCACTAGCTAACATGTCTGCATCGTAAACTCATAAACAATTATCATTCATACATAATAATCTCATCTCCACAGTCAGTCTAGATTAGTATGACATAATATCACAACATATTAACTCATACCTAAATGTCATAACCCTAACCATTTGCATAGACCAATCCAAATTAGCATGATACATATAACACCAAGATCTTATTGTAATAACCCTAATTATCGAGTTACTAACATATAACAACAACAAGTTATATAGCATGTTCATCGACAACATATAACCTGATCATCAAGCTAACTATCATACAACAACAACAAGTTAACCTATAACATACTCATCAACAACATATAACATAATCATCAAGTTATCTAACATAAAACAACAATAGCAATTCATACAACCACATGTTATTATCATTCATGACTATCCGACACATGTGCATATGACTATACTAATCAACTAGCATCAATAGAATTAAAGACATACGCATAACCATAATGCATATAACCAACCCTTAACCTACATATCTGCGTGCCCAACATACAAACCTGTATGATGACATGTTCTTTCCTCGAAGTCCAATGTTACAACTTCACTTTGATGGCCTGCATCTCCTGCTTTATCTCAACCAACTCATTAGCATCATAACATACCAATAACATCATGATGACCTAATTGCATACAATGACCTCACAATGCATGTTTTACCTACCATATATGCATAGCCATAACCATGACAATGCATGCATAACAACATATAGACATTGACATGCATAACAAATGCATATACAACTGACATGCATTCACGAAAAATGCATCCCAACAACAACATCATCAACCCCTACATGGAAACACAATTGTAACAATGATCACTGCCATGCATACATAACAAGCACATATACAACCTACATGCATGCATGACAAACACATTCTGCCCATCCAGTCCAAGTGTTCAACCATTTCTCTTATACCACTTTTTGGTATCAGATATCACCCAAAAAGAATTAAAACCAGACACCACCGAAAAGAATGAAACCCACACTAGTACCACTCTGTAACACCCTCCTCCCACATCTACCCAAGTAACCGACCAACCGGGGTAAACATGTGACGAGAAGTTACTATGATATGATTTGACTCCCTATGTGTTAGTTAAGGAAGTGGAACTAGCGAAACACATCACACAGACCTTCCACATCAACAACAAAACTCCCAGGAGCCATCCCAACCACTTAGGTAACCATTCCCTGAGACCAACTGCAGTTTTAATGCATCAAACCCATGGATGGCCAAGGTGCCTCTAGGAGGCTCCAGGTGCTCCCACAACAAGGGCAAGGGAGCTTCCGAGGACTTTTTTCCTAGTGTTGTGCCTACGACTCCGAGATTTGTGCCACTTTTTCAGGGCCAGAGCCCAGGTCACTGCCCAGAACTGAATGACACCTTCAGAAATGAAATTTCACAGCAGAACAAAGATACATTTTCAAAAACATCAACAATGACTAGACTGGACCCCTACTAGCCATGACAAGCATTTTGTCAAACATGTCACAAGCATGAAAGCTACATGTCTTAACAACAAAACTAAGCATAAGGGGTCTCATACTTATGTGAGAATAGTTAAGAAGTATTGATGCCTCAACATATTAGCTGCAATTCCATCTATTAGGCCATAAATACATTGTTCGTTCATTTACAAGTAAAAACATGATATGAGCCAAACATCGTGATAGTCATAAAACTCATTCATACCCAACATATAAACACCAGAGATGCTAAGCATAAAACAACCATATAAGCCACATAACAATAAGCATATTTACCCATCAATACCATAGGAAAGAGTTTTTATTGCCACAAGCAAAATGCAACCAAGCTTGGGACTTCCACGTACCACCTAACCATAGACATGGCTAAGACAAATCTCTCTTCATCCAGTCACCCCTGTGCCATATTCCAAGCATGAATGTGGGATCTCATCGAACAATCTATCAAAACTAAACCAGGGCTTTCAGAGGCCAAACCACCTCAACCCATCAAGCAATGATTCCACCTCACGTTGAACATCACAAACCATCACTAGATTGGTCTCTACCCAAGCCTTCTAGGGCTCCAGAGCATTTATTCCAACCAAGGCTTCCAGGAATAGTAACTCGACCCACAGCTGTTGTCGGGCTCCAGAGCATTTGTCCAACCAAGGCTCCAGGAGTAGTAACTCATCCCACCAAGGGCTCTAGAGTGTTTGTCCAACCAAGGCTCCAGGACTAGTAACTCAACCCAAGCTACTGCAAGGATCTAGAGCATTTGTCCAACCAAAACTCCAGGAACTAGTAACTCAACCCACAACTAAAGGAACATGAGAACCAACCAAAAAACAAATAGAAAACGAACCCAAAACGCCATGACTATCTAGGAAATGACAGGTTACACAAATCCATTGTCACTCCAGGCAATCCTCTATGCCAATGACAGATAATAACCAAGAAACCACATGCATATGCCATGCATGCCAAAACTAGTGAGGAACACATACATGCAACTCGGTACCTGCAAGCAAAACCCGTCTGTATTTGCTGATCCCGATGTCCTCTTGTGCTTTCCTCCTTTTCCTTTGCCTTCTTGCTCCAAGCATCCAAGTATGCCACACTCTCTAAGAGTGCTCCAATAAAACTCTAAGTGTCTAAGAGTATGAGAGAGAGAATAGAATGAGAGCTCCAAAACTGAATTGACAAAAAGCTTACACTAACCAAGCCTGCCCAGTGATCCTCAAAAGCCTTTTTAACAATGAGGCCTTTATTTTCTTTATTTTCCATTATTTTCCTTCATTTTCCTCCTCACATGCAACTTGTGACCTTTTACCTTCCTTTTCTCCTAATTTCCATTATTTTCAGAAATAAAAGTGCCAAAAATGCCATTTTGTCTTTCTAAAGCCTTTGTCACTGCCTTCCCAATTTCCTTTAGCCATAATAACCGAAATGAACACCCACTAGGATGTTTTTGTCCAACATTCAGCTTAGAATACGTGTCCCATGACCATGGTCTTATATATTTTTACATGGATTTTTAACCAGGGTTGTTACAGGTAGATCCAGAGTTAAGATGGATCTACACTGGTGTATTACATTTTTTCAAAAAAAAGATCTTATCATACTTTTTTAATTATTTTAAAAAGTTATATGTGTGTGTGTGTGTATTATGGAATTATTTTCAATGTGTAAATATTTATTTATATAATGAAAATTTTACATTAGTTAAGAGATGAGTCACAACATGTAAGTTTAAATATATTATGATATTTATGTTAATGGGCTTAATCACAAAGGGGTGACATCTCTTATTCTTAATTCATTGTAGTGTGAGTATTCTTGTTGTTTGACCTTCCCCTCTCTCCATGTTCATTACTAAGCAAAATATGTTTAAGATCTATGTATCTTGAAATTGTTTTTTATGGCACAAATACCTCTTTATACACAAAATTAATCTAGGCATCCTTTTATTTTGTGTCTTGACTTGAATGCTAAAACATTCATTGTTCATATTTTATGGCATGTTATTAGTTGATAACATTCCAACATAAAAAAGTCATTATAATTCATGATATTGATTGGATTTGTATTGGTTCTTTTCTCCAAGGTTTGGATTTTTACATGTGGTGACTCCTTATTTCAAGGACATTGGTCATTGTTTCTTTACCAATAATCAATTCCTTGTAAATAAGTTGCTCCATTGTTTCTTATTGTGACTTCTTTCACTTTTTACCTTTTTATATCTACAATTAAACTTTGACTATGATTCTTAAGGCGAGAAATTTTCAACCTTTCTACATCGTTTGTACCAACCTCCAATTATCTTGAATGGATGATCATTTTTAAGATATCTCAAAGGTCTTTGAATGATGGAGCTTCTAAGAATGACTTTATTGTAATGTCCCTCAAGGTTATTCTCTTCTTCTTATAGCAAAATGTCAAAAAACATCTTCGTGCTTAAGATGAAAGCACCCAATGTTTCCACCCAAGTTGAATATAGAATTTCATCACTTCATTTATATATATAGTTGTAACATTGAACTAATATATGAATTTATACTCGTCAATTACATATGTTTTTATCTTTTATTATACTTAGCTCTAGAACTAACAATTGATTCACCTAGTTGGAATTAACGTGTTTTCTCTTCATTCAAAGAAACAATGATGCTAATATCCTTTCCTTAAATAATTCCCTCAATTTTTAATAGAGTTAAAAAAAATATTTCATAAAAGTGTTAGGAAATCTTCCCTCCCTTTTGTCATGAAGATTCATTCCTTTTTTTAATTGATGCTTCTTTGGTAGCACAACTTATAGTTTATTAATAAGTAGTTGGGTATTGTATTAAAAAGTGTTCCCTTTAATAAACCTATTAGAAGATTATTATTGTTATTATTATTGAATTAGCATCTAATTTCCTTCTTTTCCTTAACTTAAGGATAGAGATTGAGTAATCTTTCATTCATCTACTTTATAACTTTGAATTGGCACTTAATAAAATATTTATTAATTGGTTGCCCCTCTTTAAATGCATCTTAAGGTGTTTATACTATGAGAAATGACCACAATATTCATCTAATGAGACAATTAAAAAGGCACAAGGGGGCAACTCAATTGGTGTTATTTTATTATGGAGTAATATGTAAATGATGAGATTCGAAGTTCAAATCCCTCGTGATTCAAGCCAATGAAAGAAAAAAAATGACAATTAAAAAACTACCTTGTCCACAGAAACCATGGTTATAGATGAATCTTGTAAATCCAACCTCCAATTTCCATCACATCAAATGCCCCTCTCCGCCATTTGAAGTGTAATTCACATAAAATATAGTGTAAAACCCGAAACACAAGAGAAAAGAGAGATAAACCCTAAGAAAATCCCTTAGAAATTAGAAAGTTATGTTCACTTTCCTATTCGCTAACATCCAATAGAAATGCTCCAAATATAACAACAATTATTGACAAAACATCACATAAAATTTTATTCTATATGTAACTATCCATAGAGAAGCTTATCTACTTATGGGCCCATAAGAATGAGGATCGACCAACTTTACTCAAACTTATTACTAAAAATGACCTATTCTACAATGAATGCCAATTAACTAACTATTTAACAAGATTTATTCATAGAAGGTCACCTCATACATTGATAAAGTAATTAAGGGGCTTGGGGTAGGACCCTAACATGTCACGAACCTCCCCAACTTTAAAAAGAGTGCGTCCTTAAGCTAAAGGTGAGAAAATTGTTGGAGAACCACTATTTGTTCCCATGCAACATCTTTTCGTTGCATATATTTCATTGAATCAACACTTCCTTAATCATGCAATTATGCAATCAATGCTCTCTAATCTTTAATACTACTTAAATTTGGAACCAAATAGAATATTCTTCATTGATTTCTAGTAGGCTAGTTTGTACTTTATGACTTGATCCCATAACCTTCTTCAAATAAGACACATGAAAGGTTGGATGAGTCTTAGAGTGTGCATGAAGAACCAACTTGTAGGTAACCTAACTAATGTGTTGTAAGGTTTGATAAGGACCATAGAACTTGAGAGCTAACTTCTAGGGAACTTTATCTTTGAGTAGTACCTATTTAGAAGGTTATAGGTGAAGGAACACATGATCCCTTTTAGCAGAATAATGTTTGGATCTATATTGATCAACAAGTCATTGCATAACCCGGATGTGGGTGATCATAATGCCATTAATGGTGATTAGATTGAAGGACAACGGGAGGCTTGGCCACATGGCCACCTGCATCCCCTCCTAGGCCAATTTATGGCAATTTCATGGCGACTTGTCGGCACCATTAATATGGTGCTCAAGTCGAGAAATCTGTAACGAGCATAAGGATATGGCCTCCACAAACCATAATTCGTTCTTCCCTCCCCTGATAAATCGTTCTTGCCCTTCTGAGGCTATGGAGCCAAGCTCTCGCACCGTCACTGGCAGACGATGTTGGTTGCTCAGCTGCGTGGATGTAGGAAATGTGTATCATTTCTCCCAAACGACCCACTGTAACTTGAATCAAGCTCAAAACCCCTTTGTTTTCCCTCTGAACAGCCATACCAGTCCCAGTAATTCCTCTGCTCCCCCAAGTGTCAGCTCTGAGATTAATTCAGTCGTGGTGTGCATTCGACACCGCATGCGCAGCAGAAGAGGGGGCAATCGTGGCAGAAGCATTCATCCTCCCGTTACGCCCAGCCCTACATCTGCTTCTCCCTCCCCTTCTCCATCCAATACTCATTCCCATGGCACCTTCTCTGGCAGATACCTAGACACACGCAGTGGCAGAGGGAGGTCTCAGCTCCAAGGTGACCGCAGAATGAACGCAGCCATCCATACTGCCAATTTTCCCCTTCCCCCTCATCCCTCTCCTTATACGACTCAATTCCACTTCCATAGTTCTCTACCCCGGCATGTCATCACCGCCACTGTTACCATACCTTCACTGAGGAAATTGACCTGCAGGAGGCTCAGACAAGAATCAACGGTGAGCAGCAAAGGGCCGCTCATCGGAACAGAAATGCCCGAGATCCAGGAAAACAACAGATGGTTGAGAACTCTGCCACCCCGCATGGCAAGGAGCTGGTTGGTAGCCAGCATGCCACCGATGGCAGAGCAGGAGACACGAAGGCAATTGGTGACGTCCAGGGCGACACATCCGGCAAGCATGCAGCAAAGGGCAACTTTGTTGGCACTCAACTAGTTCATGGTATATTGCGCTGCACATCAGCAGAGGAGGAGGAGTGGTACAAGTATGCATGTCGAATTGTTGAAGAACTTGCTACAGATGACCTTCAGGGGGTCCATACTGCCTGGCGACTAGGCTGCTAGGTGTCGCCTTACTGCTAGCTGGAGGTTTCATATGATATTGTCTGAGGTTTTTTGCTATGTTTTGTTTTGAAAACATTCCTTTTGGTTTGATACGCTACATTTCAATCTAGGTCCCCTGTGCAAGTTTTTTGATGTTAAAACATGAATCCCCTGCGTGGGTCTTTTCTTCTGTTCTCACAGACTAGTTTCCTCCTCATTGGGGCAGTTGCGTATAGGTTTGTGATATTTTTTGACAAAACTCTGTTCAGCATCACAGAGGTCGGCGCCTCATTGTGTTTTTATTTTGTTTCATATCAATAGAATAGTATTACTTAGAAAAAAAAACCAGTTGTTGCATTTGATTTTACACCATAACCAAGTTGTGCTTGAGGATACGAATAATGACTTATCTCGTTTGAAGTGTTCTATCAATTGCATGAGCCTTGGACATGCCTAATACATAGGATGCCACATACAGGGGTTTTAGGCTATAAACAACTGCATATGGTGTCATTTTGGTAGCTCCATGATAAGTGGTATTTGTTGAATTTTATACAAGAATGAATAGTAGAAACTAATTTTATGATATGATAGTTAGTTCCTAATTATTTTCAATCAACTTATCTTATGCCACTTATATCATTGAGCAATTATACACAAAAAATCTCAACAGTAATGCAATGAAAACAATAGGATCATAACGAGCCAACCAAGCACAATACAGACAACAAATTTACCCTAGGAAAACCTAACATTGGGAAAAACCCAACAGCTTTTCTTCTAAGAGAATTTTTATTCTTTAAAAATATTTACAATTCCAAGAATATTTTATAAATTTATGCCAAAATCTAAGTCCAAGATACCAGTCAAACTTGGTCAAAATTTCAGCTTAGTCAACGCTGGTTGAACTTCCAAAATAGTCAATTATGGTCAAATTTTAGGTTGGTCAAATTATCTCTTATGGTCAACTTGGACCTGTAGTTGAATTCCTACAATAAAATAGTCTCTTGTTGTGGTCAAACCTAACCCTCTCCTGTGATCAAACTTGGATAGATTTTCAATCAAACACAGGCAAATTCTCGGTCAACAGAGCAAGTCAAAACTCCGTCAAATGGGAACTTCAACTCTATCAGTCAACAAGTGAATGGTCAACTTTAGTCAAAATTCAAAATTAGGTAAAACTTTGTGCTGATAGATCATGGATTATTGGATGATATGAACTACTCAAGGTGGAGGAGTCTCATGTGTATTTATACTAGTCAAATGGGTGGACTTTGACCAAATGTCGCACCTATTCATTGGTGGGGCTGACTTGACACTTTGGGGCCTACATGAATCCCAAATAATAATTTGAATTCAATAATTTTTCTTGGCTGGCTTAGTAGGCCTCTTGGCATGCGGGAATACCTCTCGATGCTACACAAAAAATCAACACTTACTCTTAACGATGGGGGTATTCTCTACGACAAATTTCTCCTTTGTTGAAATTTCTCCTTCCTTAGGAAAAGTTCATGATATTGTCATGTTGATGCATGTCTACAAGATAACTCCATCATGGAGTAGGCAATGCAACTCCTCATATGTCCATGAGTATCTAGGGATTTTGGACAAAGTCCTTTATGGCTCCATAGGCAAATGTATAAATCTCCTTTAGTCAAAGTCCTTTATGACTCAGTCATGTCCTTTTGGCTTCTCAGGAGAGAATTTTTCTTTGAACCATTCACCTTTCTAGTCAAATTCCTTTATGACCTAGCCATGTCCTTATGAATTCAAAGGTGAATTACATCTATCTCCTTTGGTAGACCTAGCCAAGTCATTTTGGTAGCCAAGTTCTTCTATCTTCTTAGGAGAAGATTTGTCAAATCCTATAATTTCCCTTGGTCATTCACCTATGGTTAATCTAGCCAAGTCCTTCTAGATTCAAAGGTGAATGTATCCATATCCCTTGGTCAAAGTCTTTTATGACCCAGACAAGTCCTTCTGGCTTCTCAAGTGAGTGTATCCTATAATTCCCCATGTAATTGTCTTGGGTCATTCACTGTAACACCCTCCTCCCATCTACCCAAGTAACTGGCCAATTGGGGTAAACATGTGACGAGAGGATACTATGATTAGATTCAACCTCCTATGTGACCTTAAGGAAGTGGAATCGATGGAAACACAACATACAAACCTTCCACATCAGCTACAAGACTCCTAGGAACCATCCCAACCACTGAGGTAGCTAGCCCCTGGGTCCCACTGAAGTTTTATACCACTTGACCTATGAATGCTCTCATGCTATAGGCCTACCCACGTCCAAGAGGCTCTACATGCTCTCATGACAAGGCATGTCAGCATCCAAGGAGCTGTGCCAGTGTCCCCGGGATTTGAGCCACTTTTTCAAGCCCAGAGCTTAGGTCACTACCCAGAATTGAATGACACCTTCAGAGAAGTAAGATAATAGGGAAATAATGATGCAAAAGTAAATACTTGAACAAGCCCTTAACTGGATCCCTACTAGCCATGACAGGCATTTCATTAAACACATTAAAAATATGTACAAGTGTAAACAACAGAGTTAAGCATAGGGATCTCATACTTATTTGAGAATCGCTAAGAACCATTGTTTCCTCAAATAATTCGCTACATTATCATCTATTAGGTCATAGGTACCTTGTCCATTAATTTACAAGTAAAAACATGTTGAGAGCCATACATATCCACTGTCACAAAACACATACATAACCGACATAATGAAAACATAAATACCAAGGAAATCACAACCATATGATCAAGATATAAATCAATATAATACTCATAGAAATACAAAGAGAAATAACCTCATATTGATGATGCAAAATCCAAACCCGGGATGGGACTACCACGTTCCACCCGACCATAGAATGGATGAGCCAAATCTCTCTTCAACCATTCACCCCCATGCCATATTCCAAGCATGAATGTGGGACTCAAACCAAAAGAACCAACTAGGGAATCCCGAAGCTAAACCACTTCACCCTCATCAGTAGAAACCAAGCTTTACCGTAATCCATCCTAAATCACTAGGCCAACATAATGAACATGCAATAACATGCTTTACAAGGATCTCCACCCGATCACTAGACCAAACAAGCATGAATGCCACCAGATTTCTCCATCGACACCATGAGGAATTTTCCTGTCTCCTAGTCTCTTAGGCTTTACCACAATCCATATTAGACCACTAGGCCCTAAACCAAGACCCACTCTCCAGGGTATCGTGTATCCCAACCCGGTATTACTAGGCCCAATGAAGAGAAATCCACCTCTTGGCTTTACTATATATCCCGCCATTCACCGACAAGGATTTTGAGGCCCACCACGGAAACACAATCCTGGATTTACCGCAACCCACAATCTGGCTAATGGGTTACTAGGCTAGTGGCTTTACTTTGATCCACAGTCCAATTCAAGGACCACTAGGCCATGTGCTTTATCATTCGGAGATCCACCTCACTTAGCTTCGAATCCATCCGACAATCTAGCTCAACCAAAACATGAGAACCCCATCACACCATGGCTATCCAGAAATGGCAAGGCTAGGCTTAAAACCCTATCACACCTGGCAAAACCCATTTCATAAAAGCCAAAGAACCACATGCAATACCATGCATGCCAATTCTAGAAAGGAAAATACACATGCAAATCGATACCTGTAAAGAATGTAATATCAATCTTTCGGATTTATCTATATTAATCCTCTTTAACTTCAAAATGGTTAACTTAACTAATCTTGACTTTTAAAACTCTTAGTAAACCTTTAAATTTATCTAAGGTAGATAGGTTTTCCTCTAACATATAATAATATTAAATTATAATAATATCAAAATATTTTAATCTAAATTATTTCAAACATTAAGTCTTTAACCTAAATTAACTTGAATTAATCCAACCCTAACAAATTATATCTCATAAATTAATTATTTATAAATAATATTGTTATTATTAGATAATCAATTTATGATATTGAAACCAATTATTTACAGATATTATTATTATTATTATTAAATAATTAATTTATGATATCATAATAAAACATTTAATTACTACATAACAACTAGGATCAAACTAAATATTAAACCATTTGATTAGTCAAACCCTAACAAACTATAAAAAATTAATTATTCTAGATAATATAAAATTTGATATTATTTAATTATAAATTTATACTATCAAAATGAAATAAATAATAAATATTTAATTACCATATAACAACTATTTTCTAACTAAATTATTAAACAATTCAACAAATTAACGACTATTTTTCAACGGCTAACTCTGGCTATGATGCATCCCTGCTATTTATTCACTCTGATTGATCGATTTCTCATCTTGTCCCGAGGATGAACCACATTAGTTGGTTCGAAATGTCGACCAAATCCTAACGATGTGATTTATCTGAAAGATTGATATCTACATTATGGATCACAAAAGTCTTAAATCTAACCTGCAAAGAATACTACTATCGCTGATTGATCATGCTCTTCCTTGCTTGATCTCTGCTTCCTCTTTCTTTCTTTGCCTTTCTTGATCCAATGCCAAAATTCTCTAAGAAAAATCTAAGTGTCCAAAAGCGAGAGAGAGAGAGAAAGAATAATAAGAGAGCTCCAAAACTGAATTGACCAAAGGTTACAAACTGATCCTCATAAGCCTTTTTGTCAATGAGGCCTCTATTTTCTTCATTTTCAGTTATTTTCCTTTATTTTCATCCTCACATGCAACCTATGACCTTTCACCTTCCTTTTCTCCTAATTTCCATTATTTTCATAAATAAATGTGCCAAAAATTCCATTTTTCCTTTCCAAAGCCTTAGCTATCACCTTTGCCAATTTCCTTAGCCATAATAAACTAAAAGAATACCCACACTAGGATGTTTTTCCCAACATTCAGCTTGGAACAAGTGCCCCATCAACCGTGATTATTATTTTTGCCTTTATTAACTTTTATTACATGGAATTTTCACCAGGTCTGTTACAAAACCCTCCCCCTTAGGGGGCACTGTCCTTGGTGTTCAACCACACCTATACCTCAACAAAACCACTAAAAAACAAACATATTGCCCATGGAGCTTTATAACATAGCTCAATGCAGTATTTACAATGATCACCCTGTTGAAAAGCAAACCAACATGATAACATAACAAGCATAACATCATAATGACATGACACCCATACCGCTTATTGGAGCTTTATAACATAGCTCATGGTGGTATTTACATCCATGTACATATGTACATATACTAAAATATCATCAAACATGTACCAAAACATACACCAAAGATATATATCAAAACACCATACCAAAACTACTTTGCCTCAACTAGAAAACAAGGAAGGATACATAGCCCGCATCTGATCCACCATCTCCCATGTAGCTTCATCGGGCCCAAAGTGCTTCCACTGCACTTTAACCTGCTCAATTACTCGGTTTTGGAGCATGAACACCTTTTTATGCAATATACTTTGAGGCTCTGGCTAGAATTCTACATCTAGTTCCACCTGCAATTAAAACCAATCAATCACATGATCAACATCTTTAACATACTTCTTAAGCAATGACACATGGAAAACATCATGGAATTTCACTGTCGGAGGTAGTGAAAGTCGATAGGTTACTGGCCCAATATTCTCAATATTATTGAAGGGTCCACAAAACTGTGGTGCCATCCTGGCACATGATCCAATCCGCAAGGAGATATTCTTTGGTTAGATGCGCAAGTACACATGTTCCCCAACCTATAACTCCTTGAACAACCTGTTCCGATCTTCATAGTTGTTTTGCCTATCCTATGCTACCTTTAAATTCTTTTTTATAACTTGCATTTCCTGTTCCATGTCCGCCAACATGTCTGGTCCAATCAACACCCTGTTAATTGGATCACTCCCACTGACAGGAGTATTGCAACTCCACCCATACAATGCTTCAAACAGACTCATCCTTAGTGACTCCTGGTACCCATTGTTGTGAGAAAACTCTACCAATAGAAGATACTCTTCCAAATTTTGTTGCTGATGCATCACATAAATCCTCAACATGTCCTCCAATATCTTGTTGACCCTCTTGGTCTGTCCATCTGTTTGCAGATGATAAGTTGTACTGAAGGCCAACTCTATGCCCAAAATTGCAAATAACTCCTTCCAAAACTTGGAAGTAAAATTTGCATCCCTTTCTGACACAATCTTCTCTGTTACACCATCCAATCTGACCACATCTCAAATGAATACCTGTGCTACATTGCTAGCTGAGAATGTAGACTTCACTGGAATGAAGTGTGCAACCTTTGTCAACCTTTCCACAACAACCATGATGGAATCATGTTGTCTCACTATCCTCGGTAACCCTATGATAAAGTCCATGGAGATGACCTCCCATTTCCACTATGGAATCGCAATCGGCTGTAGCAGTCCACATGAATGTTTACACTCTGCCTTCACACGTTGACAATCGAAACACCTAGCCACAAATTCTGCTACATCCTTCTTCAAATTTGACCAATAATAAAATTCTTCACTGCGGTCAACGTCTTTTGGTAGCATGGGTGACCTGAATATGGTTTCGCATGAAACTCCCTCAAGATTACCTTCTTGAGCTCACTATTGTCTAGCACATATATCATGTCCCTGAATCAAACCAATCCATCTATTGTAAGGCAATAGTTCACATCTTGTGCACCTCCACCTGTACATGTACAACCACCTATATTTGTACCTATACCTATACTCTGCTGCAACCGGTGCACAATCTCCATATACTTGACATCCTACTGACCTGCCTGCAAGATCCTATTTTGTAAGTCTATCCCATAAGAGCACATAGCTGCTAAGTGATTTACATGTATCCACCTGCTAAGAGCATCTGCCACCCTGTTCTCTTTACCATTGGTGTGCCTGATCTCGAAGTCAAACTCACTGATTGTGGCCAACCATTTAACTTGTCGGGCTTTCAGATTCAGTTGGTCAAACAAATACCTCAACCTAATGTGATCACTCACTAGCACAAACCTATTGACAAGAAGATAGTGCCTCCACATCTTCAATGCATGTATGATCGTTGCTAACTCAAGATCATGTGTCGGGTAGTTCTGCTCGTGCTCGTTTAGTTTTCATGACTCATAGCATACCACCTGTCCATCCTGCATAAGGACTCCACCAAGTCCTCTCTTGCAAGCATCTGTGCATACTACAAAATCTTTGTCCGAATATGCAATCTTTAACACTGTTGCATGTGTCAACAACTGCTTAAGTTGCTCAAAACTGGCCTCACACTCGGTCCAGTCAAACTTCTTACCTTTCATTTGCAATGATGTAATAGGATAAGCAATCTGCGATAAGTTCCTGATGTACCTCTTGTAATAGCTTGCCAAACCCATGAAAGATCTCACATCATCCACATTTTTAGGAACTACCTACTCCATGATGGCCCTTATCTTTTCTGGATCTAACGCAATGCCCTCCTTGGAGACAACATGCCCCAAGTAATGTACCTTAGTCTAAAAGAAACTGCACTTGTTGAGCTTAGCATACAACTGATGCTCTCTCAACAACCTCAACACTGCTGCTAGATGCTCGACATGCTTTTCCTCATTTTTAGAATATACCAATATGTCATCAATGAACACAATAACAAACTTATCCCAATACGGATGCAACACACTATTCATCAAGCACATAAATGTAGCTGGAGCATTAGTCAAATCGAATGGAACTACAGCGAACTCATAATGCCCATGCTTGGTCTGGAAAGTTGTCTTGTAAATGTCCTCTTCTTTGATGTGTACCTGATGGTATCCTGACCTCAAGTCGATCTTAGAGAACACTGTTGCTCCCTTCTGTTAGCGCTCGAATTTGCCTCAGGCTAAGGAAGGCAGAATCCAAGGCAACATCAAACCACTTAGCCTCGTAGCTAGCCCTACGAGAACAGGAGAGGGCTCTCTCCGAGTCTATCTCGGCAAAAGGTTTTCAAAGGGCTGAGATGACTAATAAAGAACACTGATTTTAGGCTAGTAAACTGATAGGGAAAGTTTGATTTCAAATTTTTAGGGTTTTGTTGGAAAACTGAGCACGACAATTTTGGGTCCGGGGATGAGACACAGTTTTTGCAGAGGTCTTTTTGGGGCAAGGTAGGAGATTGTCTTGATGCCTTTGAAGGAAGTGAATGGATAGGTATGACTGGTGAGGAGCTAAGGAGAGCAAGAAACCATCAGGAGTTCTCCTTAAACAGATGAAAACATAGATATTAAGCAAACTTAAAGGCAGAGCATAGAAACCATGAATTCTACCTTAACACTTCATTTAATTAATTTGCAGAAGAGAAGAGTAGGAAAATGATACACATAACAAACTTACAAGTACATGAGAGAAACACACCATCAACACAAATCACCACAGGAATCCAAAATAGTGCTGCAAAACCTTGGTCCTTCCTTTGCCAAAATTGCAGAGATACAAAGAGTAATACAGTATAAGCTTATCCCTCAAGAGTCCAACCATGAAAATGACTAAGAAAATACATAATATAGGCAAGCTAACACATTCCCTTGCCTCTAGGGGTTGAGCTCATCATCCTAGGAGCTGTTTCAACCAATTCTAAACTGAGCACTACAATCTAGGCAATCAAAACAACTTGCCTCTATAAGTTAGGAAACCAATTCATTCATTAATTTTTTGCTATTTTATGAATGAATCTTCTAGCATAGGTAAAAAAGTGTCTTGTCAACATGAAATTACATCAATTACATCAAGGAGGATGAAAAATCCCACCAAAAGGTCAAAACTGGTCAAATGCTGCGTTTTCCTGAGCTGAAGGTGAAAAATTGAGAAAATGTCCTGATGCGTAGCGCGCCATTTCTCAACGCGTAGCGCGCCTTTGAGCCCACTTTTGGGGCACTTCCCGGCATCCAAATGAGGCACAAGTGAGCTTGTTAGAAAGGTCTGGATGTCTACTTTCCAGCCCAAGTGGAATTTCTCAATTTGGTGGCCATTTACCCTTTCAAAAATGCAATCTCCCAAGACTGCTTCCTGTGTGTCCAAAAAGTGGCAGAAGGTCATTTTTTGCTTTTTTTTTTACCTTTTGAGGGCTCAAATCTCCATGAAATGTCTTGGCAGTGGCTGAGCAAGTGTAATTTGTCATGAAAAATCCAAAAATGCTGAGTTTTTGTGAAATGGACCTCCCCAACTTAAGGGTAGCGCGCGGCGCGCTACGCGTTGAGGGCAAAAACCTGTTTTTTAGTGCAAAAATTCCAAAATGTCAAAAATTTCTCCAAATTTCTTGAAATTTGGACTGTAGGTTCTTCATCAAGGGCAATGATGAGCCAAGGATTCCTCAGCCAATATCTAGAGTCCTTCATCCACTTTTTTCCTCCTTGAAGCTCTCTTTACCTTTGCTTTCAAACTTCCGATTCTCGCTTTGTACACCAAGTTCCGGGACAAGTAATGATATTTCTGCCACCTCTATGAAGCCTCATGAGTGCATGTCCTTCCAAGGGTGAGTCACTTTGGGTTTCCACTTCATAATCAAATGAATGACCGGATGACATAACTATTGTTGCACGACTGCCTTGGATGAATGCTGATATGTGAAACTGCTGTATACAACTAAATGTGAACTGCTCTTCTGATCTAAACAATGCTGTGACCCAGGGGAAAACAAATGTAACAGGGGAATATTAGGAAGGGGAGAATATCAGGGAATTAGGGAATAATGGAAATAAAACAAGGAATTTAGGGAAGGGAAGGGATATGGAAATCTTGATATTGTAGGGTCTTGGGGTGAAGTAGGTTTTGGGATTAAGAGAGGAAAATTACGAAATTTTATGGGAAAATTTGAAGGAGAATGTGGATGGAGATGAGGGAAAAGAGGGATAAAAAATGAGCAACCTTAGACAAAAAAATATTTTGAAACCCTAGAACCATTAAGTTTTTAAATCTTCCACAGCAAAGTAGGGTTTTGACTTTTCATTTTCATGGCATTTTAACATATTAATTTCTCATTCATCTTGCAAAACCAAATCTAGCCATGGAGGAGAGGCCTACCTGCAATTTGCTTGAGAGAAAAGTCGATTTGATAGCTTGCTGACAGTTTGTTGAGCGAAAAACCCAACGTGTAGCGCCCCTCGCCCAACACGTAGCGCCCCTCTGACGCGTAGAGCACGTGCAAATTTGTTCTGAGAAAGGCAGCCTGATGCGTAGCGCGCCCCTGACGCGTAGCGCGCCCTCCCTGATGCGTACCGCGCCCTCAACAACATAGTGCATTTTACAGGAGGCGTTTGGAGGCCTTCCCGGTGTCGAAATCAGGCACATGATAGCTCGTTGGAAAGGTCTTTGAGTCTACTTTCCAAAAAAACTTGAATTTTTCAATTTGGAGTTCATTTTCCCTGTCAAAAATCAAATCTCCCAAGACTGGTCAAAATGTGCCAAATGAGGCTGCCTCAAGGCAGAGTGTTGTTGCCGTCAACTTTTGAATGCCTTCCTCACCTCCAAATTGAGCTCATAATAGCTCATTGGAAAGATCTTTGTGTCTAGTTATCATTTGACTCATCAAGAAAGTCATTTAGCCAACCAAGCTAGGAGAAAACTTGATTTTCTCAAGGTCACTTCAGAGGTGCATCCGATTCTCCTGAGGCAACGGTATTTTTGACATTTCTATAAAACCATGACACATGTGTAAAAAGTGAAGGAGGTTTTTCTTCCTTGGCATGTTGTGGACAAAAACCTCTCTCAGTTTTCCCAAATTCATCTTTGATTGCTCAGAAACATCATTTGAGTAAAACCTACCCCGATGTGTGGAACAAGAGATTTTGTCGAAATGAAGCGAAATGAAGGGGATAGGGGGCTTCTAAATTCTTGAGGAAATTTTGGGGAGTAGAGAGGGATGTTAGGAAGTAGGGGAGAGTGGAATTTCAGAGTTTGAGTGAGGGGAAGGGGTCCAAAAGGGAAAAACACATGCCCAACCTAGAAAATTGCCAGGTTGTAGCAAGAAACTAGAGTTTGTGAAAAAATGAGGAATTTGGGGAATCTGAGTGATGGGAAGTGTTTAATAAGGTACTTTAATGACAGGGGAAGGTGTATGAACATCTGGATACAATTTTTGCTAATGATTTGACCATCCAAGAGAAATTGCCTTCAAAACCCTAGGAGAGGCAAATGAACCTTGCCTAGGCGCAACTGAAGCATGAACAAGGAGTAAAATGACCCAATGGAACCTGGCATGACAATTAAAACCCTTTGAATGATGGTACACTCAGCAGAATGATGACATGGACCGACATTTGGACAACTTTAGAAGGAGTGAAAGCAAACCCTAGACCTAATGCCTAGTGACCAGATTTTGCTTGAAGACTCTCTGAAATGACAAAATTTGACCTTAACACTCTGAGACCACTTTGTAAGAGCATATTTGATCACTGGAGGAAGGTTGGAAAGACTGACACTAACACCTTCAACTGATCAGACAAGTCATCAATCATCGGTAACGGATACCTGTTCTTGATGGTCACTTTGTTCAACTGCCTGTAGTCAATGCATAATATGATAGTACGATCTTTCTTCTTTACAAACAATACTGGTGCGCCCCAAGGTGATACACTTGGTCTAATGTATCCCTTGTCCAACATTTCCTTCAAATGCAACTTTAAATCTACCAACTCAGGTGTGCTCATCCTATAAGGTGCTTTTGATGGTGGAGTTGTTCCTGACACTAACTCAATAGAAAATTCTACTTCCATGTGAGGTGGAAACTCTAATATCTCTTCGAGAAACACATCCTGAAATTGCTATAGAACTGGGTACCTTTTCAAAACGTCTACATCCTTAACTTCCTTACCCTTGTCACTAGAAACATGTACGACAAATAACACACACCCTTTTCTACAACTGCGCTTTGCCTACATAGTTGTCACCATCCTAGCTGATGTGGCTTTCTTCTTTCCATGTAAGACTATTGGTTCCCCACTGTCATCAACACATTCAATTGCTTTGTCATAATAATCCACCTTAGTTCTATGAAGATACAACCAATCCATGCTCAACAACATACTGTATGATCCCAACGGGAATATTTTCAAATGTGTTGCAGTAGGCATACTATCCAAATCAAATGCACAAGCTCTTACCCAATGATGAACTCACTTCTTTGTACCTATAACCAACTGCACTAACCAATATTCTACATGCAATTCCTTACTCAAATCACACTTATCCACTAAGTCAGGTCAAGCAAAATAGAAATAACTTGATCACAAAGCAACCACCCATCTCAATGATAGATGCATGATGGTCTGCTTGTTGTTATCCAATGTTATATAAATAAAAGGAACTCTCTAACCAACATCCCCAAGAGTCTGTGCCTCCTGCGCACTATATCTCTGAGGCCTACAACTCTGATTCTATGGATAATCTCCCTTAAGGTGATCCTTTCCGCATGTCCAACATTCCAACCGATTAATACCCTCACCTCTATGCTGTTGCTGTTGTGATCCATGTCCCTGTCTATCTGCATTGAACCTCTTTTGTGGTGCCACATTTTCTTTCTCCTCTACATTCTGAGGCCTTGTTCTTTTCGGCTGCCATTTACCTTTACCTTTGTCTTTTCCTTTCCATCCTTGCGGAGATTCATTCTTATGCTTTGACTATTCATAGCACTTTTTCAATTTCCCACTAACTTCCTCAAGTGATCGAGGCTCATCATATTCAATCCGATCTCTAAATGAAAATGGAAATCCACCGACAATTGTTGAAATTTAGCATTATCATATTTAATATACGGTACATACCTCAATAGCTCTAGGAACTTAGTCGTGTACTCTTCATCTGTCATTGATCCCATCTTTAGCTCATAGAATTCTTTGGCCTTACTGTCGTAGTACCTTTCTGACAAGTACTTCTTCCTAAAAAGCCTCTGGAACTCGTGCCAAGTCAAGTCATTTGTCTTGATGTCTCTAACCCACTTCACATCTTCCCACCAGATGTTTGCTTTACCCCTAAGGCTGAAGGTAGTTATTATAGCCTTCATATTATCTGTGTACTCATGCAACCCAAAGAATTTCTTCATCCCAAGTATCCAAACCTCTGCATCTTCTGGCTTCTTCACATCTCCATCAAAAGTAGGTGGCTTTGCTTTCTTAAACACATCTGACAAGTATTCCCTATCACTCCCCATGTAAGGATGATAACAATGGTGATCATGATGCCTATCAAAACCACAACAAATCGATCTTGGCTGGATAAATCGATCTTGCTAGTATCAGAAGATAATCTAGCAACAAACAGACAAACAAATCTATCTTTCTCTAGACATATACGATTTATAAATAAATACCATAGAGGTGTTAAGACCCTACCTTAGATCCAATGCTTGTTTGTAGTAGCCATCCTCCAATCGTTTGAAAGAATTACCTTTGAGAACCCGCAATCACAAACAAGCAAACATTAAATAGCACCTGCATAGCAAATATCATAAATCATGTCTATTATGGTGATCAAGGAATCCATAAAATAAACCATGAACCAACAACTTATTGAGAAAAACAAACTTATTTGTATTAACTTTGAAGTAGAAGAACCTTACAACCTTTTTAGTCTTGATGTTGAACAAGCTCTTCCTGGGGTTCGAAACAGGAATTTCCTTTACTTTGACAAGCCTTGCACTCTTCCAAATGAGATCATAGAGGTATGTAATATCTCCTCATAAAAACTCAACTACGAAGACTAAATTCCAACAAAATTTCACTTCAAAAATATTCAGCTTCTAACCTCCCCCGTGACCAGCCCAATGCTTCATTTTATAGCGCAGGGGAGGAGGTTACAGGTCCACCTATGAAGGGATAGAATCTTCCTTCAAAGGGATAAGCTCCTCACATTAAGGGGTTAGCTCCTTAAGGTATGGGATGCATGAACCTTAAGAGAGCGAACTTGTCACCTCAAGGTTCCTTCCAGAAGCTTCTAGAAATGACTGAAAGTGAGTTTTTAGAATATACTCGCGCCTTTTCAACCTTTACAAGGGTTCGCACCCATAACATAGAGACAGAGCGGTCAGACCATTAGGCGCGGGATCGCAGGTAATGAAAAGAGAAAGTGCGGAACCAGAGTTTTAGAGACTTTTGAGGGCTTTCTCTTATTCTCAAGGCTTGATATGAGGAATTGAGGCTCAAGACTTGCAAAGGAGGAAAGTATGAGTGGTAATGGATTCACACAGATTGCAGAATGTCAAGGTGACAATTTTGAGTGCAATAGATTGCCCCCTAAAGTGCGAAGACTGTAATAGAGGAAGAAAGAGTCTGTCATTTATGAAGAGTGAAGTATTTTATCATTTCAAGGATCATCCTGTGGACACCTCAGTCGGAACCTGTAAAAACATTCAATGCAAAATATATATATGTAGACATATCATCGCTGAGGTAGGCATTCCCATACTTAGATCAAAACTGACTAGAAAACTGACTAAACTGTTCTGATACAGGTATGATTTTGTATTACATCAAGAGTATAGGCATGTGTAGACACAGTATGGGCGCAACCATCTGTTTATGAATAGTTCACTGTATAATGAATAACAAAATTCCTCGCAGCCTGGATGGTAGAAACTAGATCCAGGGTCTTGATTTTTGCTTCCCGAACTAGTACGATTCTATCCATGTGAATGAATGTGTTGAAGTCGAACATGGTAGAAACCACTTGATTACCAGTCAATGATGTGAATTGTTAACAAGTGTGAGAGAAACCACCAGTAATGTCAATGGCTCTCAAAGTACTCAGTACAATCCATGAAATGTGAATAAATGAGTCGAAGTCGAACATGTCATAGAATCCTTTGATCGAAGGTCAATGATGCAACCTATCGTTGAAGGCGAGAAATCTACCATTAGGGCATGCAGATTTCAAGGTACTGACGATTTCTAGATCAACTTCCTAGATAATGAGCTGATGTCGATAGAAAGCGATCCGTCATAGGCAAGCCCACAACACGAAATCATAGATCAAGTTTTGAAGAAATATATCGGCAAGGACTGACTCAGGGATGGTAAAAATGGATGACAGATATTTTGCAGATGAATGGTTTGTTTGAACTGATCTCTTGAACACATAACGACATTGCAGATGGCTTGGTGACAATTGACCCAAAGCTAATACCTAGAAACCGGCTGAAGACTTTCAATATGGTTTGATTAACTGTTAGGCAAAGGATTTCCCAACCCAAGTGAACAAAAAGTGTCGTGTTCAAGAGTGGTTAACAATTTTTCCAAAAAACAAAGTGTAACCAACATGTTCATTTTTTTTCTCTTTTCCCCCATGATTTCTGGCAAGTACCTCTTTACTTTTGACAAGCTTGAGGAGGATAACATTTGCTTGTTTATAAGCTCATCCTCCGAATGAGTCCAACTTAGTTTAAAATTTGAACCCTAAGAAGGAGTGCTTCGTTCCTATTTAAAATTGAACAGGTCCTTTATTGTTAAATTTTAATGAGTCCGATATAGGAAAACTTGGTGTTTTTCAATTTTAGGGAGTTAGAAGAAAAACTTAAGAAAACTCCATGGGGGTCCTTTTTAGTAAATTTGTGTCCCTCAAGCCTGAAAAAGTATAAAATAATACTCGAGAGAACCGCTTGACTATTACGATCAAGGAGTACTTCTCATAATTAGTTGCTCCGATCCGAAAAAGTAAAAAAGTGATCAAAGACACGTCATTTTATAACCAGAATTGAACTTGAAACAACAAAAGTCTGACGATATTTTCATGTTTATACGGTCAGAAAAGAGCTGTAAGTGGACCTCCCTTTTAATTCCGTTTAACGAGTTAAAAAGGGAAAAACTCGGCAATCTTTCCATATTTTACAGGTTAGAAAAGAGCTTAAAGAGGACTCTAATGTTTCACTTTTTCGTAAATTTTGAAAGGGTCTGAAAAAGTGATAAAAGTATGCTCTTTGTTGAAAAATGATCAATTTTCTCGAAAAATCCAATATTTTGCACAAAAACTCTAAACATTACTCATACCTGTTTAAGATAAATAAAAATGTATTAAAAAATTTACCTTTTTAAAGTGAAATATATATAAATTAAAAATTCATTTATTTGAAAAAACCTATAAAAAGGGCTTTTCTAACTTCATTTTTACCATTTGAGTTCAGAGTGATAAGTGAAAGCTTTTGGATAAGAAAGCTCCTGTGAAGATTATGGAAAATCTGTTTGTTGGAATCGAAAACCGTCAGCTCCAAGTAATCCACATCCTCCTTAGCTTGCATTTCATTCGTTTACATTTCATTTTTAGGCTTTAAATTTGATTTTTGGAGGAGAAATTGGTTTAGAAAATTGCTCGCAGGGGTCCACAGGTGCATCATGCGGCCCCTGCGGACCCCGATTTTTTTCTACAAAGAAAAAAGTCGTGGGTCCGCACCTATTGCTTGCAACATGTGCGGACCCCGCGAAATGGATTTTAAAAACTTAAATTTCTCCATTTTTTGCCCAAATTTTTCGAACTAAATTGTTCTAATATGTCTTTTTTGCATTATAGGACACTCAAAATGCTTATTTAGCTAGAACGCGAGCATGAGGATGTGGATCTTGCCACAATAAATCATCTACCCACATTGCAGGCATTGAGAGCATGCAGGCTGTTTAAGTTCTGGGCCATACTGGGCATGAGGGCCCAAGTAGACCTCTTGCAATGGCTGGTAGACAGATGGAACATACAGGACCGGTGTTTCGTGATTGGTGGCCACCGGCTCGAAATCGAGTTAGAGGACATATATTTTTTGACTGGTTTGCCTAAGAAATGCGAACAATTATCTCTTTTCGGGACTAGGCCAGGTGGCCAGTCTATTGCTAGTCTCCGATTGGAGTTTTGCAATGATCAAACAAAGGACAAACAGATTGATATTAAAACTATTGACCGTCCTGAACTTAAGGTTATTGCATTCACTGTTACCAGGCTATGCGGGAGTGTAGCATTGCATGTGGCTATTGGATCCCAGATGCAGATGGCTGTACACTGTTATCGAGGCACCATATTCAAATGGTGCGAGGCTGTGTTAGCAAATGTGAAAGGCCAACTAACCAGAGCAAAGAATGGACATTTGAAAAACTTTGGATACGATTTTATCGTTGTCAGCTTTGCTTTAGAGAGGATCCCCATGTTAGCCCCGCAACATATTCCTGTTGCTGCTAGTCTTCCTCGAGAGCCTAGGATAATGCGTTGGATTGCTTTGATGGCCCGTCACCCTGATGAGGGCTCAGAGGTTGTTCGATTTCCGCCTGAGTATTTTCATTGGTTGAACAACCAACTTTTTGTGATTCAGGATTTTCCATATGCCGGGATGGATTATCGCGGTGACCCAGACATGACTCTTCCACCAGGAGAGCAATGGGATGATTCAGGTAAAAATCATTTTCAACACTTTCTAAGTTTTAATTAATTAATTTATTTATTTTAAATCGTCCAAAACTGACAATCAAAAGTTTTAAATGCAGATGTGGGTCCACGATAACCAGCCACTCTCTAGCCTTATGAGAGGAGACACCCAGCTGCAGCAGTACCAGCCCCACAGGACTAATCAGCAGAGATCCTGACCGACTTGGAGCACCATCTAGAGTGCTTGACAGTAGATATTCTAGAGACAGGCATAGATGATATTCCACTTAGGTTATAGAGATATGTGATTGGGGTCCTAGAACCTTTTAGGAGGTTCCTATGTAGGGTGGTCCGAGTAGTGATTTCTTATTGTGATCATCACCAGGGATAGGATGATCGATTTTGCAGACTCACATGACATTTTTGTCCTTTTTGTATTATCATTTTTGCCAATCATAAGTGTTTTTCAACCTATGATCGAAGACGATGTATATTTTGACACACTTCTTCTATGCTATGATATATCATTATTATCGGCTATCTCGTGTAACGTGTTATTGAAGGTTTTTAAATTTACTGTTTTGATTATTGCAAATGTCTATTTATCATACGAGAAGCAACTACATCTGCTAATGTATTTAAATGTCTTGGAATACACTGATATTCAATGTAATCAAATTCACGTTCCAAGAGACGAACTCTAAAAAATAATCTTAATAGCACTGGATTTCTAATGGCATAAACCCTGTTAAGCTGTAATACAACGAGTTCAAAATCCAACCTAACAACCCAAATGAGATGGATTCAGATAATAACTCAATCACTGCACTATACTCTGCAATGTTATTCGTTGTTTGACCGAGGCTTACCCCATGCATAGATACTAACTCATTAGAGGGTGAATAGATAACCCAAGCTACGGAAAAAATGTTCCGTGTATTACGACAAGCACCATCAACAAAACCAATGTATGTTTGAAGAGACGTCGACATCTGCAATATCAAGAGTAAAATCAAGATAAATAGGAATAATGATAAGAGCACTATCTAAACTAGGCACACTTTTCTAATCTAAAACACACCAGCTATAAAGAAACTAATCTAACAAAAAATCTCCACCCAGAATTTAAGCATAATATCTCTTTAGATAAAGTCCACCCAAAGAGACACTGTCAAAATCTATCAATTCATAAGCCCTTTTTGCTAGCTTTCGCTTAACAATATAAGGACCATGCCACATAGGTACAAATTTTCCAACCCCTAGCTTATCGTTTGCTTGATCATATAGTAAAACTAGGTCTCCTTCTGAAAAATTACGAGGTGTAGCATTTCGGTCGTACTGAGCTTTTATTCGTTTTGCATGAGTCTCGTTTGCTATTGCAGCAATGCGTCAATTATCATCTAGCTAAGCTAAGTGCAAAAAACATTTCTCCTCTTCAGATGTGGCTGGGAGTAATTCTATGGCTAATTGTAATGACAAAACTTCACATTCAATAGGTAGCATTGCTTCCAAACCGTAGACCAGTTGAAAAGAAGTGAAACCCGTTGATGTTTTTACTGAGGTCCGATATGCCTAAAGTGCTAAAAATAGCATGGTATTCCAATTCGACTTATGAATACCAATGATTCGTGGGATCATAGTGACTAAAACTTTATTGATAGCTTTAACCAAACCATTAGCTTGCGGGTAATATGGAGTAGCAGGCCAAGTTGATTTGTCAGTTCAGTCATCATGATATTTCGAAAGTGACTTCCATGATAAGTAATAATAGCTTGAGGAACATCGAAGCTAGCAATTATATGATTGAATACGAAAGTTGCAACATTCTTGCCATCTGCCGAAAATGTAGGCATCTCCTCGGCCCACTTAGTAAAATAATCTACCGCTAGGATAATATATGCATGCCCCCCGACCAAGTGAGGGTTACATGTAATAAAGTCAATACCCCACTTTGCGAAAGGACCGACAACAATTATAGGGTGGAGAGGAGCAGGTGGAGCACGCATTTTACGATCAAAGATTTGACAATTGTGGCATTTCTGGATTGCATAGATACAATCTTTAAATATGGATGGCCATAAATGCCCAGTGCGCAATATCTTTTGGGCTGTGACATACCCAGACATATGACGCCACATGCTCTAGAGTGACAGTCATTCAGAACCTTTTCAACTTCTTCATGAGTTAGACAACGTCTGAAAATAGAATCCGCCCCACGACGATAGAGTGTATCACCAATAATATTGTATTGTTAGGATTGGAAACGTATTTTCCATCGCTGAGATCGTGAGATTTCAGGCCGAAAATATTGGGTTTGGAGATAAACAATAATATCTCCATACCAAGGGTCGAGAGTACTAATAAGAAATAAGGATTCATCCACAATGGGCTACTCTGCCACAGTTTCAGTATCAGTATGCAGGAAATCACACATCAGTTCAGCAGAAACCAAAGATTTATTTGCCTTGGATTTTTCAAATTCTAAGTCAAATTCCTGCAAGATAACTACCCATTTGGAATACTTGCCCCCTAGCAATTGTTTGGTCAAGATATACATCATAGGGTTACAATCAGAAATTACCATGGTTTTGCGTAACAAGATGTAGTGACGAAATCTTTGGACAACTTGAACAGTTGCCAAGGCCAGTTTCTCCACATGCGAATATTTAAGCTCAGTCAGATGTAGAGTGCGACTAAGATAGTAAATCACATGTTCATTGTTGAATTCATCTTCCTGAACTAAAACCATCCCAATGGTGGAATGAGAAGCGACGAGGTACAAAAAGTAATCTTGGTTGTAGTTGGGAGGATGCAGTAATGGTGCATGGGTTAATGCGTGTTTAAGTGCATCAAAAGATTTATCAGCGATCTCATCCCAAAAGAATGGAGTATTCTGTTTCAACAACCTGGTAAAACCTTTTGTTATCTCGACGTAGTTAGGAATGAAATGACGTAAAATGTTTGCTTTCCCTTGCAAACTTTGGAGTTGGCGAAGAGTCGAAGGAGGAGGTAATTTGACGATAGCTTCAACCTTCAAGGGATCGACACGAATGCTGGCTTTTGAAACGACAAATCCCAGTAAGTGACCCGTTTCTACGCAGAATACACATTTGCGTGAATTCAACCTAATTCGATAATGCCTACATCTCATAAAGATAGCTCATAAATGAGTGAGATGATCAGCTCTACGTAATGAATGGGCAGGTAAATCATCGAGATAAGGCTGCACAATGTGCTTGATGTCATGAAATGCGTAAGACATAGCCCTTTGAAAAGTTTCTCCAACGTTCTTCAATCCAAAGGGTAATTTGCAATAAGCAAATGTCCCCCATGGACAAATGAAAGCTGTTTTAGGTTGATCAACAGGGAGTATGTTGATTTGATTGTAATCGGAAAAACCATCCATAAAGGAGAACATTTCACTGCCGGCACAGTCATCAATAATTTGATTAATATATGGGGTTGGATAATTGTCTTTAGGACAAGCTCGATTAATATCCCTATAGTCGATACATATTCTTATCGTTCCTTGTTTTTTATTAATAGGAACAATATTTGATACCCAATCTGTTAAAGGAGTTGGATAAATGAAACCTGCATGAAGTAATTTCTCAACTTCAGCTTTGATAGTAGCGACTTTTCTTGGATATATCTGACGCAAACGTTGCAGAACAGGTTTAGCATCCAGGTAGGTTTTAATTTCATGGACAACAATTGATGGGTCGATTCCTGGCATTTCTTCATATGACTAGGCAAACACGTCGCGAAATTCTTGAAATAGGGCTTTATAAATTTGGATTTCATTGTCCGTACAAGAAGCACCTATATTATTGTTTTCAATAATTCCGGGCTTAAATGAAATGTCAATAGGAACTATTCGAGAGATATTTCCCAAATTTAACTCAGAATCAGAATGTTGTAATGGATTTTGTGGTTCTTTGACATAGTTAGTAGTAAAAATAGATGAAAATTCATTTTCAAAATGATCAATCTCAGGTAAAAATGAAGATTGATGATGAAGATCCTCCCATGGTAAATCATCAACAGACAAAAGTTCACGAATCTGCTCATCAGTATGAACAGGATCAGAAATTGTTGTTGTAGCTGAGGTTGACATCAAAAGTGATTCCCCATGGACCTCATTCATTGGATCAATTTCGGTTGAATAAGAATCAGAAAACGACTGTACAACCTCATATGCAATTTCAAAGGGACTCAAAGGCATTGCGCCACCAAATGAATCCACCTTAGAATCGGAAGGTACGATCCAAGGATAATCAAAAGCAATTGTGCTCGATGAAATAATATGAATAGTTGCAATAGAAGGTGATATGTTAGGAGGAGGGAAGGAAAAAGTTCCTAGTAAACCAGAATCTTTAATCAAACCTACTCCAACATCCTTGTAAGGGATAGTTATTTTTTCGACGTGCTGAATACTATCTGAAGTGGCTGGGTTGGATGAGAAATAAGTCAACTGGTCTATCGTAACGATCTTTCCATTATGAGGAAACTTGATAAGCCGAAAGACTGATGAAACAATAGCAGTCATAGCATAAGACCAACTGCGACCCAGGAGAAGGTTGTAATCTAGAGGGGCATCAACCACTTCCACATCTAGATTTACAGTTTTGGCTTCAACCCCTATAGGTAAACCTAGAAAAATACCAAAAGGATGGAACCCTCGGCCATCAAACGCCTTTAGAATTGTCGGAGACTGATTGAGTGTGGGAGAACCAAGCGATCTCCAACACTGGATCAACATAATACACGTAGAAGCTCCTTCATCAATCACAGTCCGAAAGAAAGGTCTGTTTTTGACTAACACTGGAATCTGGAAAACCATTTGATGAGGTAGGTGGGGTGTACTATTCTCTAAATCGAAGATTATTAGGTTCGAATCCTGAATATCAACAACTCCTATAGCATAAAATAGGAATTTACGATGTGTTGGGCACGATTGCAGCACTTCCAAAGCTGACATTGCTGAAGGGGAAATAGCTAAGTCTTCAACAATGTTATAATTCTGAGCATCTCTCGCATGTGGATTAAACGCTGATTTACGAAGTATATCTTTAGTAGGCGGTTTGATTACTAAGTCAGGGTTGGGTTTCTTGATCTGTAGCGGATCAGAACCAGGAGGAGTTGTAGTTGATGTGTTTGAATTAGAAGATTCTGCTTCTTTACCACCAACATGATTTTTACTACCATAATCTTGCGATCACGTCGCAATCCTGACATGAGACATCATCATAATGGGTTCTTCTGAGGCATTCGAGGAAGAACCAATCATCTTACTATCTTGATTAGGAAAAGGATCCTTCAAGACAGTAGGCGTTTGAGAACCTTTAACGATTTTCGAAACCTCTGCTCGATGTGGGCAGTCTTTGGTAAAATGATCCTCGTCACAAATGAAACAAGGATAACAAGGTTTACGTTTTTCGTCAGTAGATCCTTTTTCTCTTTTGGGTTTCGTTTGTTTTTCTTCTTCCCCTTCTTTTTACCACCGGATTTTGATTTGGCCATAGATGATTCTACAACGTGAATGTCGACATAAATTTCAGTGGAAGAATCTTCTTTCGAGGAATCAGGTAAAGTTATTATAGGAGAAGAATTCTTTGAATATTTCTTGTTACTTTTAGTACTAAGTGAACCAATCATACCATCAGCGGCATGAGACTCTGAAGGAGCTGCAGTTATTTGACCGTGTTTTGGAAGATCAGGGATTTTTTCATGTAAAGTACCTGACTGCGTATAAACGAGGTCAAGGTATTGAGCCTGAGCAATGACTTGCTCTTTAGTGACAACTCCTACCTTAGCTACATCTTCAGTGATTTTAGGTAACAATGATTTAACGAACCATTCTGCTAAAATTTGATCCGGAATGAAAACTTTTACTAAACGCCTTCTACGTCGCCATTCATGAATATGATCAGAAATATATGTGGACGTGGATTGTTTTAGTGAAGTTAACAGTTCCGTGCCATTGTCGTATCTGACAAAAAACTGAAAATGAGTTAAGAAAGAAGTGGCTAACTGACTAAAATTATAAAAAAAGCCTCGTCGTAACTCAATGTACCATTTAGCGGCAAGACCAATAAGAGTTCGTTGAAAAAGACGTAATCGAATTGAATCATCAATGATTGAATTAGATGCACACCAGAGGTGATAAGTTATAACATGATTTGACGGATCCTCTCCTGACTTACCTTCGAATTTTGGGATATCACTGGGCAACTTATTAGGCATTGGTGGCCAATACAGAAGATAGTAAATCAGATCGTTCGTAAGGTGTGACAAATCAGGTAAATCCAAAGTTGCAATAAATGGTAACTGACGGTTAGGGTCTCAAAAACTTTGAGTAACAAGACCAGCCACAGGAGGAGGATATCCGGGATAACTTGGAATTGGATTTGCATTAGGAATGTTATAACCTCTGGGGAAACCAGGATTAGCCAGACCAAACTGGGGTTGTTGAGGCTGTTGGTAAGTATAACCTAGATACGGTTGATACTGATAAACTGGGTTTTGTACAGTAGGACCGAATTGATACTGTCCCTGGTACGATTGATAAGTGAATTACGGTTGACTTGTGACAACCGTACTCAGACTAGCTTGTCCTGGAGGCATCTGGACTGAATTCTAAACTGTAGGTCCTGACTGTGGCACAGAGACTTGAGGAGTTTGTACTGATGTAGGGATAGTAGAAACCAAAGCTACAGATACTCCAGAAACAGGTGTGGTAGGTTGAACAGAAGTTGCAGCAGCAGTTTGAGGCGGAGTCTGAGGTGAGCTAGGCCCAGGCTGCTGAACTAAACCAGGTGCAGAGGTTTGAACAGTAGGTTGGATAGGTTGCTGGGTTGGACCAGAAACCAAAGGTTGTCCAGGTTGACTTGATAACTGCACATTAGGTTGCATAGTCTGTTGAGTTTGAGATGGATCCCACACCATATTCATTTTGGGGTATGGACCCATAAAAGGTTGTGCATATGGAGGACCATAACCTGGTTGAACGTAGGGCTGATAATTAAGCGGTATATTTCCAGCTCCTTGTAAAAACGATTGACCAGAAGGTGGTTGGAAACCTTGAGTTGGGTATTGACCTTGAGGTTGATAACCCTGAGGCACGTACTGAAACTAGGGTTGACCTTGAGGTATGTATTGAAACTGGGGTTGACCTTGAGGTATGTACTGAGTTTGGGGTTGACCTTGATGTATGTACTGTCCTTGAGGTTGCCTCCTAGGCGGTAACTAACTACCTTGAGATTGCCCCCCAGGCGATAACTGACTACCTTGGGGTTGCCCCCTAGGCGGTAACTGACTACCTTGAGGTTGAGGATTTGGAATACTACTAGACATCATAAGGATTTAATCTGCGTTCAACGCTTGAGTTCCATTATTACCCGTTGATAACTCATGTTCAATTGGTTGAGGAGATGCTCCTGAAAAAGTACTAGTGAGTGACTGGTACCCCGAAGGAACAGAAGGACCGCCATATAGAAATGTTTCCAGTGATTGGAAAAACATAAATGACTGTCTTGACATAATTGATGGAGGATAATAACCTCTTGGTGTAGGATGAAAAGGAATTCGAGGTGGTGAAAAACTAAGACCCGGGTTTTCCAAAAAAATTGTCAATGATACGTACCAAGCGTTACTCCTAAAAGGATTGTAGAATATTGATTCATGCTCCCTAAGATTTAAAGTTGGTTGGTTTTTGGGAAGAGTTACGTCTTCGTCTGGACTAACAAGTTCTTCAATAGAAATGAGGCCAGAAGGAAAATTTTGAGTAATGATATTTCCTACTCTGGGTGAACCCGGACCACCAGAAGTTGGAGAAGCAAATCCTGAAGTTGGAGTAGCAGCAGGTTCAGTTTCAGGCTCAGAAATTTCAGGTTCTTCAGCTAATTCACTGGAAGGAGAAATACTACCAGTAACTTTGGAAAATGAAATTGGCTCTTGAATATACTCTGTTGTTTGTATTTGATAATCAGGATGAACAATTAAAGATGACTCTCCGGCTTCTGGTGATCCAACTCTACTGTCACTAGGTGATACAAGAGCTCGTAGCCCTTCAAGCTGACTTGGTGTGTACTCAGGAGGTTTCCCCTGAAGTCTACAAGATTGTCTCCATAATTCAACCACGATTAAATACTTAATTAATCACACGTAAACAAAGAAAATTTCAATAAAACCACCTAAAGTCTCTAAAGAAAAAAATAACTGAATCACATGCCTAAAAAATTTAAGAGTTCAAACCACACACAAACAGTAACTTCCCGTATTAAAAACACTAGTTGGTGATGAAATCCAACGTAGTAGAATTTTAATACAGAAAGGGCGGTTGGAATAGTTACCCCGACAACCTGCTTAATGAAACAGACTGGCACAAGTTTCTTCACAAAACCATCTCGAGTGAAGAGAACCCCCCAAGAGTCCAAGTGAGTCTAGTCGACGTCTGCTCCAGGTACAGTGAGACCGCCCACCGTCACCTTAGGAAACAACCTTACGTTTATGGACACTAAGGTTACCAACAACAACAAATACAACTGGGGGAACAGTCTATGATCCGATCTACGCGCAAGGGTAGAGTAACAAAGCTCAATCCCCTTGAAGGCTCCTCGACATGATCAATCCGAGGTTTACCAACAAGTGACCCCAGGCTCCTCGACAATGGTTAATCCGAGGTTTACCGTTTATAATACGCGCAAATCTTCTATCTTTTCCAATGAAATAGACTTGATTGTCTCAAAGGTTCAGACATGATCTTGTGATTGACTCCTTTAAGAGAAGCTTCCCAGAATGTATCAATTACAAGTGGATTTGTTTCCTATCGCAAGATGTAGCTACTTGTTTGTTTTAACTATCTTGGAGAGTTAATTACTCCATACTCCAGGGTACTAGCCTAAGCTATATTGGTGATAAGAGCCCTAGAAATAGAAAAGATTACTAGATCAATTTTAATTAAGCGTTGTTTTTATGGGTTGTTCTTTAAGTCAATAGGTATGGAAATGAAACTTTGATGGTGTGAAGACTCGACTCCAAAAACACTAAAAAGATGCACGTAAAATGATAAGCAATTCGTTTTTCTTTCAATGAAATTCTAGTTAAAAGAAAGAGTTCGGGAATGCAATTCTTTAAAAAACAATTCTTTCTTTCAACATGGAAATAAAAAGAAAATCTTTTTGTCTTTTTCAATAAGAACTCAAAACGAGACTACTAATTAATGCTCACAAAAAATCCCTTTCTCTTTTCAAAACTCAAAACTACAAAAAACAATTTGCTTCAAAAGAGATCTACAAGTTCTAGAAAACACTCAAAACTACAAAAACTAATTTTGAGATCTAAAAACTTTTAAAAACCTAAATTGAATAAAAAGCTTCAATTCTTTTTGAGGACGTTTTACTTAGTTGTTCAGTAAACTAAGGATTCATTTGTTCAGAATAACAAATCAACCAAAAATATCTAGATATGTTTTCTTCTTTAAACAATGAAATTCAAAACTTATAACAAAGCTTGTTCAAAGATTTGCAAGGAGAAAACTAAATTTATTTCTCGCAAATGACAGATTTCACAACCAAGTCAGACTCATCAAGAAGACAAAAAGACACCAAGGTGATCTAAGGTTTCTCAAGCTTCTGATATTTGAGTCACTACAGAGACCAAGTGAAAACCACTCCAGGCATGCAAATCTTCTAGAAAATCATCTAAAACAAAAATACCATTGGAACTCACTCATAAGAGATCTTTGACAGGAAAAATACAGATCTAGGTAGACACTAAAAACCCTAAATGAAACCTAAACTTAACTGGAAGAATTTTTTTTTAGGTTTTTCAAAAAAAAATTATAGGGTCCGCAGGCTTCCAGAAGAACCAGGTGCGATCCCGCTCTGTTCACTAAAGGAAAAGTGCGGATATGCCCGCACTGTCTGTAAAGAGAAAGTGCGGTCCCCTGAAAACTTTGAAAAAACAAAAAATAATCCAGATGATAAAAACTACCCAAACCAACATACATCAATTAAAAACTAGAAACGAAAACAAGTTTCTCAAATCAAAGACAAAGAGAAACCAAAAACCAAATTTAGCTTCCCAGTGGAGTCGCCAATTTGTTGGCCGGATAAATCAATCTTGCTAGTATCAGAAGATAATCTAACAACAAATAGACAAACAAATCTATCTTTCTCTAGACATATGCAATCTATAAATAAATACCATAGAGGTGTTAAGACCCTACCTTAGATCCAACGCTTGTTCGTAGTAGCCATCCTCCAATCGTTCGAAATAATTACCTTTGAGAGCCTGCAATCATAAACAAGCAAACATTAAATAGCACGTGCATAGAAAATATCATAATTAATGTCTATTATGGTGATCAAGGAATCCATAAAATAAACCATGAACCAACAACTTATTGAGAAAAACAAACTTATTTGTATTAACTTTGAAGTAGAAGAACTTTACAACCTTTTCAGCCTTGATGTTGAACAAGCTCTTCCTGTGGTCTGAAACAGGAATTTCCTTTACTTTGACAAGCCTTGCACTCTTCCAAATGAGATCATAGAGGTATGTAATCTCTCATCATAAAAACTCAATTAAGAAGACTAAGTTCCAACAACATTTCACCTCAAAAATATTCAGCTTCTAACCTCCCCAGTAACCAGCCCAATGCTTCATTTTATAGTGCAGGGGAGGAGGTTACAGGTCCACCTATGAAGGGATAGAATCCTCCTTCAAAGGGATAAGCTCCTCACAAGGGGTTAGCTCCTTAAGGTATGGGATGCATAAACCTTAAGAGAGAGAATTTGTCACCTTAAGATTCCTTCCAGAAGCTTCTAGAAATGACTGAAAGTGAGTTTTTAGAATATACTCGCGCCTTTTTAACTTTTACAGGGGTTCACACCCATAACACAGAGACAGAGCGGTCAGGTGCGCAAGAGACATGACCATTAGGTGCGGGACTATAGGTAATGCAAAGAGAAAGTGCAGAACTAGAGTTTTAGAGACTTTTGAGGGTTTTCTCTTATTTTCAAGGCTTGAAATGAGGAACTGGGGCTCAAGACTTGCAAATGAGGAAAGTATGAGTGGTAATGGACTCACACAGATTGCATAATGTCAAGGCGACAATTTTGAGTGCAACAGGTAGTTATTCTAGCCTTCATATTATCAGTGTACTCATGCAACTCAAAGAATTTATTCATCCCAAGTATCCAAGCATCTGCATCTTCTAGCTTCTTCACATCTCCATCAAAAGTAGGTGGCTTTGCTTTCTTAAACACATCTGACAAGTATCCACTATCACTCCTCATGTAAGGATGACAACAACGATGATCATGATGCCTATCAGAACCAGACCTAGAATAATACCTGTATCCATCACCTCTCTTATCCATAGTATCCAACAATTTGCCATCTCTAACAATGTCATCTCTATCTGACTTATAACCACCATGAGACCTACTGCCATATGCCCCATTAGTTCTGTCCTCTTGTCGATGGCTAATCTGAAGTGGCCCTTGTCGCTGCAACTCTGATAAACTCTAAATAAGTATTGCATTAACCTATGCTTATTTCTCTTGTGCCTGTATGATCCAGTCATTGTCTACCTTACAACTCCTTATTTCTTCCTTCAAGCTTCTCTATGTGTCTGCCAAATCAGAAGAGTGACCAACACCACGCTGGTCATCTGATTCATAGGGCGAGTCTTGTAGTCTACCATCTTGCTAGTCTTTTTAATATTTCTCCTGCAAGGCATACTATGTAAGCTAAACCAAATCACAATAAACCAACATACCTTATCAAAATTTGGGGAGGATATCTCGTCTACAAGATCATGAAATCAGCGTGGTACATGTATAAACATAATCATAACAACATACAAACATATAATACATAAACAAATAACCATGTAACCATCAATCTAGCTAGATTCCAGTCATCAATGCATGACCATATCAATTACACATACCATGACCTCATGCATGACAACACAACCATACTGATGTACACTGACAATATGCAAGCATAAACAACATGTAACCAATCATACACTCATGGTAACATACTTCATACAACAACATCCTCTTTCACATGGCGACATCACTACAACCATGACTGACACCATGCATATGCAATAGGAACATAAACCACAAGGATGATTAACACAAGTGACAATGACATGAGTGCATGACCAACACACACCACCCATCTATTTTGAGGGGTGAACCATGCTCTGATACCACTCTGTAACACCCTCCTCCCACATCTACCCAAGTAACCGACCAACTGGGGTAAACATGTGACAAGATGCTACTCTGATTATGTTCAACCTCATGTGTGACCTTAAGGAAGTGGAATCGATGGAAACACAACATACAAACCTTCCACATCAGCTACAAGACTCCTAGAAACCATTCCAACCACTCAAGTAGCTAGCCCCTAGGTCCCACTAAAGCTTTTGACCACTTGACCTCTGGACGCTCTCATGACAAGGCATGCCAATGTCCAGGGACTATTTTTCTCAGTGCTATGTCAGCGTCCCCAGAATTGAGATACCTTTTCAGGCCTTGAGCTCAGGTCACTGCCCATAATTGAATGACACCTTCAAATCAGTAAGATAACAGGGAAACAATGACGCAAAAGTAAATACTTGAATAAGCCCTTAACTAGATCCATACTAGCCATGACATACATTTCGTCAAACACATCACAAATATATAATCTACAGGTGTAAACATCAGAGTTAAGCATAGGGATTTCATACTTATCTGAGAATCACTAAGAACCATTGTCGCTTCATATCATTTATTGCATTATCATCTATTAGGTCATAGGTACATTGCCCATTCATTTACAAGTAGAAACATGATGAGAGTCATACATAGCCACTGTCATAAGACATATACACAACCAACATAATAACAATGGAAATACCAATGAAATCACAACCATATGATCCACATATAAACCAATATAATACTCATAGAAATACAAGGAGAAGTAACCTCATATTAACAATGCAAAATCCAAACCCGAGATGGGATTACCGCATTCCACCCGACCATAAAATGGCTAAGCCAAATCTCTCTTCAGCCATTCACCCCCGTGCCATATTCCAAGAATGAATGTGGGACTCAAACCAAAAGAACCAACCATGGCATCCCGAGGCTAAACCACCTCACCCTCATTAATAGAAACCAGGCTTTATTGTAATCCATCTCGGATCACTAAGCCAACACAATGAACATGTAATAACAGACTTTACCATGATCTACACCCTATCATTAGGCCAAACAAGCATGGTTGCCACCAGATTTCTCCACCTACACCGTGAGGAATTTTCCTATCTCCTAGTCTCTCAGGATTTACTGCAATCCACAATGCACCACTAGGTTCTATATCGAGATCCGTTCTCCAGGCTTTACCGCATATCCCAACCCAAGATACTAGGCCCAATGGATAGAAATCCACCTCTTGGATTTATTGTATATCCTTCCATTGACCGACAAGGATTCTTAGACCCACCAAGGCAACATAATCCTGGCTTTACCACAACCCATAGTCTAGCTCAGGGGTTACTAGGCCATTGGCTTTACCATGATCCATAGTTCGGTTCAGGGACCACTAGGCCATTTGCTCTATCATTCAGAGATCCACCTCATTCAACTTCGAATCCATTCGACAACCCAGCTCAACCAAAACATGAGAACCCCATCACAACATGGCTATCCGGAAATGACAAGGCTAGGCTGAAAACACTGTCACACCTTGCAAAACCCATGCTATAACAACAAAAGAATCACATGTAATACTATGCATGCCAAATCTAGCTAGGAAAATACACATGCAAATCGATACTTTCAAAGAATACTGCTGTAGCTCTTGCCTTCTTTGCCTTTCTTGATCCAATGCCAAAATGCTCCAAGAAAACTCAAGTGTCCAAGAGTGAGAGAGAGAGAGAGAATATTGAGAGAGCTCCAAAACTAAATTGACCAAATGTTACAAACTGATCCTCATAAGCCTTTTTATCAATTAGGTCTCTATTTTCTTCAGTTTCCATTATTTTCCTCCTCACATGCAACCTTTGACCTTTGACCTTCATTTTCTCCCAATTTCCATTATTTTCATAAATAAATGTGTCAAAAATACCATTTTGCCTTTCTAAATCCTTAGCCATTGCCTTTGCCATTTTCCTTAGCCATAATAATCCAAATGAACACCTACACTAGGATGTTTTGCCCAACATTCAACTTGGAATAAGTGTCCCAACATAATTACCGATTAAACTAGAAAGTGAACTAGTACCCGTTTTTTTGAGGTAGCAAAAAATCACCCAATTTTGAAAAGTGGTGATGCCAGAATACCCTTTTTTTAGCATATTTTTGACACTTTAATTTTTCTTTTGTATCAAGTATGAACATTTTTTTTTCAATGTTGGTGATTTTCATGCTGATTTTGAAAAGTGTTGATGCAACATCAACACATTTTTTAAATGTTAGTGATTTTCATGCTGATTTTGAAAAGTGTTGATGCAACATCAACAATTTTTTTTTTTTAAATGTTATTGATTTTTATGTTGATTTTGAAAAGTGTTGATGTAGCATCAACACATGTTTTTAGAGGGCTTACTTTTGGCACTTTAATTAATTATTATTATTAATTTTTTTTTTTTATGTATCAAGTGTGAACATTATTTTTTTGTTAGTGATTTTCATCTTGATTTTGGAAAATGCTGATGAGCATCAACTTTTTTTGTTTAGAGGGTTTAGTTTTTACAATTTAAATTTTCTAATGAATTAAGTGTGGATGATTTTTTTTTAAATGTTGGTGATTTTCATATTAATAGTAAAACATAAAAATAAAAATAAAAAACATGACAAAAAAACCAAATACAAAAAATATAAAAAAAAAAAAAAAAAAAAAAAAAAAAAAAAAAACAATAAACCTTGTAAAAAAAAACCAAAATTAACTCGTAAAAATAAAAAATTTGAAAAAAAAAAAAAAACGAAAAAAATGATTTTTTTTTTTTTCAAAAAAAAATTGAAGAAAAAAATTAAACTAAAAAAAAAATCTAAAATCATTTTTTTTAAAGTTAAAAAAAAAAAATAAAAAATAAAAACGTCATCAATTAATTAAAAACAAAAAAACACTTAAAATAATTAAAAAAAATATTTAAATTAAATAATTTAAATAAACAATATTAAAAAAAATTAAGAACTATTTTTGAATTAAAATTATAAAAATAAAAAATAACATAAAATAAAATTAAGAGAAAATAACAAAAATAAAAAAAAATTAAATTATAAAAAAAAAAAAAAAACATAAAAAAAAAAGAAAATTAAGAAATAACAGAAAAGAGAATTAAAAGAAAATAACAAAAATAAAAAAATTAAATTATAAAAACCACTTTAAAAAATTCAACACAACTAAAAAAACAAAAAATTAAATTTAAAAAAAAAACAAAAAATAAAAAGATTTAAAAAATAAAACATTTAAAATTAAAATTAAAAAATATTTAAATTCAAAAATAATTTTTTTTTTTTAAAAACCATTTAAAAAAAGTTGACCCCAACCTCCTCGCTATGCCCAACCCCAACCCCACTCTCCTCCCCCTCCTCCCCACACCACCACACCCGCTCCCACCCAAGCTCTGCCCCACCACCTCTCCCGCACCCCTCGGCCCTCTCCACCCAGCTCTCCCCACTCGCCCGGGCCCCAAGCTAGCGGCCTCTTGGCCGCTCGCTGGGGCCTCGGGCGGGTAGGCGGTTGGGGGTGTTGAGCAGCGCCATTGAATGTTTATTGCAAACTTAATCATGACAAAAAGCTGGTGGAGATTGCCAAATAGTTACCCTTCATATATTAATAGAATCAATTTGCTCATGCAAACCACCATATATATGTCGTTACGCTCGACTGTTGATGGAGAGGTGGTGACTTACGTAAATCATGGCAGCATGGATAATCACTCCACAAGGGGAATACAAAATTTTTGCTTATAAGTTTACATATAACAATTTTCTCAATATTTTTTAATATATAAAAATATTTAATATATAAAATAAAAGAACATTTAAATATAACAATTTTTTTAATATTTTTTATTATTAAATTTTTTTTAATATAATATAAAATAACATTTAAAAAAAATTGATGTGATAAATCTCATTATTACGTTGTATCGAAGGAAGTGGCGAGTGCCAAAGGAAAGTAAACATCAGAGGAGCAATTATGGGATACAAAAAGGCATTAAATGCCTTGATGAGATTTATTTGTCATTTATATTGTGGAAGAATTAAATTAAACGAAATATCTATTTAATTTACAACGTTTGGTTGGTTTGCTTTGATTAAAATGAATGATAAATTATAATAAAATTAAGAATTTATTTAATTTATAAAATTAATATCTATTTTTTATATTATTATGATGATGATGATGGTTAACGTCCGTGAGACCAAATAATGGCCTATCGGACCTAAAGAAACAAATTATCTATTTTGATTTAAGATTTTATTCCTATGCTCAAAAAGCTTGGAGAGAAGCCTCCCGAGCTCACTATAATTTTGACATTGTAAAAGGCTAGGAAGGTGAGTGTTGTAACAAAGATTGTGAAACTGAGATCTAATGTGGTTATACGTGGGGCACTCTAAGAGGAAGTGTCGTGGCGGAAAAAGTCGTTTGTGCAGACACAACTGACCTCCCTAGGAGTCTAAACTCTCTAGCGACAAACAAGACAAAATGGAGCGATCTTTCTCTAAATATACCTTTTAAAACATGAAAACTACAAGTGTTTAGGCTTACCTTATTCCAAAACGCGGTTGTTGTAGTCCGTCCTTGGCGATCCGGATGAGCTCCTCCTTCAAGTCAATTCCTGCAACCACAAACAATCAAACAATTACCAAGCACTTGCATTTCATATAATAAAAAATATATTCAACATGCAGACCAAGGAACACATGAAATAACTCATTAACACAAGCTATTGAGAAAAATAAACCAGTTTGTATTAATAACGAAACAAAGAAACTCTTACAACCTGGCCTTGGTGTTGTGCAAGTTCCTCCCAGGGTCCATCAAGGGTTTTCCTCTACTTTGACAAAGCTCACCCACTTCCAAGTAGAATCAAGCAAAGACAATCTCTCCTCACAAGGTTTTAAATGGGAGTCCTAATTCCTGCAGCATTTACCCAAAGAAAATGTATAGCTCCAACCTCCTCTCCCTCTGGCTCAATGCCTTTATTTATAGTGCTGTAAAGAGGTTATTCAGGTCCACCATCAATGGGATAATCCCCCTCTTTGGGTGGCATAGCTCCCTTATTGATGGGATAAGTTCCTCCTTAATAGGGATACATGAACCAACTGGAGGCGCATCCATTTCATCAAACCGACCTCTAGAAAGTTCTAGAAGTAACCACAAGTAACTTTTTTAAGATGAAACTTGCGCATTTTTCCTTTTACAGAAGGACGCACCTGTCCCTTAACATACAGAGCGTCCAAGGACGCAGCTTTTGTGAACATTGTGAGCGTCCCCGCAGGTAAGGCTTGAGAGAACCTGCGTCCCCAGAGATAAACACATTTTTTACAAGACTTTCTCTCTTTTTTGAGTTTGAGATGGATAGCAGAGGCATAAGACTTGCCTAAGAGGGTAGCATGACTGTTGATTGAGCCATACTAACTGTAAATAGTCATGGTGACATTTTTTAGTGTAACAGATTGCCCCCTAAAGTGCGAAGCCTGGAATAGATTAGGGTTTTGTAATTCTAGGAAGGGTGAAGCGCTTTATCATTTCAAGGATTGTCTTGTGGATGACCTGGTTGGAACCTGCAATTTTCAACACAAAATACATGGATAAGATTATATCATCACTGAGGTAGGCATTCCCATACTCAGATTCAAAACTTTAACTAATGGACTAACTATTCTGATACAGGAATGATCTTGCAGTACATCATTTTAATAGACTTTTGTAGACACAGTATGGACGCAGCCATCTGTTTATGATTAGTCTACATAGATAATGAATACAAAACTCCTCGCAGCCTGGATGGTAGAAACTAGATCCAGGGTCTTCACTTCTACTTCCCGAATTGGTACGATTCTAGCCAAATGATTCGATGTCGAACATGTTAGAAACCACTTGATTACCAGTCGATGATGCAAACTGTTAACAAGCGTGAGAGAAACCACCAGTAATGTCAATGGTTCTCAAAGTACCAAGCACAACCCGTGAAATGTGAATAGATGTTTTGATGTCGAACACTTCACGGAATCCTTTGATCGAAAGTCAATGATGTAAACTGACGTCAAAGGCGAGAAACCTGCCATTGATGCATGCAGACTTCAAGGTACTGTCGATTCCTAAGTCATCTTTCTAGATAATGTGTCGATGTCGATAGAAAGCGACCCGTTGCAGGCAAGCCCGCAACACGAAATCATTGTTCAAGTTGAAGAAATGTTGCTGTAAGGACTGACTCAGGGATGGTCAAATGGATGACAAGTATTTTGCAGATGAAAGTTTTGCTTGCAGACCTCTTGAACACATAACGACACGACAGATGGCTTGGTGACGAATAACTCAAAGTTAATCCCCGGAACCCGGTTAAAGACTTTCAAAGTGGTTTGATCAACTGTGAGGCAAAAGATTTCCCAACCCAGGTGAATGAAAAAGTGTCGTGTTCAAGAGTGGTAATAAAGTTTCTTTTGAGACAAAAGGTAACAAACAGGTTCATTCTTCTCTCTTTTCCCCCACCATTTCTGGCAAGTACCTCTTTATTTTTAACAAGCTTGAGGAGGATAACATATGCTTGATTATAAGCTCATCCTTCGGACGAGTCCAACCTAGTTTAAATTCGAACCCTAGGAAGGAGTGGTTCGTTCCTGTTTGTAATTGAACAGGTCCTTTACTGTAAAAGTTTAACGAGCCCAGTATAGGAGAAACTCGACGTTTTTCAATTTTAGAGAGTCTGAAAAAACAAAAGGAGACTCCACGTTGAACTTTTTCGTATATTTGTGTCCCTCAAGCCCGAAAAAGTATAAAATAATACCTGGGGGAACCGCTTGATCTTGCGACCAAGGAGTACTTTCATAATAGTGTCGTTGACCTGAAAAGTAAAAAGCGATCAAGGACACGTCGTTTTATTTCCTTATCGAGTTTGAAACGACAAAAACCCGGCAATCGTTTCCTGATTTTGCGGTCAGAAAAGAGCTAAAAGGGGACCGTCTTTTAATTCCGTTTTAACGAGTGTAAAAGAAACGCTCGGCAATCTTTTCATGTTTTAAGAGTCTGAAAAGGGCTTAAAAGAGAACTCCAAGGTTTCACTTTTTCGTAAGTTTTAAAGAGTTCGAAAAAGGGATAAAAATGTACTCATGGTTTTCACTTTTTCGTAAGTTTTAACGAGTTCGAAAAAATGATAAAAATGTACTCATATGGCCGACTTTCAATTTAATTTACGAGCAGGAAAAGACGGAAAGAACTCGACATTTTCATTTGTTTTACGAGAATGAAAGATAGCAAAATAACCTCGGTATTTTCATGAGTTTAACGAGTCTTGAAAATAACTGAAATTGACTCGAGATAGGTTTCATTTTTACAAAAGCTTGAAACAGAGAAAAACTATGCTTCAAATTAGTTTCATTTTTACACAAGCTTGAAACAAAGAGAAAACTATGCTTTATGCCCCCTAAGCATAACTGCTAGAGCGCATGCCCCCCAGCCTCATTTCATTCAACCAGTTGGATGAAATGAAGGTTCAAGACGAGATCATTTGAAAGACTCGACCTAAAATTACGTAAAAAACTGAAATAACTAACCTAAATATACAACTTAACATTTGAGATCTAGTCAAACTCTCAACTCAAGTAGAGGAGGATTTGTTTCATTCTTTAACGAGCTTGACACAGGAAAAGAACTATGCTCGGATTCGGTTTCATGTTTACACAAGCTTGAAACGAAAAACTATGCTTGTTATAAGTTCGCATGCCCCCAGCATAATGACGCAAATCAAGGTACATGCCCCCCAAGCTTCATTGCATTCAATGAGGTGGATGGAATGAAACTTTACTTTCAAGATCTTGGAAAGACTTGTGGGAGTTGTTTCATTTTTTAGTGAGCTTGACACAAGACAAGGAACTATGCTCATAACTACTTTCTATAATCTACCTAACAAAAACTCTACTCTAAAAACCTTGATTCATTTTTGAACGAGCTTGACACAAGACAAGGAACTGTGCTCATAAAATCCTTGATTCATTTTTTAATGAGCTTGACACAAGACAAGGAACTATGCTCATCCTTGATTCATTTTTTAATGAGCTTGACACAAGACAAGGAACTATGCTCATGACTACTTTCTACACTCTACCTACTTAACCTATCCTTGTTTCATTTTTTAACGAGCTTGACACAAGACAAGGAACTATGCTCCAGAAGTTCGCATGCCCCCAGCATAATGATGCAAAGCGAGGTACATGCCCCCCAGGCTTCATTGCATTCAACCGGCTGGATGAAATGAAGGTTTACTTTCAATATTTAACTTGAAAAGGGAGTTGTTTCATTTTTAAGGAGGTTGACACAAGAAAAGAACTATCCTCATACCTGATTCATTTTTTAACGAGGTTGACTCAGTAACAGGAACTGTCCTCATAGCTGATTCATTTTTTAATGAGGTTGACTCAGTAACAGGAACTATCCTCAAATCCTTTCTTTCTATAATCTACCTATATATCCTAAAATCTAGCTGAGTCATTTTTTAATGAGGTTGACTCAGGGAAAGAACTATCCTCATACACTGATTCATTTTTTAACGAGGTTGACACAGTAAAAGGAACTTTCCTCATTCCTTGTTTCATTTTTTAACGAGGTTGATACAAGAAAAAGAAACTATCCTCGCTAGCCTATTTCATTTTTTAACGAGGTTGATACAGGAAAAAACTATCCTCGTCAACTGATTCATTTTTTAACGAGGTTGACACAGTAAAAGGAACTTTCCTCGGACACACTGAGCATGGCTTCTAACTGGAAGAAAGACATGTCAATGGACACACCTTGATCATGGCTTCCAAGAGATCTTCATCAGAAGGAAGAACAACTCTTTGGAAGGAACACATGTCAAGGGACTCAAAAGGGATAAGAACATCGTGTTCAAGTAATCCCATAGAGTTTTCCATGTCAATTACCGGATCTAAATCAACAGTGAGAGGCTCACTTACATCGGTAACTGAAAACATGGGACCAGTTGCCACATAATTAACCCGTGGCAGGGTAGATACCACTTTAGAATCAGGAACATTTAGGGGTGTCATATTATTGGTAGTTGAAACAAGACTAGGGAACGAAAGCTGGTCTACAGTCACAATACTGCCATTGTGAGGGAAAGACATCACGCGAAAGAGTGTCGATACGACAGCTTTCATTGTATAAACATAGTCTCGCCCAAGGAGTAAATTGAAATCCAAGGGACCTCGAACTACCATAAGATCAATACAGACAGTTTTACCTTCCAAGGTAATAGAAAACTTAGGAAGGATCCCTAAAGGTTCACTAACGGTTCGGTTAAAAGCTTTCAGATTCTGCGTAATAGGCGCAAGCTGAGGGGAACCCAAAGCTTTCCAAACAGTTGAGGATAAAATACTAACAGAAGCACCCTCATCTACCTGAGTACGATGTATGTCCCTACCACCAGCCTTGACAATGATTTGGAAAGGGATGGAGGAAGGAAGACGAGGTTCTGTCAGTCTATTCCAATCAAAGGAAAAGACCTCAGTGCTTGGAGGGGGTTCTATAGAAACAGGTGAAATGCCCCCCGGCATAGAAGAATCTGATGTAACAAGAAGAACCTGAGCGGTATGAAGTTCACTCTCCAAAGGGAAAGTGTGATCGATCGAATGTGAAATTGAATCGACCACCTGATCAACTAATGGATCATCAACCTGAGTGACATGAGTTTCACTCTCCAATGGGAGAGTGTGATCGACTATACTTGAATTTAGATCAATCACTCCGTCAGTTGACGGTAGGTTGGGAGAAAGTTTACGGTAACCAGTTGGAAATTCTTGCTGTGGAACAGTAAGGTTTTCCAACAATGTTGAGGCTTCATCCATGTGAGGGCAAATGTGAGTTTGATGACTCCCTTTGCATAACTTACAAGGAAACCTAACTTTACCCTTTTTCCCAGGAACCTGACTATCACTGGTTGATGGATCAACGGAAAGTTGATGAGATTTTTCTGACCAAACTTCCAGGACCTTTGGAATACCAGGACAATTGACAAGGAAGTGGTCACCCTTACAAAGCCTGCAAGGGTATTTGGGTTTACGATGCATGTCGGAATTTTCCTCAACACAACTAACACTTACAGCCATGGTTGGTTGGTTGACTTCTTTCTTATCTTGCTTCTTCTTCTTCTTCTTCTTCTTCCCTTTCTTCTTCTTCTTAGCCTCCTGGTTACTAGCATCAAGGCTTTTACCAGGCGAAGAGGAAGAAATGGAGGAAGAAAAATTAGGCGAAGAAGGTAAAGGGTCAACAGAAGGTTGGTGATGTTGAGATGGTGAACTCTGTTGAGGTGAAGCATCCGGTTGAGATGGAACAATTGGAGTATTTTGGGCCAACGAAGTTGAAAATAACCATATCGGTAAACCTATTGTAAATCCAGGTAATGACAAAGTAGCCATATAAGGAGGACCAACATTTCCAAAGTAAGGAAAAGTACTAGGATTCTCATTAGGAGGGGTTCCTAGGTTGATAAATTCCGGAACATTTGCCATTATATTCAACTTCAGTGAATTTTATTAACAATTTAAAACTAAAAATTAACAATTCACAATTCACACTTAACAACTAAAATTCACAATTCACACCTATGGTCTCTAAAAGTAAAAACAAACAAATTAACACGCGCTATCAAATCTAGGAGTCAAACCATACACAAACAGTAGCCTTCCGGACCGAAAACACTAGTTGGTGATGAAGCCCAACATCGCCGAATTCAGTACAGAAGTGGTGGGCGGAACAGTTACCCCGGCAACCTGCTTAATGAATAGACCGGCACAAGTTCCTCCACTTTAACCGTCTCGAAGTGAAGTGAACCCCCCGGAAAATCCAAGTGAGTATAACCGACGTCTGCTCCAGGTACAGTGGGACCTTCCCTCCACCGTCACCTCGGTAGAACCCTAAAGATTATGGTCACTAAAGTTACCAATCACAACAATTACACCTGGGGGAACAGTCTAAACTCCGACAGCACGCAAGGGCAGAGTAACAAGCTCAATCCCCTTACCGGCTCCTTGACAGTAATCCAAGGTTTACCGATAAGTGACCCCTGGCTCCTCGACAATGGTTAATCCGAGGTTTACCGTTTGTAATACGTATTGTCTGGCGTCGTTCCCAACGAGGGGGGAATGATCCCCTCACTGGTTCGGACACGAGCTCGTGCTTCTCCTTTAAGAGGAGCTTTCCCAGAGTGCAATTGAAACAATTGGATTTATTCTACTCAAGATAAACTATCTGTTTGGTTTTGTAGTCTTGGAGAGTTAAGTACTCACCTACTCCGAGACCCTAGCCTAAGCTATGTTGGTGTTTCAGAGCCCTAGAAATGTAAAAATTACTAGATGAATTTTAATTAAGCGCTGTGTTATTAAGGCTGTTATTACTCAAATGGGTAAATGGAGATGAAACCAATGGTGTTATGACCCGACTCAACTGAATGCAATCGAATATGATAATGCAATCCTTTCAATTCGATGAATCCTAACTAGAGTAAGGAGAGAGTTTCCATTCACTTCCAACAATGCAAAAAATTGATCATTAAGAGAAAATTTAACAAATTCTCTAATGCATTAATTTCATCAAGAAAAACTAATGCAAATCAATTCCGAACCAATTTTTATTTTTATTTTTGTGTAAATTCAAATCAAAGAAAGCTGATCTAAATCTACGATTGATTTTTCAGAATGTAAATTATGCAATTGTAATCTATGCACAATTCACATGAAAAGTATGCAAATGTAATCTATGCACATTTTTCATTCATATTCTGAAACTGAGAACTCTAATTATGCAAATGTGATCTATGCAAGAGAATTCTCAAACACAAGATGATTCTAATGTAATCTAAGAACCAATCAAGTGCAAGTCGAGAAAATTGGGTGAGAGTTCCAAAGATCAAAACATAAAAACACTCAAAGGCGATTAACACTCATACACAATTTAGCCCCCCCCGGCGAATGAGGGGGAATTTTTTTTGCAAAAACAAAAGCAAAAAGATGCAAAATTGTGAAAAGACTGAGAGAAACCTCCAAGTAATGACCAAAGGAAATCAAATTAAGAATTTCTCAAAAAAGAGACTCAAAACACCCAATTGATGAAAGCTAAAAGCAGGAATGCTAATGAAACAAGTTCAGGTGAAAATTTTTGACAGGGTACTAAAGGATCTGGGCAGAAAACACTAAGAGAAAACAAAATCTAAAAGCAATTAAAGCAAAAATGGAGTTTTCCTAAATTTTTACAGGAAGACGCAGGCAACCCGTTAGAACAGGCGCGGGCCCGCTCTGTGCAAACGGCAACAGCGCGTCCAAAGACGCACTGTGCAGTACTCAGAGAGTGCGTCCTTCTGGAAAAGTTAAGAAAAACCAAATCTAACTAAATCTAAAGCTAAGCCACCCAAATACTAATTCTCACAGTCAAAAACCAGAAAATAAAAATGATTTTCTCAGAGCAAAGTTCACACAAAGGAAAAGACTTTCACATTAATGGATTCCCCAGTGGAGTCGCCAATTTGTCGTGGCGGAAAAAGTCGTTTGTGCAGACACAACTGACCTCCCTAGGAGTCTAGTCTAAACTCTCTAGCGACAAACAAGACAAAATGGAGTGATCTTTCTCTAAATATACCTTTTAAAACATGAAAACTACAAGTGTTTAGGCTTACCTTATTCCAAAACGCTGTTGTTGTAGTCCGTCCTTGCCGATCCGGATGAGCTCCTCCTTCACATCAATTCCTGCAACCACAAACAATCAAACAATTACCAAGCACTTGCATTTCATATAATAAAACATATATTCAACATGCAGACCAAGGAACACATGAAATAACTCATTAACACAAGTTATTGAGAAAAATAAACCAGTTTGTATTAATAACGAAACAAAGAAACTCTTACAACCTGGCCTTGGTGTTGTGCAAGTTCCTCCCAGGGTCCATCAAGGGTTTTCCTCTACTTTGACAAAGCTCACCCACTTCCAAGTAGAATCAAGCAAAGACAATCTCTCCTCACAAGGTTCTAAATGGGAGTCCTAATTCCTGCAGCATTTACCCAAAGAAAATGTATAGCTCCAACCTCCTCTCCCTCTGGCTCAATGCCTTTATTTATAGTGCTGTAAAGAGGTTATTCAGGTCCACCATCAATGGGATAATCCCCCTCTTTGGGTGGGATAGCTCCCTTATTGATGGGATAAGTTCCTCCTTAATAGGGATACATGAACCAACTGGAGGCGCATCCATTTCATCAAACCGACCTCTAGAAAGTTCTAGAAGTAACCACAAGTAACTTTTTTAAGATGAAACTTGCGCATTTTTCCTTTTACAGAAGGACGCACCTGTCCCTTAACATACAGAGCGTCCAAGGACGCAGCTTTTGTGAACATTGTGAGCGTCCCCGCAGGTAAGGCTTGAGAGAACCTGCGTCCCCAGAGATAAACACATTTTTTACAAGACTTTCTCTCTTTTTTGAGTTTGAGATGGATAGCAGAGGCATAAGACTTGCCTAAGAGGGTAGCATGACTGTTGATTGAGCCATACTAACTGTAAATAGTCATGGTGACATTTTTTAGTGTAACAGGAAGTGGTTTTCATCCTCGATGTTCCTATTCTCACATATATGGCAGATCCTTTCCGTCCATGGCATTTTAGGAACTGCCCAACGACCTGTTTCACTATGGAGCTCATGAGAATTCGTTCTAATCTTTACTATATTAATTTTCTTCTTTGAGCTAGTTAAAATAGAGAGATACTTTTGATCTTCTAGGGTGGGGTTGATGACCTTTTTATAATAACTTAATTTTCTTTTAGCCGCTAAATCTTTCTCACACCACATTTTTTCTTTGAACTTAGAAGTAACAATATCTTTAATGTTATTTATGTTTTGCAATGCATCATTTTCGTTGATCTCCCAATAGTTTAACCAGGCCCTTGTGTCTTTATGTCACCCTCGATTGAGCCTTAGGTGGTTTTGGCTAGAATTTAAAGCTAGCTTAGGAAGTCTATGATCGTCTATGTTACTGATTTTGTGCTTGTACAACAGAAACCTAAGCATAGCTAGGCTCTCAATAGGGGAAAGACCTGCTTCTATAAGGAGAATGGGATAAGGTGTATTACTTTTAATTTTCAGGTTATAAGTTATAAAACGCTTCTGGATTTGCTCAATCTTTCTCCATGATTCTCTGGAGATGCTGCAACCCCAAACCTCACAGCCATATAAGATAACAGGAGTGACTAAAGTTTCAAAGAGGAACTTCTTTTTATCCCACATTACGAGGTTTGCTATTTTACAATTATTTTCAAGACCAAAGTAAGCTTTCCACCCCCCATTAATCCTTTTCTCAATGCTATGGTTCCAGTTGAGCTTGTGATGAATATCAATTCCTAGGTACTTGTAGGAATACACTTCCTCCAAATTATTATTATCATACATAAAATTAGAGTAAGTGTCCTTCTTGGATTTGATAATCATAACTTTTGTTTTGTCAATGTTAACAGTCATACCCATGGTAGAGCAGAAATCCTTAAGAAGCCTGACTTGCTTATTAAGATCAGATGGGCACCTTGCCAAAAGAACAATATCGTCAGCATAAAGAAGGATGACGACTATCCCAGCTAAGATCGTGCCATCACATCCTGCTTCCTCTAAATAGCCTTCGAGCTTATCGATGTAAATGCCAAATAGGGTAGGGGAGAGGGGGCAACCTTGTTTAACTCCGATGTTACACTTAATATCTTTCGACCACCCTTCATTGCTCTTTAGCTTGGCAATTACATTCTCGTATAACCTTATAGCGGCAACTCTCAACTCGAGAGGAACCTTTAGCTCTTCTAATCTATTCCAAAGGTTGTATCTAGGAACTGTATCGAAAGCCTTTCTAAAGTCCACAAAGCAACAAAATAAATTGGATTTATCATTACGACATTCCTCCACAATGATCCTAAGCGTAACAAGGTGGCCTGTTGTTGAGTGATGCCTTCTGAAACCTGCTTGGCCTTTAACCCGCTTACCTTCACTTTCAAGCCATATGCTTAACTTCTTTTCCAAAATAATACCATATAACTTGGCTAAGAGAGGGCTGATCATAATTTTTCGATAATTAGAGGGGTTATTTGAATCCCCACTTTTAAAAATAGGGATAATGAGGCTCTCAGTCCAAGGTTTAGGGAACCCTTGCTTGACTGCTTGATTGAAAAGCTTGTGGATGTGGGGGATGATGACAGGACCTCCAATTTTTAAGATTTCCGCTTGGTAACCTTCAATGTCCTTAGCTTTCCCATTAGCGAGGCGATTAACCCCAAACTTAATGTCTTCTAAAGAGAAAACTTCTTTCGTTGTGAGAAGGGTTTCCAAATTATCCATGACATTTGGAGATTCATAAAGCTTTTTAAGATAGGAATTCCAATCGTGAAGAGCAATTTTATTATTATCCTTAGTCTTCCTAGTCAGAATCTGCCTCCAAAATTTCTTAGGAGCTACCTTAGAGAGGTGTAAGAGATTCTCCTGTCTTTGACGAATGTACTACCTCTTTTTCCTTTTAGTTAGGGCTTTGTATATTTTTATCTTGTCCATTTTAAGAGATTCATCAACATCTTCCTTAATTGCTCTCCTTGCACTTTTACAATCTTTGTCATACCATGGATTGGTTTTGCTATTTCTTTTATTATTTGAAACTTCAATTGAGAACTTGTTAATAGAATATGAGAGGGTTGTAGTAAAATTATGATAGAGGTCTTCTATGTTGTCTATATTAGATAAAGGAAGCAAATTAGTTTTTAATTCATTTAGAAAGAGATCATTTTTATTTCTATCAAATATTAAGTTCTTTTGGCTATAAGTATTATTTTCTATGGGAACTCTATGCATGACAAAATTGCCCTTTAAGATTTATGAGAGTTGTGAGGTAGTTTTAAGGATGACCCTTTAGTTTTTTTTTTTTTTTAATGTTTTTAATTTCAATTTTTTTTTTAATAATGTTCTTTTTGGGTAAATTTCTATAATTTTTATTTATTTATTTTTTTAAATTTAAATACTTTTTTTTTTTTTTTTTTTTTAATATATATTTTATAACGTTTTTAATTTCTTTTTTAAATTTAAATTTTACTTTTTTTAATTGTTTTGAATTTATTTTATTTTTGGGTAATTATTTAACTTTTTTTTTAATGATTTTTTTTATTTATTTTTTTAAATGGTTTTTTTATTTATTTACTTATTTTATTTATTTTTTCTTAAATTATAAATATTTTTTAATTTTGGTCTTTTAATTTTATGTTTTTTAATTTATTTTTTATTAAAATTTTTCATTTTTTCAAGTTAATTTTCATTTTTTAATTTTTTTTTTACATTTTTATGGGTTTTTTTTTTTTTGAATTATCCCCTTGCCACCCCTAGCTGGTTGGGCCTCGGGGTGGGTGATGGAATTTTTATTTTTTTATTTTAATCTTTTTAATGTTGTATTTTATTTTTGTAATTTTTTTTTTGGTTTTTATTTTATTTTACTTTTTTTTTTTTTTTTTTTTTACATGGTATGGTTTTTTTTTTTAGTTTATTTATTTATTTACAATGACATTATTATATATATATATATATATATATTTTTTTTTTTTCAATATTTGAATTTTTGCATTTCTATATATTTTTTATCTTTGATTTTTTGTTATGTTTTATTACTTGTTATTATTTTTTTCAATATTTGTATTTTTGTGTTTTTTTAATTGTTTTTTTTCAATATTTGAATTTTTGTTTTCTTATGTATCTTTCATATATGCATATATAATTTTTTTTTTTTTTTTTTTGTAGGGTCCGTGTCGATGCTTGTCTAGCAACCCAATCCCATTATGTGCAATTTGATAGTGGATTTTAGTTTTTCGTTATAATGAATTGAGTCTGCCCCACAATGTGTTAATTTCATGGGTTGGTCTTTAAGTTTTCATCCCAATGGGTTGAGCTCACCTACACTGCGTGTCAATTTGATAGTTGATTTTTTTTTTTGCAATGTCTCAAGTTGCCTTAGGCTAAGATTTTAAAATCGCTATATATTTAACATTTAAAAAAAATTACTCTTGGTATAATAACTCTTTCATTCAGGTGTTCATTTTTAAAGTCTTTTTAGTCATAAATTTTTTCCATAATGTCATGCTTGAAATATTTTGAAACTTGAGATTTTTTTGTAGTCATAATCTTTGGTTTTAATTGCATGGCTGAAAAATTGTCAAGATTTTAATGTTTTATCTTTAATGCTATGGTCGAAAAGAATTACAATTTCAAGGTTTTTTAGAGTCAAAATATTTTATCTTTAACAACATGGATGGAAATAGTTGGAATTATCAGGATTCGAGACATGAAATTTTATCTTTAATATCATGTTCGAGAATTGTTAGAATTTTATAGTTTTTCAAAGTTCGGATATTTTCTCCTTAACTCCATTGCTAAAAAATGTGAAAATTGTAACCCGTTTTTTTTTTTGTTTGTTATTCCAGAACAAACAATTCTTTTTTAAGGGTGTCTTTTTCATCCATTTAAAAAAAATGTTGAAAATTTACCAAAAAAAAAAAAATGTTCTGGCATAAACAATTTTCATTTTTGGGTTGTTTTTTCATGTTTTTTTTGGGATTTTTGGGCTCGGGCACCCGTTTTGAAGTAAAAATTCTTGTTTCATTGTTAACTATGTTTCCCATCAACTGTGGTTATTATTTTTGCCTTTATTAACTTTTATTACATGGAACTTTCTCCAGGGTTGTTACATTCACCTTTCTGGTTAAAGTATTTTATGACTAGCTAATTTCTTTTGGCTTTAAAGGTGAATGTATTCATATCCCCTGGTCAAAATCCTTTATGACCTAGCTAAACTCGTTTATGGATTTAGGAGATGGTCCACCTAATCCTACATAGACCTCATCATTCCCTTCCAATGAGGGAGACATTTAACATCATACTAAGCTCATATTTGAAGTATGTCCACAATCTATTCATATGTAGATATGTATTAGAGCTCTACTTCTCCTCTTTGCATCATCTCTCAGATGAAGTGACCCAACCATGTCCTTTTGGCTTCTTGAAGTCACATTGCTTCATGACTTGTGATACTCCTACAAAGACTCACTTCACCTCCTGAGACATATCTTAAACCACATCCAACTGTATAACACAGGTACCACATGCTTTGTTTCCATCCATTGTACATGCCTCATCTCAACCATAAATTAGTTCATGGTGTTCACTACAAAGTGAATATATTTGGCCTGGTATTAACTAGGTACATCATGAATCCAATCAACTACCTGTACATCATAGGATTCACCAAATCCGACTCTCCAATCCCAAGAAATTGTGTATCTTCTAGAATCCTTCATTTCAATCTCTAATGCCAAAGTCCATTTGACACTGAAGCGGGTGTTCTTGTACTAGTCGTAGTTGCTCCCTTTGTCACGAAAGCAAATACTCCTGCCACTATTTCTCCCTTTTTCATGCAAGCATGTCCATGTATTGTAGTTGTAAACAAGTCCTTTTTTTGTAGTTGCTCTCTTTATTACATAAGCAATTCCTTCTACTATGGTCTCCTCTAGGAAGACACAGTGCTCCTAGAGACCTTAGATCTTTGAGCATCTAGTATGACAATCTCAATGCCATGGCATCCTCTTTGAAGGTTTCTCCATCCACTTTACTTGAATTTATATCCCTTGGAACTGGAAGCTCTTCTTATTTTCGAACACAATCCTAGATGTTAATATGTGCAACTTATTCCTTTCGAACAACAAACATTCTTAAGAATCTGACCATATGTGGCAGGAGAAAAACCATTATCGCAGTCCATTCCCTCTTATTGGGAGAACCCTCTTACCACAATCTTTCTTTGTACTTATTGTTGCTACCATATTATGCATGAATCATTACCTTGGTAGCCTTCACTATGTACCTACAAACCCCATTCAGGAGGCCATGGAAGAAACAATTATAACCAAGCAAAGAATACAAAGACAAGAAGTTGACCAAGGAATAAAATAATAATAATCAAGAGAGAAAGATATGAAGTACTTATCTTTTAATCATGAAAGAAACTATTAAGGGTAGTATGGAATTGTCAACTCCCTCTTGATCCTTGTCTCCTTAATGAAGTCCAATTGCAATCTTATCAAGCTTAGATTCCATTGTCTTCTTTTGAGGTGGATGTTCATTCTCGTTCTTAACATCAGCTACTAACGTATGTTGTTTTCTTCCTTGCATGACCTATAAGAGCTAGGGTTTCTTCATTCAAAGGCTTAACAACAAGATAACATCAACACTGAGCATACTCTTAGATCTCCTACTTAAATTCCACATGCTATTAGGGAGACTACACAAGCTCAGATTTTAGGCATGCAACAGTCTTTGAAATTCATTAGTGTTTCCTCTTATTTCAAGAGAAATTCCCTGTGTAATCTTCTGGCGAACTTCCATGATGCTCAGGTTCTGAAGTGATTAATTGAAAATGACATTATGCTTAGCTTTTAAAAGAAACTAGAGAAACGGTATAGTGCTGACCAAGAATGGCAGTCTTCAACATGTCTGAAACATCATGAATCTTCTGCTTCCAAATCTGATCATATTTGGGAAATGCATGAAAATAGTGGAGTTGGCTTGTATTCCTAAATTGTATATAGATGTTCTCTAAATTGTCACCAACAATTTTGTAAATGTGTGTTAAAAAACTCTCAATAGAGACTCAGAGATGACCAACTATATTGTCCTAAGTGTTGCATTTTGATATCATGGGATGTTAGGGCATGTATAAGTTTTTGGGAGCCTCCTAGACTTTAAGGGGATTGATATTATTGGAGACCTTGACAAATCTTGATCAAATACTCACAAAGAATATTGCTACCCTTCAATTATCAATATGCCATAACAAGTATACCATTTCCCATAAAATCCTCGATCTCTCTAGGATAGACAAATTCTCTAAAATAGACTTACATCGGTCTCCTCTCCATTTTAGCCCAAATTAGGGCACACTCCAACCCTCTTCTAGGGCTAATTACCATAAATTCAGACCAACCCTTGATCAAAGCATAGAAAAACTTCAACTTTCTTTAGGGATGCCTCCTAATTCTAGTTATGGTTCTCCACTTTTCAAGTCTGAGAGCACATATTGAAAACCAATCATGTGCCTAGAGGCACCACTATCCACTAACTAGACATTTATTCAATTTGTGATAATGTGCAAAAGAGCAGAGATATCTATTTTCCCCTTATCTCCCTCTAACTCTAGAATAACTTCCTTCTGAAGCTTGAGAATATTTGGTAACAGATGAAAGCAATAGTCAAGTTGTTGAACCTTAGACTAACATAGTGGTTGTTATTTTCAACAAGGCTCTGATATTGTGTTGAATTTCCTATGAGAATGAATAGTAGAAACTAATTTCTTAATCTGATAATTAATTCCCAATGATTTCCAATCAATTTTTCTTATGCTACTTATATCATTGAGCAATTATACACAAAAAATGTCAACAATAATGTAATGAAAATAATAGGATCATAAAGATACAACTAAGCACAATAGAGATAACAAATTTACCTTAGGAAAATCCAATAATAGGAAAAAACCAACAACTTTTATTCTAGGAGGAATATGTTCTTTAATTTTTTCTCTTGAATGTTGTGTTTGAATGAATCCCTTACCCCACCACCCTCATTGTTGTATGTTTCATCAAGCCAAATCTAACGCACATCTGCAACAGTCTGTATATTTTTTGTAGATAACTATAAATAGAAATATACGTCATATATTTCCCCTATTTTTAAGTTTAATTTTATCATTTGAATTGTTTAGTTTAATTATAGTTTAAGTTAGAATAGGCAACCAAAACTTGATTACAGATACTATATAACCAATTAAACAAAAAAGGGTATGATTGGGACCCTGATAAGGCCAATACTCATTTTGTTACAGTTGGGACTTCTTCCCCTGTAATTTATACTAGAAAGCAATACTCTGTCCTAAGGAAAGCAAAAATACTATCTATGGAGATAATAACATTAGTCTATCTATGAAAGCAATGTGCACAAATTTACTTAATGTTATTTGGTGAAAAATGTATCCATGAGACATAGAGTTTGAGACCTTAATTTGTGCTCCACTATTTTTGCGTTTTCACCTCCTCATTCTTCCATACTTTTGCTGGAACTTGTGCTTAGGATTCTGTGTTGTATCCAGCCCTCTACATTGAATTCCCTCCTTTCTTTCCTCCTCTTCAATTTTACTACAATGCCAATATTAAGCTACCTATTTTTGTGTGTCGACCACCATAACCAAGACATTTCTCTTTGAGATTAACCATATTTACCCCCTTAGTACTTAGATCTATGTGTTTTCTTGAGTTTACCTTGGTGAAGGACTATTGAGCCAAGCCCCTGAATTATTTCTTTTCAAACTACATGACATATGGATTGCAGCAGAAAGCCTTACTGATAATATTCAAAAGCACTCCTTTAAGATGCCCTAGGAACTAGTCTCCTATCAAACCAAAGGTTGTTTCTAGGAACCTTCTATATCTTTTAAAACAATTGTGCGACAGGTGATAGAAAAAACCACAACATATTTCTGGTGTTGTTGCCAACAAAAGAATCAAAATATTTTTCCTTGGGTATGACAATTTTTACATTCCCTCTATCTGGTGAGCAAGGGAAGTGTGGGTTGAAGATATCTCAGCTTGGTGACTCCACTGTTTGAATCTATTGTAAATATCTTGGCTACTCCACTATTTTAATCTTATTGTAAACACCCTGGCGACTCCACTGTCTATATCCTAATTTGGTCATCCTGGCCTTTAAGAGGCCTCATACTCGCTCTGATGCTAAAGAAAAGAAAACTTCCCCTACATATGATCTTGACATTACTCACCTAAAGGGGTTTTCAAAATGGCCATTCCTGCATTCTTGGCCAACAAAGTTGCCCCATTGGATTTTTCTTTTGTTGCTAGTTATCCCCATCATGTCCCTCCAGTTCATGAATGGTATACCTAGTTGCCTACATTTAGTAGAAACAAAGATAGAAGGGTGGGCCAACACCTCAAGGATTTTCATGAATGCATTGAACAACAAGATATTGTTTTTGAAGATGTGAAAATGAAAATGTTCATGTATTCTTTATATGAATATGCTATAGTTTGGTACAAAACAATGCCTCATGGTAGCATATCTTCCTTAAAAATATTTCACATAACATTTAATCATTATTGCAAAAGATTATTTCCACCGGATGATCTGTTTGAAGATTTTTGTGCACATTTTAATGTTGAAAATATTTTTGAGGGTAGTGATCCCACTGAAGATATTTGTGGGGATCCACTCCAAGGAGATATCTACTTGCATCAAGAAGCATCACCCAATGATCAAGAAAGAGAAGAGGGTGACATAATTGAGCTACAAACAAACCCTTAGAGGTCTTATTCTACCGAATTGTATGATTCTCCTTATTATGATTCGTATGACTCCAATGGGATGTTGAGAAATGCAGGACTACAACAATCCCAGTCATGGGAAGATGAAAAAAAAGAGGAGGCCCACCAAGAGGTTAATAAAGAGGTTCCGATTTATGATTCACATCATTCACCTAGAGAACAAGTGCAAGAACCTTCTCCAAGCTATGATTCATATGACTCAGAGGAGTATAAGATGGTTGCAGACTTTCAAAGGGATTTACTTACAAATAAGTGGGGAGAAGACTACCAACAAAAACTCCTTCAAGAGGAGCCCAAAGTTGAAGAGCTAAGCAATATCTGTGGCTGCTTGTTGCAGAAATATTCTTCCCTGGAAATTTTTCAAGAAAGGAGACAACTATAATTTTTTCTCATCAGTTCCATGATCAAGTAGCTGACTACATGGCATCTTTCTTTGGCCTGCAATAATCTACATCAATTCCATGATATGTGTCAAATCTTTGGTTTGAAGTTCTTATGGGGTGCATGCCTATTTTAGTCACTGATTTTAAAGAACACAACCCCATTAGAAGGTTCATGGATGAGATTAAAAGAGTTGAGCATCAACAATCAAGTTGGGGGCACATATCAAAATTTTTGTCTGAAGATTTTTCATGGTGCATGCTTCTTTTGATTTTTAAATTTCAGCAGCATGGAGGAATTAGGTCCAGCACCCAAATGCTAACCTAGTACCAATGGAAGGTTGACCTCACTTGGGTGAATTGAGCCTTATGCATAAGTAGGAGTTGTTTATAAATAAGCTCACTAGATGAGAATTTAATTTCAAGTCGTCAGAGTTTCTATTTTTGCATTTCAGTATTATAAGGACAGGAATCCAAGAAAATAAAGTTCCATGGAGATTTTTTTGGTTTTATAGATTCATTATATTTTTTACTCCATGCCCAATGGTGAAGGATACTAGTCTGCAGCTTATCAACACCTTTATAGCAAGGCACTATCCCCAGTTGGAGCCAATGTTGTCACTTACTGCAAAATGTGTTTTCAGCTATCTAAGGAGTAAATGAGTAGAGAAGTTTGCAGTCATCTTCATAGCTTAAAAAGGACTGAAATCCCAAATCAGACCCTCTCCATTGGAAATTTCTCTGAACAGGCTTTCCAACGATATGTGGAAGTCCAAAAATGGACTCTTGGATCAAAAGTTATGGTCTTCTGAAGTTTCAAGGATTGAAGCCTTGTGAAGGCAGATTAGAATATCGAAGATAGCAATATCAGAGGTCCTGGAATATCAATGATCGCACATCAAAGTTCTAGCATCAGTTGGGCATATCGGCGATTGCACACCAGAACAATCGGGCATATCAACAATCACACACCAGAGCATAACAATCTATCTGAAATTCTCATTTAGAATCTGGTCAAGTTATATTGCAGGGTTAATAGAAATGAGTTTCAAAACTAGAACTTGCATAAGGAAAAACCTTTATCTCCTTGTGTTGCTAGCTGTCTAATAGTTTAATCTTATATATGTCCTGTTTTTCTACATGTCATTTTATTTGAACTATTTCAGTATTGTGACATGAATTTCTCGTTCTTATGCATATGTTTATTAGAAGTTGGAGTTATTTACAATTATGTGTCCAATAATTACTTATTAGGCATTTAGTTAGTCATAATTGTTTTAACAAGGATTAGATATTGTGAACTATTTCCCTGGTCTAGTACCTTCATTTTATTTCAGTTCCTACATGCTTCTTTTCCCATCCTTTTAGCTTTCTGTTGATTGAAAGAAGGAATAATCCTTCCTTTAATCAAGATAGGTTTAATATTAGATGCATCTTATATTATACCTTGCATTTAGTTCTACTTTCTGCATCCTAGAAATCCCCTCATACAGAGGCAATCTTTAGAGTGGTTTGGATGGGCCATAAAGTCAACTTAAGGATCACTTTCTTGCCTGATCCACAAGAAGAGTCGATCTAATGTCTCTTCTCTATTGGTAGGTGAAAGTCATACTTTAAGCTAGTAGAGATAGAGAGAGGGTAATTGGACCCAATTGAACCAGTTGGAACCACTATTTCATTGAAAAATGAACTGTTTTAAGTTCCCGACTGGGTGGTCTCCATTAAAATGTTGAAAAATCATTTTTATTTTTTATTTTTTATTTTATTTTATTTATTTATTTATTTTTCAATATAAAGATATGTGGAGGTCTAAAAATGGACTCCTGGATCAAAATATATGGTCTACTAAAGTTTCATGGATTGAAGCCTTAGGAAGGAAAGAATTTTGGAGATCACATATCGAAGGTTTGGAATATTGGAGATCGCATATCAAAGGTCTAGAGGTATTGGTGATCACATATTGGAGGTCATGATGTTGAAGGCCCAACATATCAGTGATCGCATATCAGAGGTCCTGCATATGGGCGGTTGCAATATCAGAGCATCATGCATATTGGCACATCACATATCGAAGGTCCTGCGGATCGGAGCATCAACACATCGGAAGGTCTGCAAATCGAAGACTCAGAACTTCTTAAGGTGACAAACTTTAAAAATTTGTGCTATTCATAAAGTGTTTATAGTGTTAAAAACCGCCAGGGATCATCGATAAAGATTAACAAAGGATTTCATCGCAGAACCAAAGGTGGATGGGCTTTTTTTTCTCTCCTCTAGCGGGACATGTGGCAACATATTACTTGATATTACGTGGGAGAATATTACGCTTTTATAAATTTTCCATGTCATCCCAATCTTTTAAGGAGAAGATTTGTGTCCCCATCTATTAAAACAAAAGTTGTAAAATACCTGAAAGATGGGGGTCTCTGTAAAGAGCCAGCCTACCATGACCACGGATCTTGATGTTTATGAAATTATCATATTTGGTCATCAAGCCAAGATAATGGCTAATAGAAATTTGTTGTAAGAAAAGAGGTCTCATCATGAGCCGATTGTTATCTAGTCCCCAACATAGGACAATGGTTTTCAGAGTTTTAATAAAATAGGTTTCCTCTGAAATATTTAAACATAGATGGGACACTGACATTTCCGTTGGGTTAAGAGGCAACCTTGTCGAGGCTATGGATTCTTGTTAGCAGCAGTGGCTCTACTTATGACAATGAGAGTTCAACTTTTCTTACTAAACACAATTATACACTTTTGTTCTTTAGTTTAATCTGCCATCAATTAAATTTTTCGTTGTAGCATGAATCTTATAATCAATATTAGAGATACAAAAAATGATAGCATTTTGATATCCGATATAAGATATTTCATTGAAAATATGAATTCTAACACTTTGATTGATTTAACTTTATTCTTTTTTCCTTATAATTTCATAATTTTTCCAAAGATAATTGTTTCTTCCTAGTGTGTTGCCATTATTTGTGGTAAATGCACACTCCCCCATTATTCACTTAATTTTCACTATGGGGACCCTTTAATTGAATGGTTGGGCATATTACTATTTGATTTTGAGAATTTGGATTGCTTCAATGAGTTCAATCTGTTCCTATCTTCCTACCATAAACTTTTTTGATCTCATTTGGATGTTTGGTTTATGGTGCCTAATTGAAGAATGGATATTTTTCAATGCCTTGACCTGTTAAAATGTATAAATTACACATTACTTTTGTTTCATAAATGTATTTATTTGTAACAAATTAAATTTCAATTGTAAACATTTTGTAAATTTTTTATTTTTATTTTTATTTTATACATAGCCCTCGAGAACAAGAATCATTCATAGGCTTTAAGCCTTAATTAAAAAAACAAGTGGTGCACGTATCAATAAATTAGACCTTTGGTATCAGAGGAATTCATTTGAAATCCTCGATATCCAAAAGTCCCAAATTTCATACTAAGAGGTTGTAGTTCATTTATATATTATAAAGTGGCTATTATGGAGAACCCACTTTTCATTATATTATTCTCATCTCCCTTTACGTTACACGTGGCCGCTTTTTCTCTCGTTTATCTAGGATTATACCTTTCATTTAGTTCTACTTTTTGCATCCTAGAAGTCCCCTCATACAGGGGCAATATTTAGAATGGTTTGGCTGGGCCATAAGTTAGCTTAAGGATCACTTTCTTACCTGATCAAGAAGAAGAGTCGATCTGATGTCTCTTCTCTATTGGTAGGTAAAAGTCATACTTTAAACTAGTAGAGATAGAGAGAGGGTAACTCGACCCAATTGAACCAGTCAGAACCACCATTTCAATGGAAAATTAACTGTTTTAGGTTCCTGACTGGGTGGTCTCCCTTAAAATGTTGAACGGCCATTTTTTGCTGATCAACATAACGATACATGGGACTCAAAAATGGACTCCTAGATCAAAAGATATGGTCTGCTAAAGTTTCAAGGATTGAAGCCTTAGGAAGGAAAGAATATCGGAGATCACATATTGGAGGTCAGGATGTCGGAGGTCCAATAAATATTAGAGATACACAAAATGATAACATTTTGATATCCGATATAAGAGATTTCATTGAAAATTTGAATTCTAGCACTTTGATTGATTTAACTTTATTCCTTTTTCCTTAGAATTTCATCATTTTTCCAGAGATAACTATTTCTTCCTAGTGTGTCGCCATTGTTTGTGGTAGAAACACAACCCCCCCATTATTCACTTAATTTTCATTATGGGGACCCTTTGATTGAATGGTTGGTCATATTACTATTTGATTTTGAGAATTTTGATTGCTTTAATAAGTTCAATCTATTCCTATCTTCCTACCATTTTTTTTTTAATCTCATTTTGACGTTTGGTTTACGACGCTTAATTGAAGATTGGATATTTTTCAATGCCTTGGCTTGTTAAAATGTATAAATTACACATTACTTTTGTTTCATAAATTTATTTATTTATAACAAATTAATTTTCAATTGTAGATATTTTATTTTTATTTTATACATAGCCCCCAAGACCAAGAATCATTTATAGGCTTTAAGCCTTAATTAAAAAAACAAGTGGTGCACATATCAATAAATCAGAGCTTTGGTATCGGAGGAATTCATTTGAAATCCCCGATATCCAAAAGTCCTGAACCTCATATCAAGTGGTTGTAGTTCATTTATATATTATAAAGTGGCTGAAGTATTATGTAGAACCCACTTTTCGTTATATTATTCCCGCTGCCCTTTACGTTACACGTGACTGCTTCTGCTCCTGTTTATCGATGCTACCCATATCAAGGTTTTGTTTCAGAAAACATTTTAAAAATCTCTGATATACCATCCCACCGATATTCCGCTATGACACTCCACCAATATTCCAATAACCAATCCTTCTGACCTTTGATATGCTAGACTCGATATGGTATTAATTATGGTCTATAAAGATATCGTGTCCGATCCATATCAGAGCTCCAATATTTAACCACATTAGAAATTTCCGATATCGGAAGATTCTTTGACTTACCTTTCCGCCTGTCACCTGCCGGCCTATGTCATCACCTTAGGAGTCGATATGGCTATATAATTGGTTTTATTGTAAAATCGCATCTGATCGTATATCATAACCTTTGGAATGGCACACATCTAAAGTCTCTAATAAGACCCTTTCCTTCGATCTCCGATAAGCTATGGATTCGATACACATATAAACCATGGCTTAATTCAAACATCGTGTCCATTACATCAGACGTTTACCATAAGATTACTGTGTGAATGTGTTTAAAACTTACAATATGAAATTGTTCTGATACACTCCTATGCTTGCCTCCTGTCATCTCTAGGGGGCAACTGTTATATTAATTGAAAATCCATTGATTTTTTAATGGTTTCGGGCGTAAATGGTAGTGATTTGCATATTATTGTTTTCGCTATTTTTATGGCTAACTCTAATTTTGTTATTCTATTTTGACATAGGCTTTACGATTAAGGCCAATGTTAAAACAAATATGGTTTATACGTACATGAAGGAAAGACATAAATGAAGTGATATACAAAGGGGGAAAACATACTCCAGAATCGACAAATGTATTAGAAGTGCGAAATATCACAACTCCCATGTTAATTCTTTGATTATAAACTTCTGATGAGAGGGGCGTATAATTGTTTTCCAGGCTTCGACTTTCACCCCATTTACAACAGCTGCGATGACAATTGAAAAAATTCTGAGTTGGTTTTGGCATATATGAAGTTCTGACTTGGTGGAGAAATGCAAAGCCGAGTATTCATTATCCCTGGTGACATGCGACTTGCAATTCAAATACAGAGGAGGCAAAAACATTGACACCCGTAATTGCGGTGAGTAAGAAATACTGATTTGAAGCAGTTTGGAGCCTTCATCATCCCATGCTCTATAGGTGAACATGTTCTTATTTCCTTTTGTGCCTAAGAGCACAAAGTTTTCACAAAATCTTTCACGGTTGACCCGCTCCTTGTGTAACTCGTAAAGTGACACTTGTCCTCTTCACAAATGATCAAATTGATGTCTCTTTGACCACCATCGATTTGGTATATTCCTTTTAGAATGACGAATCTACTACAATGTCGTGAGAATGAACCTGACAATAAAATGCCTTTCAGCGTAACTAGAATTTGCACCAAGAGGCACAAAGACACATCGGAAGTGTTTTGGGGTTTTTTTACCTTTTTGAATATATATATATATATATATATTAGGGTTTCTAATATTTCATTGGAGGTCGGGGGTCGAGTGGTCGAACAAGCTTGGAGGTTGGCTAGTCGCAACACAAATTCCCAACAATTCCATACATCACAAACATGTAAGAAATTTCTAACAAGATACTTGCTAAATAACCTTAATACTGAAGCAAACACTCCAATTTCTTACGAACTTTGATATAATATAATTGTTATATTTTTCTTCTCAAATAACATTATGGTAAGGCTTTGCATTTCTTTGATGGGATGTAAATTTGACATATCTAAGAGCGCATGTTACTTTGCATTCCGTATGAATTTACATTTAAGTTATGTTCTCACGTCCACTGATTTCTTTCTAAAATGGAACATCCAAATTTTAGGATTTTGTCTTCCACATTAGGCAATTCCCCCTATCCGTCTTCCTTTTCACCTTTGCGTGCAAATACACTGAAGGAATAAAAGGTTTGGAAATATTATGTTGTCACTTACTGCAAAATGTGTTTTCAGTTGTCCAAAGAGTAAATGAGCATGGAAGTTTGCAGTCATCTTACAAGCCTCAAAAGGACTCAAAGTCCAAATTAGACCCTTTGCATTGGAAAGTTCTTTGAAAAATATTTCCTTCGATATGTGGAAGCCAAAAATATACTTCTGGACCAAAATTTATGGTCTTATGAAGTTTCAAGGATTGAAGCCTTGTGAAGGCATATAAGAATATCGGAGATCGCAATATCAGAGGTCTTGGCATATCGGATATTGCATAACAAAGGTCCAACAACAATGGGGCATATCGGCGATTACACACCAGAATAGTTGGGCATATCGACAATCGCACACTAGAGCAATCAGGCATATCGGTGATTGCAAATAGAAGCTTGAAGGAGATTGACGCATCAAAATATCGCAACATCGGAAGATTGAAAATTGACAATTGAGACTTTTATAGGTGAAAACCTTTTAAACATTGTGACAAGGGTAATGTGTTGATAGTGTAAATCATCGGGGGACTAAAATATAGATTAACAAAGGATTTCATCGCAAAACCAAAGGTGGGCAGGCCCTTTTCTCTCTCCTCTAGCAGAACACGTGGTGGCATATGATTGGTTCTAATAAGCTACACGTGTAAGCATATGATTGGCTTTGATAAAGACACGTGACAACATATGATTGGTTTCGATAAAACTACAGTGGCATCTGACGTCAGCATGACGTGGTGGTTCGACAGGACATGTGGCAGACAATTTTGGTGTTTTGAGGGGTCCTAAAGGGGCAAATATGGGTGACATGTGTCATTACTCATGAGGTGCCACATGGAAATGATGAAATCACATCAAATGTCGCTTATGGGAGAAGTGGGAATGTCACAGCTCCAAAGTTATTTCCTCGACTGGAAACCGTCGATAAGAGCGGCTTCGATATTGGGCTAGCACACAGTCACTAGAAGAACTTAAAGGATCAAGAGCGCAAAGCACTTTACAAAGGAAAAATCTCCCCCAACATGAGTCTAAATTCCCTAGTGCCTTAAGGCCAATCCTCAGGTCATGACACCCGATATTATGGGTACATTTTTCAAGGGGCTAAACAAAAGGGGCCAAAGGACATCGTAGCTCGTTTTTTTGTAATGTCTTTAAGAGTAAAATTTCCAATGAGGAAAAGCTACGATATTGCACTATGGCGATATTAAAGGGCATATAACACTCTAATAGTGAAATACATATAATTTATGGGATGGATGAGACGACAACTATGATTGCTGAACACCACCAAGGTCACCACTATTAATCGCTCCCAGCTCTAGAAAGTGGGAAGTTCAAGCAGTTAAGAGGAAAGCGATAGGAGAAGTGACTGAGTATTTGAAGAAAAACATAATGGTAAAGACGTGGCCTGATCAGAGGCAATCCTAGGAACGACAGGGAGATATTTTCGTCAGCCATCATCTAGTTTCCCTTATTTATATTTTTCTGTAATTTTTGTATTTTAAAGGATGGAATCAAATCTGATTGCAATGATTTCGGCAGCAGGCCTTCACACACTGAGACAACTAGTCGACGAGACAGCTGGGACTCAGCTAAGATATTTTTGTAAGCATTTTTCAAAGCTCTCCCTATCCTTATAAAAATAGGGAAGAAACACTTAACGATGGTTCCAGAATTCTACACCCAAGAGGCCATAATTTTTTGGTTCCAATTTGGTTAAATTTGCATGTTCATGAGGGACTTGAGAGATACAATTGCTAAATGTAATGAAATGGGGATTTGGACTCCATCTTGAAGGATTATTGAAATTGTTTTGTTGATTATAATAAGAGAAATGTGCAATATGTTTTCCCCTCTGCATATCACTTGATGTATGTATTTCCTCCTCTGAAATAGTGTAATTAAGTTGTTGGTATCACTCTCATTCATGGTTGTATATTTGCTACTAAGTAGTAACAATACCTATGTTAACTACAAATTTACTTCTATTATTTAATATCCTACAATACCTGTAATGTGCACAAATTTACTTAATGTTGTAGAAATTTTGAATAATATAACACATATTCATAGAGATTATCCTGATTATACACTATTTGTGGAATGCATGCATAATACATAACCTCATCTACGTTGATCATCAATTTGCGGAATAAAAAAAAATCGCATGCGCACATTGAAACATCAATTACACATATCAACACAGTATGTACCGAGTAAAGCACACAGTTGAAAACCCCCAACTATCTGTATATTATAATGATAGAGAACATGTAATAATACATAGTACAATACTCCTCACAAGTACTCAGTACTATCTCCACCTGTTACACACAAACTAGCTCAGATCTGAATCAATCACAGGTTCAAATATCCTCTGCTGCTTGCCTGCCTCCACTGTGCAATCCTGCATGAGAATGGATGATCAAAGCTCGTTTTCCTTGGCTTGTATTGCGCAATCCTCATTGGCAATCTCCATCAATGCATGTGCAAATCTCATGCACAACTATAGTCACAACTAATAGCAGTCTCAACCTCTAATACCTGTCTCCACTGAACTGTCCATGCACTGAGTTAACTGATGTATTCTTTAGTTGATTTATGAGTTAATAATTAGTGAATTAATTAACAATTAATTCACATCACTCATCACTAGTGTATTCTACAGTTAGACTAAATACAACTAGTTCAACCAAGTCAAACTGAACACAACTCCATCAACTCCTCAATCAACTCCATCAAACTCAATCACTTGAGTTCTAACTGAAGTCCATCATGCAATAGCTCAACCGACCCATAAGAAAAGCGTATTTCCTTCTGGCAGTTGCATGTGCTACATCCGTAGCTCGAATTGAAGTGCTCCAAGAGGATAAGATAATGTTTATAGTCCAAATATTATTATGAGCTAATAATATTCGATTGTTCTATTTTTAGCCTGGCAGTCTAAAAATAGAATCCACCCATATGTCTAAAAATAGAAGTCCATCTATTTTTACCAACATGACCAATCATCCACAAATAGCATCCTGCAACTCATAGACCATGATCCATATGTCTAAAAATAGACATAGTCTAAAAATAGACTTTGTGCCAAAAATAGCCCGCGGGCCCACTTAGCGAAGGCGACTCCTTTCCACTAAGCTCCATCATCTTGTTGCATTTTCAACACTCCCTCTCAACAAGATATGGATTATCTACAACCCCTATCCTGCAACACTGGAATGTTCTGCATGTAACACATTTGCCCGGTCCACTTGCTCCAACAACACTTGGAACAAAAAACACTCCCAACTGACCACTCTGTTGGGCTAGGAACATACTCTGATGCTGAAGCTCTACCTGCTGCTGACAAGTGCTCCCTCTCTGACATCTACACTATTGCAACATCTCCATGCATCACGCACCATTGCACACCTCTCTGTGCCACCTAGCACTGTGCAAAACACTTGTGCCTCTCGCATTGCTGCAGCCTGCTAGCTATGCGCTGTCCTGGGATTCCCTACACTGTCGCTCTCTCTGCTGCTCCATTCGCATCTGTCTTTACCCAATCAGTCAGTTCCTGCTACTCCACATCAGGGCTCCCGTAGCAAGGTCTCATCCAAGAGGTTGGGTACCTCAAGGATCTTGCCCCTCCTCCTTGGGACGATCACTCTATATCGCCCCACCTCCTACCTGGAGGTATGGCTGCATGTGATCCCTCAACCCACCTGGCTCGAAGTTTCCCCTTACTGGAGGTCTCTGCATGAGTAGATGTCTCTACTCGATCTCCTCTCAGCTTCCCTTGTTGTGGTTGCTCCACAACCTCCTGAAGTTGCTGCACCAATCGTGGCTCCTCCACAATCATCTGAGACTTCTTCTGGCTCTGCATGTTGAGAGGTAATATACGCTCCCTCTCAACCACCAAGTCTCCATCAGTTGCCTCGCTGCTCAAGGCTTTGCATGCATCTTGAACCTCAAGAGCATATAGGTTCTTGACCCGTGAACCAATCTGCTTCACCTGTCTAGTGATGATGTGTCTAAGGAAAACCTTTCCCTTACTGAAGACTACATCATAGCCTCCGTCTTCCAGCATCGCGATCGACACCAAGTTTCTCTTCAGCCTTGGTATATACTTGACATCGGTCAAGGTAAGGCGAGCTCCATTCTCCCTCTGAAAAATAACCGTGCCTACACCTGAGACACTATACTTATCATCATTACACATCGCTATGAGTATCTGGAGATCTTTCTCCTCCAAAGTACTGACCAAACTCTTGTCACCGATCATGTGGAAATAAGCTCCACTGTCAAGAAACCAACCACTTCCCACCATGGATGAAACCATGCATGCGAAGAGTGTGAAATCCAACTCAAACTGTGAATCAAGTGCCTCACCTTCAGATCCTTCCCCGGATCCCTTCTTGGATTTCCTCCGTGGACAATTTGAAGCATAATGGCCCACCTCATGACAATGAAAGCATCGCACTTTCGATTTGTCAACCTTCTTCCCATCATTGGAAGAACTGGATTCGAAAAGAGAACCATTCTCCTTCCCCTTCTTTGCTTTGGAAGCCAAAGCGCAATTTTCTTCATCAGATGCCTTTGATGAAGATCCGTCCCTGGTATTCCGCTTGATCTCCTCTTGCACAAGATCCGACCAAAGTCTCTCCCATCCTGGCAATTTCTCCCGACCATTGACAGAGTCCTGATAGGAATTCCAACTCTTCAGAAGACCAAGGAGAGCCAAGCTCACCAAGTCCTCATCATCGACAATCACCCCCACACTTCCCAGCTCATCCCGGCATTGGGTGAACTTCGTGAGATACATGGGCATACTGTCTCCATTCTCACACTTAATGTTTCTGAGTTTATCCTTGAGCGCCAACTTCCTTTGGTCGCTCTTGCTTTGGAATAAATCTGTCAACGCTTTCCACATCAAGTATGGAGAAGCCTTTCCATGTAGGCTGGATACAATGTGATCCTTCACACCCTCCAATAGAATCCTTCGACACTTTGCTGTCTTCTTTTGCCAAGCCTTAATGTGAGCAGCATCAGTAGGCTTTGGGACCTCAGCCTCTATGAACTCCTTCAGCCCATTGTCATATAACACCGCCTCCATCCTGTCTTTCCATGTAATATAGTTCGAGTTTCCTTCAAGAACATACTCCAATCGCAATCCGTTGAAAGACATTTCAACTTTGACACCAAGAAAACACTGCTGCAAATTCGGATTGCACCAGCTCAAAACTCAACCGCCTCTGATCTAAAATTCGTGAGAACAAAGTATTTATCGTACAGAGATTGACTGTATGGGCTTTTACTGGATATCTCACCTTCCAAAAGAAGGATGAATCCAGAGGATACCTAGCCCGATTACAGACTCTGCCTGAAGAAATAAAATGTAACCACAATATGAATAATAAATCTGATGATCAACTCTGCTCTGATACCATGTAGAAATTTTTGAATAATATAACACTTATTCACAGAGATTATCCTGATTATACACTATTTGAGGAATGCATGCATAATACATAACCTCATCTACGTTGATCATCAATTTGCAGAATCAAAAACAATCGCATGCGCACATTGAAACATTAATCACACATATCAACATAGTATGTACCAAGGAAAGCATACAGTTGAAAACCCCCAACTATCTGTATATTATAATGATAGAGAACATGTAAAAATACACAGTACAATACTCCTCACAAGTATTCAGTACTATCTCCACCTATTACACACAAACTAGCTCAGATCTGAATCAATCACAGGTTCAAATCTCCTCCGCTGCTTGCCTTCCTCCATTGCGTAATCCTGCATGAGAATGGATGATCAAAGCTCGTCTTCCTTGGCTTGTACTGCGCAGTCCTCATTGGCAATCTCCATCAATGCATGTGCAAATCTCATGCACAACTATAGGCACAACTGATAGCAATCTCAACCTCTAACACCTGTCTCCACTGAATTGTCCATGCACTGAGTTAACTGATGTATTCTTTAGTTGCTTTCTGAGTTAATAATTAGTGAATTAATTACCAATTAATTCACATCACTCATCACTAGTGTATTCTGCAGTTAGACTAAATACAACTAGTTCAACCAAGTCAAACTGAACACAACTCCATCAACTCCTCAATCAACTCCACCAAACTCAATCACTTGAGTTCTAACTGAAGTCCATCATGCAATAGCTCAACTGACCCATAAGAAAAGCATATTTCCTTCTGGCAGTTGCATGTGCAACATCTGTAGCTCGAACTAAAGTTCTCCAAGAGGATGAGATAATGTTTATAGTCCAAATATTATTATGAGCTAATAATATTCGACTGTTCTATTTTTAGCCTGGCAGTCTAAAAATAGACTCCGCCCATATGTCTAAAAATAGAAGTCCATCTATTTTTACCAACATGACCAATCATCCACAAATAGCATCCTGCAACTCATGGACCATGATCCATATGTCTAAAAATAGACTTTGCGCCAAAAAAAGCCTGCGGGCCTACTTAGTGAAGGCGACTCCTTTCCACTAAGCTCCATCATCTTGTTGCATTTTCAACAAATGTTATTTGGTGACAAATGTATTCATGAGACATAGAGTTTGAGACCTTAATTTTCACTCCACTATTTCTGCATTTTCACCTCCTCATTCTTCCATACTTCTGCTGGAACTCATGGTTAGGATTCTGTGTTGTATCCAACCCTCTGCATTTAATCCACTCCTTTCTTTCCTCCTCTTCAATTTTACTACAACGCCAATATTAAGCTGCCTATTGTTGTGTGTTGGACACCAGAACCAAGACATTTCTCTTTGAGATTAGCCATATTTACCCCTCAGGTATTTAGATCTATGTGTTTGCTTGAGTTTACCTTGATGAAGGACTATTGAACCAAGCCCCTGAATTATTTCGTTCAAACTACGTCACATATGGAGTGTAGCAGAAAGCCCTACTGATAATATTCAAAAGCACTCCTTTAAGATGCCCTAGGCACTAGTCTCCTATCAACCTAGAGGTTGTCTCTAGGAGCCTTCTATATCTTTTGAAGCAATTGTGCAATAGGTGATAGAAACTACAACATTTTTCTAGTGCTGTTGCCAGTGAAAGAATCAAAATATTTTTCCCTGGGTACGACAATTTTTACATTCCCTCTATCTGGTGAGTAAGGGAAGTGTGGGTTGAAGATATCTCACCTTGGTAACTTCACTGTTTGAATCTATTGTAAACATCTTGGCTACTCCACTATTTGAATTGTATTGTAAACACCCTAGCGAATCCACTGTCTATATCCTTATTTGGTCATCCTGGCCTTTAAGAGGCCTCATACTTGCTATGATGCTAAATAATAGAAAAATTCCCCTACGTATGATCTTGACATTACTCACCTAAAGGGGTTTTCAAAATGGCCATTCCTGCATTCTTGGCCAACAAATTTTCCCACTGGATTTTTCTTTTGTTGCTAGTTATGCCCATCATGTCCCTTCAGTTAATGAATGATATACCTAGTTGCCTACATTTAGTGGAAACACAGATAGAAGGGCGGGCCAACACCTCAAGGATTTTTATGAATGCATGGAAGAACAAGGTAATTTTTTTGAAGATGTGAAAATGAAAATTTTCATGTATTTTTTAGATGAAGATGATAGAGTTTGGTACAAAATAATGCCTCGTGGCAACATATCTTCCTTAAAAAGAATTCACATAGCATTTAATCATTATTGCAAAAGATTATATCCGTATTGTTGTGCACATTTTAATGTTGAAAATATTTCTGAGGTTAGTGATCATACTGAAGATATTTGTGGGGCACCACTCCTATAAGATATCTATTCGCATCAAGAAGCATCACCCAATGATCAAGAAAGAGAAGAAGGGATCATCATTGAGCTGCAAACAAACCCTCAGAGGTCTTATTCTGCCGAATTCTATGATTCTCCTTCTTATGATTCGTATGACTCCGATGGGATGTTGAGCAATGTGGGATTGCAACAATCCTAGTCATGGGAAGATACACAAAAAGAGGAAGTCCACCAAGAGGTTAATAAAGAGGTTCCAGTTTACGATTCACATCCTTCACCTGGAGAAAAAGTGCAAGAACCTTCTCCAACCTATGATTCAGATGACTCAGAGGAGTATAAGATGGTTGCAGACTTTCAAAGGGATTTACTTACAAACAAGTGGGGATAAGACTACCAACAACAACTCCTTAAAGAGGAGCCCAAAGTTGAAGAGCCAAGAAATGCTTGTGGCTACTTGTTGCAGACATATTCTTCCCTGGAAACTATTCAAGAAAGGGAGACAACTATAAATTTTTCTCCTTAGTTCCATCATCAAGTAGTTGACTACATGGCATCATTCTTTGGCCTCTAATAATATAAATCAATTCCACGGTATGTGTCAAATATTTGGTTTGAAGTTATTATGGAGTGCATGCCTATTTTAGTCACTGATTTTCAAGAACACAACCCCATTAGAAGGTTCATGGAGGAGATTAAAAGAGCTGAGCATTAACAATCAAGTTGGGGGCACATATCAAAATTTTTGTCTGAAGATTTTTCATGGTGCATGTTTGTTTTGATTTTTAAATTTCAGCAGCATGGAGGCATTAGGTCCAACACCCAAATGCTAACCTGGTACCACTGGAAGGTTGACCTCACTTGGGTGAATTGAGCCTTATGCATAAGTAGGAATTGTATATAAATAAGCTCACTAGTTGAGAATTTAATTTCCAGTTGTCAGAGTTTCTATTTCTTCATTTCAGTATTATGAGGAAAGGACTCCAAGCAAATAAAGTTCAATGGAGATTTTTCTAGTTTTATAGATTCATTATATTTTTGACTCCATGCCCAATGGTGAATGATACTAGTCTGCAGGTTCTCATCACCTTTCTAGCAAGGCACTATCCCAAGTTGGAGCCATTGTTGTTACTCATTGCAAAATGTGTTTTCAACTGCCCAAGGAGTAAATGAGCAGAGAAGTTTGAAGTCATCTTCAGAGGCTCAAAAGGACTCAAAGCCCAAATCAGACCCTCTGCATTGGAAAGTTGTTTGAATAGGCAATGATATGTGGAAGTCCAAAAATGGACTCTTGGATCAAAAGTCATGGTCTTTTGGAGTTTCAAGGATTGAAACCTTATGAAGGCAGATTAAAATATCGAAGATTGCAATATCAGAGGTCTTAGCTTATCAACGATCGCATATCAGAGGTCTAGCATCAGTCGGGCATATCGGAGGTCGCACACCAGAACAATCGGGCATATCAATAATCACACACCAGAGCATAGGAGTCTATTTGAAATTCTCATTTAGAATATGGTCAAGTTATATTGTAGGGTTAATCAGAAATGAGTTTCGAAACTGGAACTTGCATAAGGACAAACCTTTATCTCCTTGAGCTGCTAGCTATCTAACAATGTAATCTTATAGATGTTTTGTTTTTCTACATGTCATTTTATTTGAAGTATTTGAGTATTGTGACATGAATTTCTCATTCTTATGCATATGTTTATTAGGAGTTGGAGTTATTTACAGTTATGTGTCCAATAATTACTTCTTAGGCATTTAGTTATTCATAATTATTTTAACAAGGATGAGATCTTGTGAATTATTTCCCTGGTCTAGTTCCTTCATTTTATTTCATTTCCTACATGCTTATTTTACCGTCCTTTTAGCCCTCTATTGATTGAAAGAAGGAATACCCCTTCCTTTAATCAAGATAGGTTTAGTATTAGATGAATCTTAGATTATACCTTGCATTTAGTTCTACTTTCTGCATCCTAGAAGTCCCCTCATATAGGGGCAGTCTTTAGAGTGGTTTGGATGGGCCATAAAGTCAGCTTAAGGATCACTTTCTTTCCTGATCAACAAGAAGAGTCGATCTGATGTATTTTCTCTATTGGTAGGTGAAAGTCATACTTTAAGCTAGTAGAGATAGAGAGAGGGTAATTGGACCCAATTGAACTAGTTGGTACCACCATTTCATCGGAAAATGAACTGTTTTAAGTTCCTGACTGGGTGGTCTCCATTAAAATGTTGAACTGTCATTTTTTTCCGATCAACATAACAATATGTGGAAGTCTAAAAATGGACTCCTGGATCAAAATATATGGTTTGTTAAAGTTTCAAGGATTGAAGCCTTAGGAAGGAAAGAATTTCAGAGATTTCATATCAGAGGTCTAGAATATCGGAGATCGCATATCGAAGGTCTAGAGATATCGGCGACCGCATATTGGAGGTCACGATGTCGGAGGTCTAACATATCGATGATCGCATATTGAAGGTCCTGCAGATGGGGGGTCGCAATGTCGGAGCATCACGCATATTGGCGCATCACTTATCGAAGGTCCTGTAAATCAGAGCATCAACACATTAGAAGGTATGCAAATCGGAGAATCAGAACTTCTTAAGGTGATAATCTTTAAAAAGTTGTGTTGTCCATAAGGTGTTTATAGTGTTAAAAACCATCGAGGATCACCGATAAATATTAACAAAGGATTTCATCGGAGAACTGAAGGTGGGCAGGCCCTTTTCTCTCTCCTATAGCGGGACACATGGAAACATATTACTTGATATTACGTGGCAATATATTACGCTTCTATAAATTTTTGATGTCATCTCAATCTTGTAAGGAAAAAATTTGTGTCCCCATTTATTAACACAAAATTTGTAAAATACCTGAAAGATGGGGGGTTTCTGTAAAGAGCCAGCCTGCCATGACCACGAGTCTTGATGTTTATGACATTATCATATCTGTTCATCAAGCCAATATAATGGCTTATAACAATTCATTGTAATACAAGAGGTCTCATCATGAGCCGAGTTGTTCATGACTATCAACGCTTGTGAATGGCATTGTTGTTATCTGGTCCCCAACGTAGGACAATGGTTTTTAGAGTTTTAATAAAACAAGTTTCCTCTGAAATATTTAAACATAGATGGGATACTGACATTTCTGTTGGGTTAAGAGGCAACCTTGTCAAGGCTATGGACGCTTGCTGGTAGCAGTGGCTCTACCTATGACAATGAGAGTTCAACATTTCCTACTAAACACAATTATATGCTTTGTTCTTTAGTTTAAGCTGCCATCAATTAAATATTTGTTGTAACATGACTCTTATAATCAATATTGGAGATACATAAAATGATAACATTTTGATACCTGGTATAAGAGATTTCATTGAAAATATGAATTCTAACACTTTGATTAATTTAACTATATTCCTTTTTCCTTAGAATTTCATCATTTTTCCAGAGATAACTCTTTCTTCCTAGTGTGTTGCCATTGTTTGTGGTAAATGCACAACCCCCCCATTATTCACTTAATTTTCACTATGGGGACCCTTTATTCGAATGCTTGATCATATTACTATTTGATTTTGAGAATTTGGATTGCTTCAATGAGTTCAATCTATTCCTATCTTCCTACCATAACTTTTTTTGATCTCATTTGGACATTTTGTTTATGGAGTCTAATTGAAGAATGTATATTTTTAAATGCCTTGACTTGTTAACATGTATAAGTTGCACATTACTTTTGTTTCATAAATGTATTTATTTGTAACAAATTAAATTTCATTTGTAAATATTTTATTTTTATTTTATACATAGCCCCCGAGACCAAGAATCATTCATAGGCTTTAAGCCTTAATTAAAAAAACAAGTGGTGTATGTATCAATAAATCAGAGCTTTGGTATCAAAGGAATTCTTTTGAAATCCTCGATATCCAAAAGTCCCGAACCTCATACTAAGTGGTTGTAGTTCATTTATATATTATAAAGTGGATATAGAATTATGTAGAACCCACTTTTCATTATATTATTCCCGTCTCCCTTTATGTTACACGTGATCGCTTCTGCTCCCGTTTATTAAGGATTATACCTTGCATTTAGTTCTACTTTTTGCATCCTAGAAGTCCCCTCATACAGGGGCAATATTTAGAGTGGTTTGGCTGGGCCATAAAGTCAGCTTAAGAATCACTTTCTTTCCTAATCAACAAGAAGAGTCGATTTGATGTCTCTTCTCTATTGGTAGGTGAAAGTCATACTTTAAGCTAGTAGAGATAGAGAGAGGGTAACTGGACCCAATTGAACTAGTCAGAGCCACCATTTCATTGGAAAAGGAACTATTTTAATTTCCCGACCGGGTGGTCTCCCTTAAAATGTTGAACGGTCATTTTTTCGATCAACATAATGATATGTGGGAGTCCAAAAATGGAATCCTAGATCAAAATATATGGTCTGCTAAAGTTTCAAGGGTTGAAGCCTTAGGAAGGAAAGAATATATGAGATCGCATATCAGAGATCACATATCGAAGGTCCAGAGATATCGATGATCACATATTGGAGGTCAGGATGTTGGAGGTCTGTTGGGGGATTGGTTTTGCCCGATTTTGACACCCTTTTCCATACTTTACCTCTCCCATTTTGAACTGTATTTAACCCCTATTATGCCTATTTCGGTTATAATACTTATGTTTTTTCCAAAAGGGTGTCGTAGGCTGAAGGTATGCAAATTAACACTAAAAAGCATATTTTACCTTACTTTGAGTATTCCTTAGCTAGCTGTTCTTTATTTAATTACCATGCTAACTAATCTCGAGTTCTTGTGCAGATTTTTTTTGATTCGGGAACAGGCCCATAATTCCTGCAGATAGTTGTGCGATCCTATTTCCTGCAAACACTTCGGAATTCCTGTAGTCATGGATTTCCTGTAACTGCCTGAATTTCCTGCAGCAACATCGACGGTTAGCCATGTTCCATGAATATCTAAGTCAAATAGAAACATAGGTTTTGTGGGGGAATATATCATATATTGTTGCTGTCCTATTGGCCGTTTCAGATCTCCCAACAACAACACCTAGTTTCAGAAACCTTCTCTTGTTGGTTGTTTGGAGGAAAGCTACATCCATGTAATGAATTTCGTCTAATCCATGCTTTCAGTCATGGATTAGACCCAGTATGGCTAAAATTGATATTTTGTAACAGTTCTTTTGATCCAGGTGGATATCTAGACATTAGTGGCATGGAAAAGGCTCAAAATTCAAAGTGGTGGAAAGATGACGAACTTGACATCAGATCGAAGTGCTTTTCACCTTGATTCCAATGGTGTGAATGACACTCCAATCTGAGTCCAGATGAAGGAGATAGAGGCAATCAAAGTTGGGTTGACTTTTTGTTGACTAGGCAGGATTAACAAAGACACAATTTGAACTTTTTCGGCGGATGGAATCCGACTAACTCCGGCTAGATTTTGGGCGAAATTGTCACCTCGTTAAAATTACTCCTTCGGCTTAAAATCATAACTTTTACAAACGGCATATGGTTTTGTTTTAAAACAAAAAAAATATAAAAAAAGGGTGGCAGGCCACCAACCCTGCCACCCCAACTCTATCCACGCAACAATATGTGTAAGGGTGGAGGGGAGGGCCATAACCCCCGACCCCTCCCACGGAACTTTTGAAAACAACGCGGGAAATGTGGGTTGGCCCTTGGGGCGCAAACCCAACCTTCCAACCACCATAACCTTCCCACGTTTTTTTGCAATAAAAATAAAGGGGCGGGATTTGATCCCCTACCCCTCTTGAACAACTCGAAATTTTTAGCCAACATGCAAACCACAAATTTGGAAAATACACCGGTGAATTTATATTTAAATGCAATTTATCAGTGCAGTTAGGCAGAGGAGGTAGTGCACACAGTTCAAGGAAAAATTTTGCAGGAGGGCCGAATTTTCACTTTGTCATATTTTGACAAATTTTATATGGTTTCAGCATTTCTCGACACCACGAACACAATGGGATTGTCCATTTCTCCATCAGAGTTCTACATTTTTTTGGCCATTTTTCAGTATGGAGGTATAAAACTCCTTTTTTTTGTAACTAATGCTTGTACTCTTCTTTCTCATGCCACTTAATGAATGAAGGCCTCCCCATTGATCGAGCAGGGCCCGGAGATGTAGTCCAAGGCGGGCGATCTCTGTTATCAAGTCTTGTTGTCTTCTTTCATGCATTATGTGTTTCTCCTCTTCTCTCATGTGCACATTAGATTTCTATGTTAAGCTACAGTTTATGCATGTAATTCTTTAATACATCTATAAGAAAAAGATCTTGGATCAAGTGGTATTAGAGAAGGTCTTTTTAGATGTGAATTGCATGTTTGTATGCTAACAAGAAACAGGCTCTGAAGAGGCGAAAGGAAACTAAAGTCTTTCGATCCTGAAGCAGGGCGTGCACATCGAAGGAGAAACATGGCAGATGAAGAGGCTCATTATGAAGAGGAGCTCAATTTCCGCAAAACCTTCTATGGAATGGCAGAAAATGTAGGCCAGTTGCTTTCAAGACTGGAGAAAGTAGAAGGGAAAAAGGCAGAAGAACAAGGTTCAGTGCAAGGAAATAGAGAATAAGAATCCCCTCCTTCTCCTTCCACGAGTGAAAGTTATTCTTGCTCTCATCACCATCATCATATAAATTCAAGGGATGGATCTAAGAAACCTTTCTTTAAATTAGATGTCAAATTTGATCTTTCCATGTTCAATGGTGAAAGTAATGCAGAAAAGCTTAATAAATGGATTAGGCAGATTGAAATCTACTGCAGGATTCAACAGATCGAAGAGGACGAGGCAAAGATTCAACTGGCCTCTCTTCGACTAAGTAGCATCACTCTCGTTTGGTGGGAGAGAAAATTGCGAAGTAGTAAGAGTGTGGGTAATCTTCTTTCCTCATGGCCTAGTTTCATTTCTGCATTAAAGGAACAATTTTATCCCTTGGGTTATACACAAATATCCTTAATGGATTGGCAATACTTAAGGAAAGGTAGAGGTTATGATGTTCAAAGCTTTACTGAGGAATTTAGAAAACAAGCACTTAATTTGGACATTGCACTTGACTCATCTGAAGTAGTAACTAAGTATATTGGATCATTACATAGTTACCTTAGACATTCATTATTATTGTTTGAACCAACTACTATTGACTCGGCCAGTGTAGAAGCCATTCATCTTGAGAACAGGGGCAAAAATGAAAGAGATGATCATTTCAAGAAACCACCTTTCATACCTCCAAATGGCAAACCCAAAGTGAAAGGAAAAGGAAAGGAGAAAAGGGCGACATCAACCAAGAAAGATGAAGGAGAAAGACCTTATTGCACTCACTGCAAAAAGGAAGGTCATGACGACGATCATCGTTGGAAACTGTACCTAGAAAAGAGACCAAAGAAGTATGGAGGAAAAGGCAAGTAGAAGACAGTGGCAATTGTGCAGTAAGACCTTGGATCCAATTCCAGAGATGAAGCATTGGTCACATCAGCAGGAACAAAAGGTACTCTTACACCTCACGTTAATTCTGAATCACATGAAGGCACTAGTTCAATAGATGATTCTCTTCCTAATGAATGAAAGAGAATTGAACTATTTCATATTAGAGTTATCATAAATCATACAAAAGTGGAAACTCTATTTGATACCAGATCCCAAGCAAACTTAATTTCAGAGTCCTTGGTAAAGAAGCTAGGCTTGGAAACCAAACCATACCAAAACCTTACCCACTTGGTGTTGGGTTGTGTTATATTCTTTCCACGTAGTTAACAGGGGGTTTGAATGGCACCCGTAACCCCACTTTATGGGGACTGCGGCAGCGGCCCGGAAAATTTTGGTTTTGGACCCTATGTTAGGTTGGGCGGACTCACCTATGGTTTTGTGCATGATTTTCGCACATGTTTTTTGGACGTGATGGTTTTCGGTCCATGGTATTTGACGCGATGGTTTTTCGGTCCATGGTATTGGATGCTTCGGCATGTATAAATATGTATTGTAACATTGAAAGTAACATAATGAAAAATCAAGCTGGTAGTCCTGGTTTTGTGATCCAGGGGAAATCTCTGTGTATATGTGTTTTATGTGTTATGATCTCGCATTGTTTATTTTTTGTGTTTTAGAATTCGTATGCAGGTAATTTCTGTACGGGGTTAAAACCTACATTTGGTATCAGAGCTATTTTGGCTTCAAGGGGATGCCTTTGTTGCTGAGGGGTTTTTCTCGGGCCTGTGGTAGACCCTGTTCAGTGGGAGATCTGCGAGATCGATTCTGGTGGTGAAAGAAGATGGCGAGTAGTGGAAAGATAGAGATCGAGAAATTTAATGGTCAAAGTTTTGAGTTGTGGAAACTCAAGATGGAGGATCTTTTGGTGGATAAAAACTAGTGGATCGTGGTAGATCCGAGTACTAAACCAATGAGAGTGATTGATGAAGAATGGAAGAAGTTGGATCGGAAGGCGAAGAGCACAATACAATTGTGTGTCTTAGATTCACTATTGCTGAATGTATTAGGGGAAGCTACAACAAAGGCTTTGTGGGACAAGTTAGGGAATTTGTATCAATCTAAGTCTCTAGTGAATAAATTGTTCCTGCGGAAAAAGATGTATAACCTGCGGAAGAAAGATGGAGACTCGGTGACAGAGCATCTGAACGCATTTAATATTGTGGTAAGTTAGTTAGAATCTATTGATATTAACATTTCAGATGAAGATAAGTGCATCAGTTTGTTGTGTTCTCTACCAGATTCATGGGATATTCTGGTTATTGCAATAGGTAGCAATGCAACTGCCTTGCATTTTGATGAAATAGTCTCATCGTTGCTGACAGAGGAGATGAGACGGAAAAATATGGAGAGCCAGAATGGTGATGCCTTGTATGTACGAGGGCTGACCCAGAACAGAAACAAAAATAAGTCATCGAGTGGGAGATCTAAATCTAAAGGGAGATCTAAATCTCCAGGAAAACCTGTAAAGGTGGTGTGCTGGAAATGTGGAAAGGAAGGGCACTGCAAAAGGGACTATAAATCTAAAGCTCCTGACAAAGGAAAGGGATATGATGAGGCTCCTTCTACAGAGGCGAAAACCAACTCAGATGAAGGTGGGGATGTGCACTTGGCTTCTTCAAGTACACATGTAGATCATGAGGCATGGTTGATTAACTCAGGTGCATCCTTTCACTTCACTCCCCATAAAGAGTGGTTCTGCAAGTATGAGAAATATGATGGTGGTGATGTCTTCTTGAGGGATGACAGGAAGGCTAGAATTGTTGGTAGTGGAAAAGTAAAGTTGAAGTTGCAAGGTGGAAGGGTTAGAATACTTCCATGTGTTCTACATATTCCTGCATTAGCCAGAAATCTGATTTCTGTTAGCAAGCTGGATGATGGAGGTGTAAAAACAGTGTTCGAGAAGGATACCTGCAAGATGGTTCGGGGAGCACTGGTATTGATTCGGGGAGTTCAGATTGGAACTCTGTACAAGCTGCAAGGTAGCATTGTTATCGATGGGTGCAATAGTTCTGTGGTTCCTGAAAGTGGAGTAGAAAATCTAGTGGTCTCTGGAGAGAAGACCATGCTGTGGCATCAAAGGCTTTGACATATTGGAGAAAAGGGCCTTCGGATACTTCATGGTAAAGGTATGGGAGAAGGTATGAGTAATAGCTCTTTGGATTTTGATTTCTGTGAAAATTGTGTATATGGGAAGCAGAATCAGGTGAGTTTCCCCTCTGGTAGTAAAAGGGCGAAACAGATATTAGAACTTGTGCACAATGATGTGTTTGGACCTGTGAAGGTTCCATCACTGGGTAAGTCCTGTACTATATATCATTTATAGATGAATTCTCAAGGAATACATGGATATATTTCCTTAAGAAGAAATTTGAAGTCTTTGATAGGTTTAAAGAATTTAAGGCTTTGGTGGAAAACCAGACAAAGAAGAAGATAAAGGTGCTGAGGATAGATAATGCTGGGGAGTTTTGTAGTAAGGAATTTGAAGAATTCTTTAAGAAGTGTGGTATAGCACGGTAGAAGACTACTCCATATACACCTCAACAAAATGGAGCTGCAGAAAGAATGAATAAGAAGTTGATGGAAAGGGCAAGAAGCATGCTCAGTGGTGCCGGGTTAGGAAAAGAATTCTGGGTAGAAGTGGTGGATACTGCATGTTACCTGGTCAACAGGTCACCTTCATCAGCGTTGGAGGATAAGACTCCAAAAGAGGTATGGATTGGTAAGACATCCTCTCTTTCACATATGAGGGTATTTGGATGTGATGCATATGTACATGTTCCAAAGGAGAAATGAACGAAGTTGGATAGTAAATCTGAAAAGTGCATCTTTGTTGGGTATAAGGATGGTTTAAAAGGTTATAAGCTTTGGAACCCAGTCACACGGAAGGTTGTGTACAACCAAGATGTGGTGTTCAGAGAGGTGAAAGATGTTATTAAACATGAAGTCCAACGAAAGGAACCTGAGAAGATATAGTTTGAGCTAAAGGAGGAAGAATTAGACTCTACAGAGGAATCAGAAGATGAAGAGCCACAAAATCCAGCTGTGAGAAGATCAGTTCAAGAAAGAAGGCAACCTGAAAGGTATAGTCCATCTGCTTTCTGTTCAAATTTTGCTTTATCTATTACTAATGATGATCCCAAAACTGTGAAGGAAGCAGTAGATTCAGAGGATGGAAAACTCTGGAAAGAGGCCATGGTTGATGAAATGGCATCTTTGCACAAAAATGAGGCTTGGGATCTTGTGGAGTTTCCGGCTGGAAGGAAACCCATTGGTAGCAAATGGGTGTTCAAAAAGAAGACAAATGCAGAAAGAAAAGTGGAGAAATAAAAAGCTCGGTTAGTAGCAAAAGGTTATTCCCAAGTGCCGGGAATTGATTTTGGTGATATTTTTTTCTCCTGTTGCCAATGTAACTTCTATTAGATTACTTTTATCTGTTGTTGATGCTTTTGATTTTTAGGCAGAATAGATGGGTGTGAAGACAACATTTCTTCATGGGGATCTGGAAGAGGAAATCTACATGAAGCAACCTGAAGGCTTTACAGCGAAGGGTAAGAAAGAACTGGTATGCAAGTTAAAGAAGTCTCTGTATGGGTTAAAACAGTCACCAAGGATGTGGTATCAGAAATTTGATACATTTATATGGGGACTTGTCTTCACCAGAAGCAAAGCAGATCATTGTGTGAAATGACAAAGAAATTATCTAGGATTTGAAGACCCAATTGTCCTCCAAATTCGACATGAAAGATCTTGGTGCTGCAAACTATATTTTGGGCATGGGAATTAAAAGAGATCGGGCAAAGAGGAAGCTCTGTTTAAACCAGAGGAAGTATGCCGAGACAATACTGCAGAGGTTTAATATGCAGGATAGTAAACCGGTGAAGGTTCCTATTCATATAGGTGTGAGGTTATCTGCTAAAAAATGTCCCAAGACACAAGAAGAGGAAGAGGACATGTCTCGTGTTCCATATGCAAGTGCAGTTGATAGCCTGCTGTATCCAATGGTCTGTACTAGACCAGACATTGCACATGCAATGGGAGTATTGAGCAGGTTCATGTCAAAACCAGGAAAGGAGCATTGGATAGCAGTGAAGCAGGTTTTCTGGTATTTGCGTGGCACTAGTGAATATGGTATGTGCTACCAAGGAAGACCAGGATTGGACTGAGTGTTGGATATTCATGGCTTTGTTGGTGCAGACTGGGTTGGAGATCTGGATTAGAGAAGATCTACAAGTGGGTATGTATTTAACCTATTTGGAGGTGCAGTCAGTTGGAGGAGTAAGAAACTATCTGTAGTGGCACTATCAACTACAGAGGCAGAATACATGGTAGTCACTCATGCAAGCAAGGAAGCAATTTGGTTGCAAAGATTGTGTTCAAGTATGGGGTTAGTACAGGAAGCTATAAGGATAGATTGTGACAGCCAAAGTGCAATTTTCTTGGCAAAGAACCCTACATATCATTCAAAGACAAAGCACATTGATGTTCAATATCACTTTGTGAGGGATATGATAGAAGACAAAAGGGTGTTGCTAGTAAAGGTGGACAATTTGAAGAATACTGCAAATGCATTGAAAAATCTGTGAGCTCTGAGAAGTTCTCTTGGTGTAGAGAGACAATGGGCATTTCAGGGCTGGGAAAATGACTAAGCTCTCTTGTGGCCCCCTGTGGAAAGAAAACAACAAGTGGGAGAATGTTGGGTTGTGTTATATTATTTCCACACAGTTAACAGGGGGTTTGAAGGGCACCCGTAACCCCACTTTATGGGGTCTGGGGCAGCACCCCAGAAAATTTTGGTTTTGGACCCTATGTTAGGTTGGGCAGACCCACCTATGGTTTTGTGCATGATTTTCACACATGTTTTTTGGACACGATGGTTTTCGGTCCATGGTATTGGACGTGATGGTTTTTCGGTCCATGGTATTGGATGCTTCGACATGTATAAATATGTATTGTAACATTGAAAGGAACATAATGAAAAATCAAGCTGGTAGTCCCAGTTTGGAATCCAGGGGAAAATATCTGTGTATATGTGTTTTATGTGTTATGATCTCGCATTGTTTATTTTCTGTGTTTTAGAATTCGTATGCAGGTAATTTCTGTACGGGGTTAAAACCTACACTTGGATGGATACATGATAAAGAAAAACTGAATGTAACTAAGCAGTGCAAGGTTAATTTTGTGATTGCTTCTAAGTTAGTGGATGAGGTAAAACTTGATGTGATACCATTGGATATCTGTGGCATGGTGTTAGGCAGTCCATATCTATATGATAGAAAGGCAATCTTCTTCCGTCATGAAAACAAATACCAAATCACAAAAGATGGGGTAGAATATATTGTAAGGGCTCATCAAACTAAAATCAATTCCAGCCTTGTAAGTGTAGGACAAATGAAGAGGTTGGTGAATTCCAGTAAGGGTTGCCTGCTTATGATTGTAAGGGGGAAAGATGCATAATTATCCGATGCTTTCCAGGGTTGTGATCATGTGCATAAAAAGGAATTATGTGAATTAATTTCTAACTATGATGAGATGTTTCAGGAACCAAGGGGATTACCTCCAAAGAGGGAAATCCAACATGAGATCCATTTGCAGCATGGCGCTCCTTTACCAAATATTGGTATGTACAGGATGTCGACCATTGAGATGAAGGAGATCAAAAAGCAGGTGAAGGAACTATTAAACCAAGAGGTCATTAGACCGAGCACTTCTCCATGCGGCTCACCAATTATCTTGGTGCAGAAGAAAGATGGCACATGGAGGATGTGCGTGGATTACTGAGCAGTAAACAAAATCACGGTGAAAAATCATTATCCTCTTCCTCGCATAGATGATTTATTAGATCAGTTAAAGAATGCTATCTATTTCACCAAGTTGGATTTGCATAGTGGCTATCACCAGGTAAGAATTGCAGAATAGGATGTGTGGAAAACCACCTTCAAGACCAAACAGGGGTTGTTCAAATGGATGGTGATGCCATTCGGACTTTGCAACACTCCAGCCACTTTCATGAGGGTCATGAATGATCTCTTTAGGCCTTTCATTGATGAATTTGGTTTTGTGTATCTAGATGATATTCTTATCTTTAGTAAAATCTGGAATGAACATGTATGCCATGTGAAGGAAGTGCTTGATGTATTGAAAAAAGAAAAACTCTATGTAAAATTATCAAAGTGTGAGTTTGGGACAACCTCTTTGGTTTACCTAGGTCATATTGTTGGTCATGGTCAACTAAAAATTGATCCTTCTAAAGTTGAAGCAATTGTAAATTGACCTAAGCCTACTAGTGTAACCGAGGTTCGCAGCTTTTTGGGTGCAGTACAATATTGGAGGAGATTTATTGCCAATTTATCTATTATTGCAACACCTTTACACACGACAAGTGTAAAGAAAGTATTTCAATGGGAAGGAAAGTAGCAGAAGTCCTTCAAAACATTAAAAGAAAAGATCAGCACCGCACCGGCCTTGGCCATACAAGATCTCCAACAGCCATTCGAGATTGAGACAGATGCCAACAGATATGCCATGGGAGCTATATTGATGCAGCAAAAGAAGCCAATATGTTACCATTCATAGAAGTTCTCTCAGGATGTGATAAATTATCCCACTTATGACAAGGAGTTATATGCCTTGGTCCAGAGTGTGAAAAAGTGGAAACACTACCTGATCGGCAAGGAGACCATCATCCATACGGATCATCAGCCCTTGCAGTATCTTCAGTCACAAATCAAGTTGCAACAATCTCGTCATTTCAGGTGGATGGGTTTTCTTCATCAGTTTCATATGGTAATAAAGTATAAGAAGGGCACTAGCAAAAAAGTGGCCAATATGCTATCTCGCCCTCCTATTTCTGCTTCTGTTATTTTGCATAATGCTTCATTGTCTTCTGAAAGTTATGTTGAACAATATGCTAATGATGATGAATTTAAGGAGATTTATGCAAAACTAACCCATTGTTCACAGGTCGACAACTATCACTTGCAGGGGAAACTATTGTATCACCTTGTTAAATTGTGCATACCCTTGGAGAAAGGGTACATGTAATCTGGGAGGCTATTGGCCAGATAAATCGTTCTTGCGGACAAGGCCGATCTCCCTAGTATCAAAATATATCTAGCAACAAACAGGACAAGCAAATCTACCTTTCTCTAAACATATTGCAATTCATTAATAAAAGCTAGAGAGGTGTTTTAGACCCTACCTTAAGTCCAACGCTAGTTTGTGGCAGCCATGCTTCGATCGTTCGAAAGAGTTTCCTTTTAAGAACCTGCAATAAAAAACAAGCACACATCAAATAACACATGCATAGCTAATATAACAAATCATGTTCATCATGGTGATCAAGGAATCCATGAAATAAACCATAAAACACAGCTTATTGAGAAAAATAAACTTTATTGTATTAACTTTGAAAATAGAAGAACTTTACAACCTTTGGTGCCTTGATGTTGTACAAGCTCTTCCCAGGGTCCGAAACAGGAATCTCCTCTACTTTGAAAAGCCTCACACTCTTCCAAATGAGATCAACAAGGTATGTAATCTTTCCTCACAAAAGCTCAATTAGGAAGACTAAGTTCCAACAACATTTCACCTCAAAAAATATTTAGCTTTCAACCTCCTTAGTAACCAGCCCAATGCTTCATTTTATAGTGCAAAGGAAGGAGGTTACAGGTCCACCTATGAAGGGATAGAGTCCTCCTTCAAAGGGATAAGCTCCTCACATCAAGGGGTTAGCTTCTTAAGGTATTGGATGCATGAACCTTAAAGGAGCAAACTTGCCACCTCAAGATTCCTTCTAGAAGCTTCCAGAAATGACTCAAAGTGAGTTTTTAAGAATGTACTTGCGCCTTTTTGACTTTTACAGGGGTCCATACCCATTACATAGAGACAGAGCGGTTAGGTACGCAGAGGACATGACCATTAGGTGCGGGACTGCAGGTAATGCTAAGAGAAAGTGCGGAACCAGAGTTTTAGAGACTTTTAAGGGCTTTCTCTTATTTTCAAGGCTTGACATGAAGAAACGAGGTTTAAGACTTGCAAAGGAGGAAAGTATGAGTGGTGATAGACTCACACAGATTGCAGAATGTCATGGTGACAATATTTTGTGCAACAGATTGCCCCCTAAAGTGCGAAGTCTGTAATAGATGAGGATAGCATTTGTCATCTAAGAAGAGTGAAGTACTTTATCATTTCAAGGATCATCTTGTGGACACCCCAGTCGAAACCTGTAAAAACATTCAATACAAAATATATATATGTGAACATATCATCACTGAGGTAGGCATTCCCATACTCAGATCAAAATTGACTAGAAAACTAACTAAACTGCTCTGATACAGGAATGATTTCATAATACATCACAAGTATATACATATGTAGACACAGTATGGGCACAACCATCTATTTATGAATAGTCCACTATATAATGAATAACAAAATTCCTTGCAGTCTGGATGGTGGAAAGTATATCCAGGGTCTTGATTTCTACTTCCCGAACTAGTACGATCCTATCCATGTGAATGAATGTGTCGAAGTAGAACATGGTAGAAACCACTTGACTACCAGTCAATGATGTGAACTGTTAGAGAAACCACCAGTAATGTCAATGGCTCTAAAAGTACTCAGTACAATCCATGAAATGTGAATAGATGAGCTGATGTCGAACATGTCACAAAATCCTTTGATCGAAGGTCAGTGATGCAACCTGTTGTCGAAGGCGAGAAACCTGCCATTAGGGCATGCAGATTCCAAGGTACTGACGATTTCTAGATCATCTTTCTAGATAATGAGCTGAAGTCGATAGAAAGCGATCCGTCGTAGGCAAGCCCACAACACGAAATCATAGATCAAGTTTGAAGAAATATATTTGGCAAGGACTAACTCAAGGATGGTCAAGATGGATGACAGATATTTTGCAGATGAATGGTTTATTTGAACTGACCTCTTGAACACATAATGACACTGCAGATGGTTTGGTGACAATTGACCCAAAGCTAATACCCAGAAACTGGCTGAAGACTTTCAATATGGTTTGATTAAATATTAGGCAAAGGATTTCCCAACCCAGGTGAACAAAAAGTGTCATGTTCAAGAGTGGTTATATGCTTTTCTAAAACACAAAGTGTGACAAACAGGTTCATTTTTCTCTCTTTTCCCCCACCATTTCTGGCAAGTACCTATTTATTTTTGACAAGCTTGAGGAGGATAACATTTGCTTGGTATAATCTCATCCTTCAAATGAGTCCAACTTAGTTTAAAATTCGAACCCTAAGAAGGAGTGGTTCGTTCCTGTTTAAAATTGAATAGGTCCTTTATTGTTAAATTTTAACGAGTCCAGTATAGGAGAAACTCGGTTTTTTTCAATTTTAGGGAGTCAGAAGAAAAACTAAAGAAAACTCCATGGATGTCCTTTTTCGTAAATTTGTGTCTCCAAGCCTGAAAAAGTATAAAATAATACTTGAGAGAACTGCTTGACCATTACGATCAAGGAGTACTTTTCATAATTAGTGTCCCTGATCAAAGACACGTTGTTTTATAACCAATATCGAACTTGAAACGACAAAAGCCCGACAATCTTTTCATGTTTATACGGTCAGAAAAGAGCTGTAAGTGGACCGTCCTTTTAATTCCATTTTAACGAGTTAAAAAGGGAAAAACTCGACAATCTTTTCATATTTTACGAGTCAGAAAAGAGCTTAAAGAGGACTCTTCCTAGAGGAATAAGTGGTATAAAGGGTAGAAACTGGTTCCGATAATGGAGGAACTGCTCAAAACATGTAATGGTTAAGAGGCTGGCTAATAAAACCACTCATCGATGCGGTCCCTCAGGAAGGGTAAACAACCAAGTGAAAGCATATGATCAGCCAACAAGATGGTGGCGATGGAATGAAAACAACCAAGGCTCACCTAATAGAATTTAGTAGATAAACATGGCAATCATGAGATGTAAATCAGGTATAGGTTCATTTTTACACAAGCTTGAACCATAGAGAACTCTGCTTGGATTCGGTTTCATTTTTACGCAAGCTTGAAATGAAAAACTATGCTTGTTATAAGTTCACATGCCCCCAACATAATGACGCAAAACGAGGTACATGCCCCCCAAGCTTCATTGCATTCAACCAGGTGGATGGAATGAAGGTTCACTTTCGAGATCTTGGAGAGACTCGAGTCAGAAAGGGAGTTGTTTCATTTTTTTAAAGAGGTTGACACAGGAAAGGAACTATCCTCAAAACCCTTGTTTCATTTTTTAACGATCTTGACATAAGACAAGGAACTATGCTCATGAATCCTTGTTTCATTTTTTAACGAGGTTGAGACAGGAACAAACTATCCTCGCTACATCTGGTTTCATTTTTTAACGAGGTTGAGACAGGAAGAAACTATCCTCGCAGACTCCTTGTTTCATTTTTTAATGAGCTTGACACAAGACAAGGAACTATGCTCATGACATCCAGTTTCATCTTTTTAACGAGGTTGACACGAGAAAAGAACTATCCTCGCTGACTCCTTGTTTCATTTTTTAATGAGGTTGACACAAGACCAGGAACTATGCTCATGACTCCTGGTTTCATTTTTTAACAAGGTTGACACAGGACGAAACTATCCTCGTAATAGGTCAAGAATTAGAAAACAATTGTATCGCCTGATATGCAATTTCAAAGGGATTCAAAAGCATCGTGTCGTCAAATGAATCCACCTCAGAATTGGAAGGTACGATCTAAGGATCATCAAAAGCAATAGTGTTCGATGAAATAATATGAATAGATTGAATAGAAGGAAATATGTTAGGAGGAGGGATGGAAAAAGTTCCTAGTAAACCAGAATCTTTAATGAATCCTACCCCAACATCCTTGTAAGGGATAATTGTTTACCGACGTGCTGAACACTATCAGTAGAGGTTGGGTCAATGAGAAATAACTCAGCTGGTCTATTGTAACAATCTTTTCGTTATGAGCAAACTTAACAAGCCGAAATACCGATGAAACAATAGCAGTCATAGCATAAGACCAACTGCGACCTAGAAGAAGGTTGTAATCTAGAGGGGCATCAACCACTTCCACATCTAGATTTACAATTTTGCCTTCAACCCCTATATGTAAAGCTTCCAAAATACCAAAAGGATGGAACCCTCGGCCATCAAAAGCCTTTAGAATTGTCAGAGACTAATTGAGTGTAGGAGAACCAAGAGATCTCCAACACTGGATCGACATAATACACGTAGAAGCTCCATCATCAATCACAGTCCTAAAGTAAGGCCTGTTTTTGACTAACACTGGAATCTGGAAAGCCATTTGATGAGGAAGGTGGGGTGTACTATTCTCTAAATCGAAGATTACTAGGTTCGAATCCTGAAGATCAATAGCTCCTATAGCAGACAATAGTAATTTACACTGTGCTGGGCATGATTGCAGCACATCCAAAGCCGACATTGCTGAAGGGGCAATGGCTAAGTCTTCAACAATGTTATAATTCTGAGCAGCTTTCGCATATGGATTGAAAGCTGATTTCTGAAATATACCTTTAGCAGGCAATTTGGTTACTAAGTCTGGGTTGGGTTTCTCGATCTGGAGTGGATCGGAAATAGGAGGAGTTGAAGTTGATGGGTTTGAACTAGAAGATTTTGCTTCTTTACCATCAACATGATTTTTACTACCATAATCTTGTGATCGCGTCGCAATCCTGACATGAGACATCATCATAATGGGTTCTTCCAAGGTATTCAAGGAAGAAGCAACCATTTTACTATCTTGAGTAGGAGAAGGATCCTTCAAGATAGCAGGCGTTTGAGAACCTTTAACGAATTTCGAAAACTCTGCTCGATAGGGGCATTCTTTAGTAAAATGATCCTCGTCGCAGATGAAACAAGGATAGCGAGGATTTCTTTTTTGTCAATAGATTCATTTTTATTTGTTTTTTCTTTTGAATTTTGATTGTTTTTGTTCTTCCCCTTCTCTTTACTACCGGATTTGGTCGGAGATGAATCTACGACATGGACGTGGGCAGAAACTTCAGTGGAAGAATCTCCTTTTAGGGAATCAGGTAAAGTTATTGTAGGAGAAGAATTCTTTGAAGATTTCTTCTTGCTTTTAATACTAACTGAACCAATGATACCATCAGCGGCATGAGACCCTGAAGGAGTTGTAGTTTTCAGAAGATTAGGGATTTTTTCGTGTAAAGTACCTGACTGCGTATAGACAAGGTCAAGTTACTGAGCCTGAGCAATGACTTTCTCTTTAGTGACAACTCTTTCCTTAGCTACATCTTCAGTGATTTTAGGTAACAATGATTTTACAAACCATTCCGCTAAAATTTGATTCGGAATGAAAACTTTCACTAAACACCTTCTATGTCGCCATTCATGAATATGATCAGAAATATATGTGGACGTGGATTGCTTTAGTGAAGTTAACAATTCCGTGCCATTGTCGTATTTGACAGATAACTGAAAATGAGTTAAGAAAGAAGTAGCTATCTGACTGAAATTATAAAAAGAGCCTCGTGGTAACTCAATGTACCATTTGGCGGCAAGACCAATAAGAGTTCGTTGAAAAAGACGTAAGCGAATTGAATCATCAACAATGGAATTAGATGCACACCAAAGGTGATAAGTCATCACATGATTTGACGGATCCTCACCTGACTTACCCTCGAATTTCGGGATATCACTGGGCAACTTATTAGGCATTGGCGGCCAATACGGAAGATAGTAAATCGGATCGTTTGTAAGGCACGACAAATCATGTAAATCCAAAGTTGCAATAAATGGTAACTGATGGTTAGGTTCATGAAAACCTTGTGTAATGAGACCAGCTCCAGGAGGAGGATAACCAGGATAAATTGGAATCAGATTTGCATTAGGAATGTTATAACCTCCCGGAAAACCAAGATTAACCGGACCAAACTGGGGTTGTTGAGGCTGTTGATAAGTATATCCAGGGTACGGTTGATACTGATAAACTAGATTTTGTACAGTAGGACCAGATTGATATTGTCCCTGGTACAATTGACTCATGGCGATTGTACTTGGACCAGCTTGTCCTGTAGGCATCTGGACCGAAGTCTGAACTGTAGGTCCAGAATGGGGAATAGAGACTTGAGGAGTTGACACTGATGCAGGGATAGTAGAAACTAGAGCTACAGTTACTCCAGAAACAGGTGTGGTAGATTGAACAGAAAATGCAGCAGTTGCAGTAGCAGTTCGAGGCGGAGTCTGAGGTGAACTAGGCCCAGGCGATTGAACTAAACCAGGTGCAGAGTTTTGAACCGTAGGTTGGACAGGTTGCTGGATTGGACCAGAAACCAAAGGCTGTCCAGCTTGATAAGGTAACTGCACATTAGGTTGCAAAGTCTATTGAGTTTGAGATGGATCCCACACCATATTCATTCTGGGACCCATAAAAGGTTGTACATATGGAGGACCATAACCTGGTTGAACGTAGGGCTGATAATTAGGTGGTACATTTCCAGCTCCTTGTAAAAATGACTAACTAGAAGGCGGTTGGAAACCTTGAGTTGGGTACTGACTTTGAGGCTGATAACCCTGAGGCACGTACTGATTCTGGGGTTGATAAGCTTCTCGAGGAATATGGGGTTGACCTTGGGGTATGTACTGTCCTGAAGGATGAAAACCTTGAGGTATCCCTCTAAGCAGAAACTAACTACCTTGGGGTTGCCCCCCATGAGATAACTGACTACCTTGAGGTTGCCCCCCAGGTAGTAACTGACTACCTTGCCCCCCAGGCGGTAACTGACTACCTTGAGGTTGAGGATTTGGAATACTACCAGACATCATAAAAATCTGTTCTACATTCAACATTTTAGTTCCATTATTACCAGGTGATAACTGATGTTCAGTTGGTCGAGGAGTTGCTCCTGAAAAAGTACCAAAACTGGTACACCAAAGGAACAGTAGGAAAACCATATAAAAATGTTTTCGGTGATTGGGAAAACATGGATGACTGTCTTGACATGATGGATCAAGTATAATAACCTCTGGGTTTAGGATGAAAATAATCACACGCAAACAAAGAAAATTTCAATAAAAGCACCTAATGTCTCTAAAGAAACAAACAAGTGAATCACACGCCTAAAAAATCTAAGAATTCAAACCACACACAAACAGTAACCTTTCGTACCAAAAACACTAGTTGGTGATGAAATCCAACGTCGCAGAATTCAATACAGAAAGGGTGGTTGGAACAGTTACCCCGACAAACTGCTTAATGAAACAGACTGGCACAAGTTTCTTCACATAACCATCTCGAGTGAAGAGAACCCCCCAGAGAGTCCAAGTGAGTCTAGTCGACGTCTTCTCTAGGTACAGTGAGATCCATCCTTCACCATCACCTTAGGAAAGAATCTTAAGATTATGGTCACTAAGGTTACCAACAGTAACAAATGAAACTGGGGGAACAGTCTACAATCCAATCTACGCGCAAGGGCAGAGTAAAAAAGCTCAATCCCCTTGAAGGCTCCTCGACATGATCAATCCGAGGTTTACCAACAAGTGATCCCAGGCTCCTCGACAATGGTTAATCCGAGGTTTACCGTTTTTAATACGCGCAAATCTTCTATCTTTCCCAATGAGATAGACTTGATTGTCTCAAAGGTTCGGACATGATCTCGTGATTGACTCCTTTAAGAGGAGCTTCCCTGATAATATCAATTACAATTGGATTTATTTCCTACCACAAGATATAGCTACTTGTTTGTTTTAACTATCTTGGAGAGTTAATTACTCCCTACTCCAAGATACTAGCCTAAGCTATATTGGTGATAAGAGCCCTAGAAAATAAAAAAGATTGCTAGATCAATTTTAATTAAGCGTTACTTTTATGGGTTGTTTCTTAAGTAAATAGGTATGGAATTGAAACTTTGATGGTGTGAAGACTCGACCCAAAAACACTAAAAATGCACCTAAAATGATAAACAATTCGTTTTTTCCTTCAATGAATTTCTAGCTAAATGAAAGAGTTGAGAATGCAATTCTTTTAAGAAACAAATCCTTCTTTCAACGTAGAAATGAGAAGAAAATCATTTTGTCTTTTCAATAAGAACTCAGAACGAGACTACTAATTAAAGCTCACAAAAAATTCCTTTTCTTTTTCAACACTCAAAAACTACAAACACAATTTTCTTTCAAAAGAGATTCTACAATTTCTAGAAAACAATCAAAACTAAAAAACTAATTTTGAGATCTAAAAAACTTGAAAAGCCTAATGTATAAAAGCTTCAAATATTTTTGAGGACGTTTTACTTAGTTATTCAATAAACTAAGGATTAATTCATTCAGAAAAACAAATCAATCAAAAACATCCAAATGTGTTTTCTTTATAAAAATGAAATTCAAAACTTATAAGCAAGTTCATTCAAATCTTTGCAAAGAGAAAACGAAATTTATTTCTCACCAAAGGCAGATTTCACAAACCAGTCAGAATCATCAAAAAGACAAAAAAGACCAGGGTATTCTAAGGTTTCTTAGGCTTCTAAACTCTGAGTCACTACAAAGACCAAGTGAAAACCAACCCAGGCATGCAAAACTTCTAGAAAATCATCTAAAACAAAAATACCAATGGAACTTACTTGCAAGAGATTTTTGACAGAACACATGTAGATCTGGGTAGACACTAAAAGCTGTAAATAAAACCTAAACTTAATTGGAAGAAAAAATTTTAAGTTTTTCAAGAATTTTGACAGGGTCCGCAGGATTCCAGAAGAACTAGATGCGGTATTGCTCTGTGTACTAAAGGAAAAGTGCGGAGAGGTCCGCACTATCTGTAAACAGAAAGTGTGGTTCCCTGTAAACTTCGGAAAAATGAAAAATAATCTAGATCCTAAAAACTACCCAATCCCACACACATCAAGCAAAAACCAGAAATAGGGACAAGTTTCTCAAGTCAAATAAAAAGGAAAATCAAAAAACCAAATTCAGTTCCCCAGCGGAGTCGCTAATTTGTTGGCCGGATAAATCGTTCTTGTGGACAAGGCCGATCTCCCTAGTATCAAAAGATATCTAGCAACAAACAGGACAAGCAAATCTACCTCTCTCTAAACATATTGTGATTCATTAATAAAATCTAGAGAGGTGTTTTAGACACTACCTTAAGTCCAACGCTAGTTTGTGGCAGCCATGCTTTGATCGTCCGAAAGAGTTTCCTTTTAAGAACCTGCAATAAAAAACAAGCACACATCAAATAACACCTGCATAGCTAATATAACAAATCATATTCATCATGGTGATCAAGGAATCCATGAAATAAACCATAAAACATAGCTTATTGAGAAAAATAAACTTTATTGTATTAACTTTGAAAATAGAAGAACTTTACAACTTTTGGTGCCTTGATGTTGTACAAGCTCTTCCCAGGGTCTGAAATAGGAATCTCCTCTATTTTGACAAGCCTCACACTCTTCCAAATGAGATCAACAAGGTATGTAATCTTTCCTCACAAAAGCTCAATTAGGAAGACTAAGTTCCAGCAACATTTCACCTCAAAAAATCTTCAGCTTTCAACCTCCTCAGTAACCAGCCCAATGCTTCATTTTATAGTGCAAAGGAAGGAGGTTACAGGTCCACCTATGAAGGGATAGAGTCCTCCTTCAAAGGGATAAGCTCCTCACATAAGGGGTTTAGCTCCTTAAGGTATGGGATGCATGAACCTTAAAGGAGCGAACTTGCCACTTCAAGATTCCTTCTAGAAGCTTCCAGAAATGACTCAAAGTGAGTTTTTAAGAATGTACTTGCGCCTTTTTGACTTTTACAGGGGTCCTCACCCATTACCCAAAGACAGAGCAGTCAGGTATGTAGAGGACATGACCATTAGGTGCGGGACCGTAGGTAATGCTAAGAGAAAGTGCGGAACCAGAGTTTTAGAGACTTTTAATGGCTTTCTCTTATTTTCAAGGCTTGACATGAAGAACTGAGGTTTAATACTTGCAAAGGAGGAAAGTATGAGTGGTGATAGACTCACAGAGATTGAAGAATGTCATGGTGACAATATTTTGTGCAACAAAGGCCCACACCTCCCTCGTGTTTGGTCATTTTGGTGTTGAAAAAACTTTGTGTCATGTACAACGATTTTTATTTTGGCCTCATATGAAGAACATTGTGACTCACTATGTAAAGGGATGTGTGATGTGTTCTGTTTCAAAGCCCTCTAATAGAAAACTCGGGCTTTACACACCACTTCCTATTCCGAGTCGTCCATGGGAAAGTGTGTCGATGGATTTTGTAGGAGGTTTGCCTTTGTCTAGAAAAAGTCACGACTATTTGTATGTCATCATTGACCGTTTTAGTAAGGTGTATTTTAATGCCTTGTAAAAAGCAAATCATTGTAGAGCAGACTGCTTATCTTTTCTTTCAGCATATTTGGGTCCATTTTGGGTTGCCCACATCAATTGTGTCAGATCGAGACTCTCACTTTCTCGGAGAGTTTTGGACCAGCTTGTGGAAGATGATGGACACCAAGTTGAAAAGAAGCACGACATTTCATCCACATACAGACGGACAAACAGAGGTTGTCAACTGCACCGTGGTACACTTGTTGCGAGGCTATTGTGGGAAACATCCTAAGTTGTGAGATGAGCATCTTCCATATGTGCAACATTCCTACAATTGAGCAGTACACTCATCTACGCATCGTTCACCATTTGAGACATGTTTTGGCTACCTACCAAAAGACCCTTTTGATATGGTCTTTGGAAGGGAAGATGGCTCTAGTGGACATGATGATAGGGACAAAGCACAACGATTCATTCAGCAGATCCAGTTGATTCACCAAGCAGTACATGAGCAATTGGAGAAAAGTCAAGCCCAGTACAAGGCTCGACATGACAAACACCGAGTCGACCATCAATTTCAAGTGGGTGACAAAGTGTGGTTCCATATCAGCAAGGATAGGATGAAGGGAGAAGGGAAGAAGTTATGACCAATCCGGTATGGTCCATTCACCATCTTGGAGAAGATTGGAAACAATGCCTTCCTTCTCAATTTGCTGATATATATATGCAAATGTACTCTGCAATGAATGTGGAAAACTTAAAGCTGTATGAGCCACCATTGATTATAGACACCGAAGAGGTGGGCACAGTTCCTACAGTTGATGACTTTGCACCAGATTATCTCGATGAGTTACCTGAAGACATCATCCTTGACAGAAGAACTAGGACTTCATGACGGGGAGATGTGGAGTAACTTCGAGTTGGTTTCAAGGGGATGCACCCTAACAAGGCAAAATGGTTAGAAAAAGAAAGAGTGAGGGAACAATTCCCTAACTTTCTAATTGACAGATAAAGCTTTTGGCGGTCCAAAAGCTCCTCAATGGGTAGGATTGATCCATGTGGATCTCTAGACACCAGTGGCATGGAAAAGGCTCAAAATTCAAAGTGGTGGAAAGATGATGAACTTGACATCAGATCGAAGTGCTCATCACCCTAATTCCAACGGTGCGACGACACTCCAATCCAAGTCCGGATGAAGGAGATAGAGGCAGTCAAATTTGGGTTGACTTTTTGCTGACTGGGCAGGATTAATAAAGACACAATTTGAACTTTTCCGGCGGGCGGAATCTGGCCAACTCCAGCTAAATTTTGGGCGAAATTTTCGCCTCGTTAAAATGACTACTTCAGCTCAAAATTGGAATTTTTACAAATGGCATATGGTTTTGTTTTAAAACAAAAAAAATATAAAAAAGGCTGGCGGGACACCAACCCCTCCAACCCAACTCTATCCACGTAACAATATGTGTAATGGTAGAGGGGTGGGCCACGACCCCCGGCCCCTCCCATGGAACTTTTGAAAATGGTGTGGGAAAGGTGGGCCAGCCCTTGGGGCGCGGACCCAACCTTCCAACCACCATAACCTTCCAACATTTTTTTGTAATAAAAATAGAGGGGCAAGATTTGATCCCCCGACCCCTCTTGAACAACCCAAAATTTTTAGCCAGCATGCCAACTGTCAACTTTGGCAAAACCGCTGACGAATTTATATTTAAATGCTGTTTATCAGTGTGCCTAGGTAGAGGAGGCAGTGCACACAGTTTGAGGTAGAATTTTGTAGGAGGGCCAAATTTTCACTTTGTCAGATTTTGACAATTTTATATGGTTTCAACATTTATCAACGCCTCGAACACAATCGCGTTGTCCATTTCTCCATCATAGTTCTATATTTTTCGGCCATTTTTCAGTATGGAGGTATAGAACTCCCTTTTTTTGTAACTTTTGCCTATACTCTTCTTTCTCATGCCACTTAATGAATGAAGGCCTCCCCATTGATCGAGCAAGGCCCGGAGATGTAATACAAGTTGGACAAACTCCGTTATCAAGTCTTGTTGTCTTCTTTCATGCATTATGTGTTTCTTCTCTTCTCTCATGTGCACATTAAATTTCTATGTTAAGTTACAATCTATGCATGTAATTATTTAATACATCTATAAGCAAAAGATCATGGATCATTTATTAGCCGGTGGCTTAGATTAGTAGTATCCTTTACTTCAAGCCATATATGGGCTTTTGTAAATGTATAAATTCTGTCCTAGTTTTTATGATAGGGGGTTGTTGGATTGCTGGGTTGGTTTCAGCTAAGACTGTGTATCAGATTGTACTTGATTGTATCTTTTTCAGATTAATATAATATTATATGTTTTGTCTACTTCTGTGAGAAAGCTCTTCTAATTTGAAGGGGTTGTGAGTAAGGGAGGGCCCCCTTTGCTCACAACTCCCATAGTTTAGTATTTATGCATTTTATTTCTGTTATGTAGCAACAATTTATTTTTACAGCTAATGCACTCTTTCTAATATATCAATAGCACTGGATTAAATGAACTAGTTTCCTGTTCATGTGTGGAATTCAGTTAATGAGGATTTGATTTCTAATGTTGATTGAATTTCTAAGTTTGCTGTAAGTTGATTTCTGTATTTTTTCCTAATCATCATCAGCAATCTTAAGAGTTGTAGAGGGAAGTTTGATCCACTCTATAGCCTTTGCTGCTAAGTGATTGATGCAGGAAAGAGTCATTGGTTTTGTGTGATTGGCTAAGTTAGATTAATCAACACTTACAGTGTTAAGCCTGCATATATTTTGCATGCATCTCACAAGCTTACCTGCCTTGGGTTGATGATTTATGTGAATCAAATTATAAGGCTATAATTCAACTCATCATTTTGGCGCCGTTGCTGAGGAGGTTCTAAAGGGATAATACTGAAGTGTTTTTGTATTACATGCATTGTTTGGAATTTTTTAGGACTGGGGGAGTCGAAGTGGTAAGACGAAGGGAAAGCCCATGCACTGGAGGAGGTCAGAAATTCACCAAAGCTGTGTCCTAATTGTTTGGTAAATAGTTTATTTTGAATTTGTTTGCATGGTAGATGATTGGGTCCAACATCTACAAATGTCTTTTGTGGTGGTGTGAGCACCACTTTATTTACTAATACACTAGCAAGGAAAAATAAGTCTGCAAGATATAAGGCAACAAGAGAAGAAGAGTCCGGTCAAGAGGTCTGTGGTCCTGAAAAGAGCCTAGAACATATTCCTGCTTCTACAGTAGCAGATTCTGCAAGAAAATATTTTGTTGCTACCCACTTTGAATCTCCTGTCACAAGGAAAACAACATCTTTGCTCAGTGGTCAGCTTGAAAAGGAATTCTTTGGCAATCCTATTCAAGAACCAGAATTCCAAACCATTGATTCCACATAATCTGTAGTTTACAAAGGCCCCACTTCCTTTTGGTATAGAATGGCTCATGAAGAGGGGACTGGTCACACAGATGGATACGATGAGAAGGAAGAAGAACTGGTCACATTCGAATTCCCTATTAGGGAGGTTGGTGGAGCTACTCAGATGAATAATATTCCTCCTTTAGCCTTGCCTAACTTTCGTGGGGTTCCCAGTGAAGATCCTGATGCCTTTCTATTTGAGTTCGATGTATTATGCAGAAGCTATGACTATTCTTCCAATGCTCAGAAGCTGAAGTTGTTTCTTGAAACATTGAAGGATGTGACTCTCGGGTGGTTTATGGGGTTGGCTCCAAACTCCATTACAACTTGGGAAGAAATGAAAAAGGTATTCTTAAGAAAGTATCAGTATTATTGCAAGACTAGGGACCTTAGAGAAGAGATCTTTGGCACGACTCAGAAGGAGGGGGAGAGTCTTGAGGACTTGGTGGAGAGATTTCAGTATAATCTACAGAGATCCAAAATGAATCAAATGAGAAAGGATACAAAGAGAATAATTTTTCTTAGAGCAATCAGACCTGAATCTTTGGAGATTTTGAATCTGATGGGAGGAGGTGACATATCAAAGTTGGACTATGATGAAGTATGTGAGATATGTCAGTGATATTCAAGAGGAAATTCTAAAGTTGGAGGAGGAACAAGAGATATTGCTTCCAAGCTTTTCAAGTCAGTTGCTGGAGCTGGAGTAACTAGAGATGAAATGGGTAATTTATTTGAAATTTTTAAAACTAATATTCTTAGCACATTATCTTCTCAATTGGATGTTTTGCAGGTTAAGAAGAAACAGGAAAAACATCAGGAATTGGAAAAATCCTTGGCCATGTTCTATTCGAAATGTAGGAAGAAGCATGCCTTGAGGGAATGTCCTGCAGATAGCATAGAGGCATGCTGAATTTGTGAAGTAGAGAATTCCACTGATCAATACCCTTCACTTCCTAAAATCAAAGCAGCATATCTAGTAGATCAAGGTGCTGTCAATGCACTTTATGCAATGGCACCTCAAAGACCATGGCAACCACGTGCTGTAGGTATGGCTCAATTGCATTTTCAAGTTCCTTATAATCAAAATCAGATGTGGAATATTCCAATGCCTTGGCCACCTTGGCCTCCACAACAATCTTGGCAGGGGAACTTTTCTTACCCTACCACTTAAAATTTTCCTTCTCAAAAATTTTATCCTCTGCATCCCACACAATAGAAAATGATTCAACCTCAACAACAACAACTTCAGTTGCCTGCACCACCAAATCAACCTCGTCCTATGCAACTTCCTGCCCAAACAGTGTCTAATCCTAATAATAAAACCATCCAATCTTCTCACAACGTTGTATTTGTCATCTATCCCACTTTTCCGACCTACTATATTGCACCACAGTCACTGCAGGAAATCTCTGTTCCCGTGTTACAGGAATTTCCTGTGTCGCTGCAGGAAATCTATTTGAGGTCAGGAAAAGTGGTGAATCAACCCAAAAAAATTGAAGAGATTGTAGAGGAAGATACTCTAGAAATTCCTAAAGTTGAAACCACACTTGAACCAACAAAAAAACCTACTTCAAGGCCACAAGAACTTCCTCATCCCATAAAAAATCCAGAGTTTGATCTTGTGTCTGAATTAAGAAATGTATGCATTAAGATCCCATTGTTGCAAGCAATTAAAGATATCCTGATCTATGCTAACACAGTAAGGGAGCTATGTACCAAGAGACCAGGAAGACAAAAGAGAGAACTCTCTACAATTCAAGTAGGTGGGAAGCTAGCAATTTTAATGTCTACTGGATTTGTTACTGAAAAATATGCAGACCCTGGAATCCCTGTGGTTACCACCTTTATCAATGGACAACCTATAAAAAACACTTTAATTGATTTCGGTGCAACCATTAATGTGATGACTATGGAGACCTTGTCTAGAATATGAAACTTTGACTTATTTCCTACTCCTACCATGTTAGAATTAGCAGATAGGTCTAAGGTAAAGCCAGAGGGTGTACTAGAAGACATTGTCATCTCATTAGATTTCTGGAAGTACTCTGCAGATTTTTATGTTCTTCAACCTAAAACTAACTTAGGAGGGCATCCTTTGATCTTGGGGAGATTGTGGTTAGCCATGACAGATTCTTATATAGGGTGTAGGTCCAGAAACATGACCATCACTCATGGGATTGAAATAAAGCACATTAATTTGTATCCCCCTTCTCAAACTCTTTTAAGATTAGAAAATACACATTGGGTTGAAGAAGTGTTGTGGGGAAAAATGCCTATGCAGGACGATCCTATCCACCTAAGGTGTGACAGTGCCTTAGCAACAAACAGAGACAGCTATTCTAGTATTCTTCCTTTATGAATTAAGAATGAAGAGAGATGGATGGACTAACCGGTGTCTTCCGTTTGTCCCTCGATCTGGTTTCTCTTCTCTTTGGGAGTTCCCAGCTACTTGCCTTCTCGCTCGCCCAACTTCAAGAGGTTTCTGCAAGATCACAAGAAGAGAACACTACACAAAGACATAGATTCGTATTCATAACTAGTTCAGGATTAGAAATAAACTAAACATACTAATGCAATCATACATCAAAGATACACCAGTATATAGGAGAAACCAAGATAGCTTTATTGATGAATAACAAGGTTCAGGAAGAGATACAACCCAGAGGGCTCCAATCCAGCATCTCCTTCCCAGCAAATGAAATTCCTATCTTCACCTTCCCTCAAAGCATTAAGCACCCAATGATTCCAATCTCAAACCAACAGAAATTCTTTGCAATAACAAAATTCCAGCCCCCAGATCTCATGGAGGAGAGATCCATATATAGATGTTTGGAGAGAGGATGAGTCAGCTTGAGATCTGACTAGTGTCCTCTCCCTCTGTCAGTTCTTGATTCCACTTGGAGGTTCTTGCTTCCACTTGGAGATTGGGAACTTCTTACTCATCACTAGTCGAATTCACTGAGGCAAGTGTCATTGAGGAAGATTCTGGAAGCTTCCTGGGTCTTGACACCTCTTGGAATGAACTTGCCATTTGTCAATTCCCGCTCAGCGCACCCTGGTAGTGCTTCTACCTGCGTTGCAGTGCAGGTAGCCAGTGTTGACTTTGCATTTCAGCGCAGACAGCTAGTGGAGCCACTGAATTGATCCTGAATTGACTTGTTTTTGAGCAGTTTCTGGTGGAGAACTTCTGTGAATTGCTGTGGTTTGTTAGCCTTGTTCCTCTAGGGGTAGGAACAACATGTTTAGGGACTTTGGATCCCTTAGATTATGGACATTTCATGCTTATAGCTGTAAGGCACAAAAATGTCTATAACAGTTGCCCCCTAAAGTATGAGGCCGTTTATCGGGTGAAATGCTTTATCAGGAGGATCCGAAGTTCATTCATTGCTGGGAGGAGACCTGTAATACAATACAATACAATACATTATTTTTCATACTGTTTTCATGATCTAGCTGAGGCGGGCATTCCCATGCTCAGCTTTATAAATTCATTTTTCTGTACATAGAACAGACAATCGTCTGATGGTAGACTGATAATTTTGATGAAATTATCATCCTTTGGGTAGGATGATTATCTGCTGCAATGTTGTACATGTCAATGTCTTTATCTTTCCTGAATATATATCGCAGCCTGGATGGATGAAACTAGATCCGGGGTCTTCAAACTCGTTTGATCTTCACTCTAAGTACAAGTCGATCCATGTGAGAAATGTTTTAAAGTCGAACATTGAAAGACATCGCTTGATTACCGGTCAATGAGGTAAACCGTTAACAAGCGCGAGAGGAATCACTGATAATGATAATGACCCTCAAGGTACTGCAGTACAATTCACGTGGTGTGAATAAAGGACTTGGCGTCGAACACCACGCAAAATCTTTCGGTCGAAGGTCATTGATGTATACCTGTCGCCAGAAGTGAGAAACTTGCCATTGAGGCATGCAAGCTTCAAAGTACTGAAGGGGTTGTTCCTAGATCAACTTCTTGGATAATGAGCTGATGTCGACAAGAAGCGATCCGTCAAAGGAGGGCCTTAATGGATCCCACATCAATGACACGAAATGGAGCAAATGATTTTGATGGAGGTGAAAACGATCTGATGACATATGATTCAGGGTGGCAGTCATGAAAGGATGAAGGATAATGTATGGCAGTGGATGGGACACGGTTGACTTCTCTGAACGACTTCTCTTGAACATATGGTGACACTTATGCGATGGATCGGTAGCATTACCCCAAATGTGGATGGTATGGCGAGACCATGGTGATGTGACCGGTGAATGAAACAACCCAACCCGATTGTGGTATGGAGGAAAAGTGTCATGTTCAAGAGCGACTTGCTACCATCAAAGTTTTCTTGAGTTTCTCCCAATTTTTCCCCAGTCATTGCTGACCAGTACCTCTTTATTTTTGTCAAGCTTGAGGAGGATAACATATGCTTGTTCTATAACTTGCCCTTCGGGCAAGCCCATCACTATGTTTTAACGAGCCTAGCGATAGTGAAACTCGTTCTCGTCTAAAGACAAGTTTGTCGATATTTAATGTTTTTAACGAGTCTAACGACAAAGATAACTCGGTCCTTTTCATTTTTAGAGAGTCTAAAAAGGTACATAAAGTTAACTCCAAAAGTCCTTTTTCGTCATCTAATCCCTTAAATCTGAAAAAGTATAAAACAATGCAGAAGGGATGAGTTTTCGATAGTTTTAACGAGCCGAACAAAACAAGCGCTCAATCTTTTTGTGCAATAATCCTTCAGGTCCAAAAAGATTAAAATCTAGAGGAGGGATAGCACTTCCGGTCGCTTTAACGAGCTGGAAGGCCAAAACTCGGCAATCTTTTCATATTTTACGAGTCAGATGAAAAGAGCTTAAAGAAGACTCGTCTTTTGAGGAACGAGTGATAAAACGGGTTAGCAGCTGATTCCAGGTACGGGTTGGAATTTTCCAATCACGGCAGTGTCACAAGGATGGCTAGTGAATTCACTCTTCGCAGCTGTTCCTCAAAATGGGTAAACAATCATATGGAGGTGAACGATCGGCCAATGGAAAAGTGGAGGTGACGGTGCAAACACGACCAAGGCTTTAATGGCTGCTAATGTTACATTCACGGTGGTTATTTACCGGAGGGTAGTTCATTTTTTAACGAGCTTAAATGCGGAAAAACACTGCTCGGTCTTATGTTTATTTTTTAACGAGCATGAACTATGTGCTAAAACTGCTCAATCTTATGTTTATTTTTTAACGAGCATGAACTATGTGCTAAAACTGCTCGATGCGGGTTTATTTTTTTAACGAGCTTGAACCCTGCGGTAACATTGCTCATGATAAGTTTTCATGCCCCCAGCATAACAACGCAAAACGAGGTGCATGTCCCCTAAGCTTCATTGCATTCAACTCGGTGTTTGGAATGAAGGTTTACCTTTGAGATTTGGAAAGGGGATTGTTTCATTTTTTTTTTTAATGAGGTTGACACAGTAAAAGAACTATCCTCATGACTCCTTGTTTCATTTTTTAACGAGGTTGACACGAGATAAGAACCGTCCTCAGAGTCCAAATCCATTAGATATAGAAGGTTTCATATTCCACTGTGGCCACTTCCGCCAGATTACTCGGAGGCGGTAGGGCAAAAGTACCCATTAAGGCAGGGTCTTTTAGGAGACCTACTCCGATATTTTGGAGTGAATGATTGCTTCCATGGATCATTGGAATGCTTCCCGTAACTTGTGAACTGTTGGGGAGAAATGTTTGTTGGTCAACGATTGTAATTCCTCCTTGGAAGGGAAATGCAATCTTCCTGAAGTAGGTCGACACAACTGCGGCCATGGCATATATCCAGGGTCTTCCCAATAGGATGTTGTAATCAAGGTTTCCGTCGATTACTTCAACATCAATTTCTACTGTTTTCCCTCCTAGTTCAACTTTCAAGTTATTTAGAATACCATATGGGGTATATGTCTGTCCATCAAATGCTTTTAATGTCGTCGAAGATTGCGACAAGGTTGGAGATCCTAAAGTTTTCCAGCAAGTCATCGACATAATGCATGTAGATTCCCCCTCATCAATAATTGTTCGATGAACAGTTTTGTTGAGGGCTTTCACTTGAATAAGGAAAGCTAGTTGAGCTGGTAATTGAGGGTCATATCCTTTATGATTAAAGGCCACAATATTGGAATCCATTGGGTCAATCCCACCTATTGCTGATAATAAAGCTTGCTCTTGGGAGAGGCAATTTTGCGGTACCTCAAGTGTCGACATAGCGGACGGCGATTGGGCCAGGTCCTCTATTATATTATAATTCTATGCTATTTTTGCACGAGGATTAAATGTCGATTTGTGCACTACTCCCTTTGGCGACTTTATCATTTGTTCAGGAATGATGGGTGGCACAACTTTGGTCAAAGTTGTTGTCGAACTACTAGGTTGTTCATTAGCCTTGTTATTTGACACCTGTGGATTCCCGTAATCTTTATTCCTTGCCAAAGCATCATTTTGCTGCTTTGAGATAGACAACATAAGCACTTGGGATCGGGAAGCATTTTGATTAGCAACCAATTTGGTACTCGGGCTTGGAAACGGATCAGTCAATACTGCTGAGGTTTTTGAACTCTTAAAGAGTTTCTTAACTTCAGCTATATGTGGACAATCTCTCATCCAATGATCCTCATCGCATATATGACACCCCGCAGGGGGTTTCCTTTTTCTCCCTTTCTTTTTCTTCTTGCCCCCTGGTTGCTTCAGTTGTTTGCCCTTGTCGGTCGACACAGCATTTACTTTCGAGGCAAGAAGTTCCTCATTTGGATTTTGACTGGAAATCTTACGGGCCTTTTTAGATGTAGCCTTTGTCGATTTCGTGTCTGTCGCGCCAATCACGCCATCGATGGCATGAGAGTCATTGTTTGATTTAGAAGGAGGAGGAATTGAGAATTCCGGTCTAGGGGCGTCAGGTATTTTGTCGTAGAGCGTGCCAGACTGAGTATAGACCAAGTCCAGATATTGCACATGAGCGATGACTTGCTCTTCCGACTCCCCCCTTTGCCACATCTTCCATGATTGTAGGAAGTAAGGATTTGATAAACCATTCAGCTAATAGCTGATCGGGAACATACGTTTTTACCATCCTACGACGACGTCGCCACTCATGTATATGATCAGATATGTGAGTGGCCGTTGTCTGTTTGAAGTTGGTTAGGAGTTCCGTTCCCGTTTCATACCTTATCGGTAATTGAAAATGGGTTAAGAAAGTCGTGTCTAAGGTACTGAAGTTGTTGAACGAAGCTCTAGGCAATTCAATATACCATTTTGCCGCTGGACCAGTTAACGTCCTCTGAAAAAGGCGAAGCCTAATCGAATCATCGTTTAGGGTGTTTGATGAACACCACAGATGAAATGTCATCACATGATTCGACAGATCTTCACCCGGATTTCCATTAAATTTAGGAATATCTGACGGAAGTTTATGCGGAATCGCTGGCCACCAAGGGGCATAAGCAATTGGATCATTCATCAGCCGGTTTAGATATGGTAATTCTAGAGTTGCTACAAAGGGCAACTGTTGATTCAGGTTAGGCGAAGCATACCCAGGATAAGATGGAATCGCCTGAGCAGTGGGTCTTTGCATACCAGCATAATGTATTTGATGCTGGCAACTTTGACAAGGTTGATGGGCATAACCATTATAATATGGTTGTTGATAACCGCTTTGGAAATGCGATTGCCCATTACTTACAAAGACTTGTTGCTCAGGTCCTTGATATGATTGCTGGAATGGGGGTTGTTGAGTTTGAACCAGCTCTGGTTGTTGAACCATTTGCTGTTGACCAATACTAGATGATTGACCAAGATGAGGAGTCACAGTACTTGTTTGATCCTGAGTCGCTCCAGATAAGGGGGCACTAACCTGAGGTTGTGATTGAGTCGTTGAGACAAGAGGCTGTTGTATCGCAACCTGAGGCTGTTGGGGTTGACATACAACAGGGAGCGCTTGTACTTGCGACGCAGTTATCATAGCAGGTATAGTGGGAATATTTGACACAGGGTGGACTGGTTGCATTGAATATACAACCCTAGGTTGCTGAGGCAGTATTGGTACCCAACCGCTGGATGTAATTCCAGTTTGACCTGAACTTTGTTGTAAACTCCCATATGGTTGTTCTCCGGGAGGGAACAATGAAAAGGCATACTGCCCTCCATATGGTGGCAATCCAGTACTTAAAGGGTAGATTGGCCTTTGAAGACACATTGGATCAATTTGTTGAGTTTCAACATAAGAAATACCAGATGATAATCCGGATGAAGAAATAGGAACTAACCATGTCGTCGAAACAGTCTCTGGTTGGACTCCAGCTTGTTGTTGACAATTTGCCGGGACAGATGGTATACCAGCGAACATCGTTGGAGTAGCAGCAGGAGGCTCTACCGCTGCTGCGTCGGATGACACAGTCCTGGATGTCGACGGTTGTTCAGACATATTTAGTCTATCCAAAAGATTTTCTAGCGATTCTACAAGAACTTACGATGAAAAGAGACTAACTTCGAAGATCAACGAGGGAATGGTGATGATTATTCTGTTTAAAATAAATTTTAACGACGCCTTAGACACAACTTGCTTTTTCAATTTTAAAGAGTCGAGAAAAAGCTAAAGATGACTCTAGTCTCCTTCGATGTTTTAACGAGCCTGAAGTGACAAATGCTCGTATGGACTTTTTCCGTTATAGAGTCTGAAAAAGGCCAAAAGGAACTGCTCTGGAGTTCTAGGTAGAGGGTGTGCCAAACTTTTCGCAAAACCGCAGAATACTTTTTAAGGTACGGGCGGTCAATCTTCCTGAATGCTGTGTTCAGTGCATTGCGATCAGTAGGGCGGCCGACACGACTTCCTAAGGATAAAGGTTTTATGCCTATAGGGGTCTCCCAATATATACTCGACGGTACGTGGGAGCACAATCCGTACTGGCGCTATCGTCCCTCAGGAGGAATCACCCACCATCAACGAGATCGACAGTCACCAGGCTTTACCACGCCGGAACACGTCTCTAGCCTAGATCTCTATGTTGTGCGTTATGTTGCAAAGCGTTGTTAAGTTCATTCAGTTTATTTTAAGTTGATCTTTTTAGAAGTTTGCCTTTCTGGATCACCACGAGATGTATGATACAATTCCTAAATGCAGTCTAAAGATGATAAGCAATCTTTATATCTTTTCAACTATGAAAATCCTAGCTACTAAGGGAAAAGAAAGACACCATCTTTTCTCAAAGAGCATTCAGCACACTCTAATGCACTTTTCCTAAATCAATCATGCAAACTATCAAAATGCAAATGCACAATGCAGGTGTTTGTTTTCCGCTCTCTTAGTATTGATGCCTACAAAGAAAGCGTTTTGTACAACTTTGAATTTGCTTTTAAATGACAAATACAAACAAGTTTACTTTTTCGAAATCAGAAAGGGTAGAAGAGATTACAACACTTAACGATTTCCGAAATGAATACTTGTTTCGACACTTAAAAGAGACAAACTCAAACCAAAAGCAAAAGTAAATGTATAATCAACTGCAAACAGCCAATGAACTCTCTCCTAAGATCACAATCAACAGATTTGAATCAAAGGTTATAGGATGACTATTTCACTCTTGCAAAGGAAAACTGAAAATGACGCCACAAACACATAAAAACACTCACAGTCTTTTTGTACAAAAGGAGGCGAAATTTAAGCAGAGAAAAGGAGTTATCAGACTGGTACCTATGCTGGTTACAGGCTGCAAAAATCAGAGATCAAAACAAGGCAAAACAGAGCAGAGAACCCCAGCTGCACAAGGCCTAACTGGTTCAACGCACCCTCAACATAGGGGTTTTGACATTCAGCGCAGGTAGCCTTCACGGGACCTGCGTTGAAATGCAGAACCTCTTCACAGGGTCTGCGCTGAAGGAGAAACGAGAGTTTCTCACTGGATTCTGGGTCACAGTTTGCTGATTAATCTACGGTTTCAGGCCAAATAAAAGCAACAAGCAAGGTATAATCAAAGGGATGCTTTGAGGGAGTACTAAGATCTATCACAAAGGATCATCAAATCATTTGTGAGTCCATTGTTAAGATCATAGACAAATCCAGTGATTGGATCAAAGCAGCAGCTCTCTACTTTGCATCTGAGAATAGCAGATGCAGTTCGATTGTTGCTGTTGAGTCTATGAAACAAACAATGATAGAGACACAAATAAAATGACTAAACAGATCTCCCCAGCGGAGTCGCCAATTTGTTGTGGGGAAAAATGCCTATGCAGGACGATCCTATCCACCTAAGGTGTGACAGTGCCTTAGCAACAAATAGAGACAACTATTCTAGTATTCTTCCTTTATGAATTAAGAATGAAGAGAGATGGATGGACTAACCGGTGTCTTCCGTTTGTCCCTCGATCCGGTTTCTCTTCTCTTTGGGAGTTCCCAGCTACTTGCCTTCTCGCTCGCCCAGCTTCAAGAGGTTTCTGCAAGATCACAAGAAGAGAACACTACACAAAGACATAGATTCGTATTCATAACTAGTTCAGGATTAGAAATAAACTAAACATACTAATGCAATCATACATCAAAGATACACCAATATATAGGAGAAACCAAGATATCTTTATTGATGAATAACAAGGTTCAGGAAGAGATACAACCCAGAGGGCTCCAATCCAGCATCTCCTTCCCAACAAATGAAATTCCTATCTTCACCTTCCCTCAAAGCATTAAGCACCCAATGATTCCAATCTCAAACCAACAACAATTCTTTGCAATAACAAAATTCCAGCCCCCAGATCTCATGGAGGAGAGATCCATATATAGATGTTTGGAGAGAGGATGAGTCAGCTTGAGATCTGACTAGTGTCCTCTCCCTCTGTCAGTTCTTGATTCCACTTGGAGGTTCTTGCTTCCACTTGGAGATTGGGAATTTCTTACTCATCACTAGTCGAATTCACTGAGGCAAGTGTCATTGAGGAAGATTCTGGAAGCTTCCTGGGTCTTGACACCTCTTGGAATGAACTTGCCATTTGTCAATTCCCGCTTAGCGCACCCTGGTAGTGCTTCTACCTGCGTTGCAGTGCAGGTAGCCAGTGTTGACTTTGCATTTCAGCGCAGACAGCTAGTGGAGCCACTGAATTGATCCTGAATTGACTTGTTTTTGAGCAGTTTCTGGTGGAGAACTTCTGTGAATTGCTGTGGTTTGTTAGCCTTGTTCCTCTAGGGGTAGGAAAAACATGTTTAGGGACTTTGGATCCCTTAGATTATGGACATTTCATGCTTATAGTTGTAAGGCACAAAAATGTCTATAACAAGAAGAAGGGCATGATTCAAAATGTGCCTGACCAGTTTTGACAATCGACCAAGCCATGAGCCTTAAAGAAAATTCAGAAGAAAATTTGATAAATTGTTGTATTTCTAATCCTGATTTTTTGCAGCAAGAAGAAGGGCAGTCTAGTCATAATCTAGATTTCATTACTAATCTGCAGGATTTTCATGAGTATAGCACAACAACCGAACTACATTCAGCCTTATTATCTACATTACCTGCATATTCCATGACTGAATGGGGGATTAAGGTAGTTGAAATTTTTCTCGAAAAAAACTTTGAATAATAATTTTGCCTTAACCCCTGAACAAGAAAAAAAACAGTTAATTCAGGCATTGAATTTTTTCAGATACTTTTGCTTGGGAATACATAGATATGAGAGGCATTCACCCAGACACATGAATTCATCATATTTATATAGAAGAGAAAGCTAGGCCTGTGAGACGGCCACAAAGGAGGATGAACCATGCTTTGAAGGGAATTGTGAAAGATGAATTGCAAAAATTGTTAAATGTAGGGTTCATCTATCTTATATCAGATAGCTAGTGGGTATCTCCATTGGTTATTGATCCCAAGAAGAATGGTAAATGGCGAGTGTGTGTGGATTACATGGAAATAAACAAGGCTACCTTGAAAGATCACTTTCCCTTGCCTTTTATAGACTAAGTCCTAGACACATTAGCAAGAAAAAATATTTTTCCTTCCTAGATGGGTTCAATGGGTACAATTAAATTGGGATAGCTCTGGAAGACTAGGAAAAGACTACATTCACATGTCCCTGGGGCACCTATGCATATAGGGTACTACCATTTGGTCTATGCAACACACCAGCCACATTCCAGCGGGCGTGTTATAGACATATTTGGGCACTGCAACCCCAATCACATATGTCCATAAACCAAGGGCTTCTAAGTCCCTAAAAGTGTTGTTTCATACCCTAAAGTAGCAAGGTCAGCTGATTACATCATATCCCAGAAGTTCTCCATGAAAAACTGCTCAGAACTGGTCAAAACTGGACCATACATATTGCTCAGTGCTAAGGGTTCCATGCATCTCACCTACCACATGCAAAAAGTGCGATGCATACTAAAAATCCCTTCTATGGGGTGCGATGAGCGAGAGAAGACAAATGGTAGAAGCAGTTGGCTAGGTGGAAACCCAAAGAATCTTCTAGAAACTGCCCATTTGACACTCGCCTCTCTGAATTCGCCCAGGGATGAGTAAGAGATCATGAATCTCCAAGTGGAACCAAGAACTATCAGAGAGAGGACACTAATCAAAATCTAGAAGCTGACTCACCCACTTGCAAACATCTATATATGGATCCCTCATCTCAGAGATCCAAAGGATGGAATCTTGTATTTTGTAAGGAAGTGCTGTTGGTTTCTTTGTGGAACATCATAGTGTTGGGTGATCTAGCTTTTCATGAGGTGAAGAAGGGCTTTCATGCTGGGAGGATGGCGCTGGGTTAGATCAATGGGTTGTAATCCTCTCTTCTACTCTTTCTATCAATAAAGCTATTTAAGTTTTCCTACATATTCTTGTATGTCTGAATTGATATATGCATTTGTGTGGTCAATATATATCTGATCCTATATTGTTTATGATTGTAGATCCCTATGCTTTGATGGTATTATGCTGCTTTGAATCTACAAGTGTTCTTTGAAGTGGGACAAGTGAGGAAGGAGCGGCAAAGATCTGTCAAAGGGGAGAGGAAAGAAGCAAGGAGCCAAGCGAAAGACAGAGGTTAGTACTCTCTGCTTCTCTCTCATCTACTTCTCATAAATGAAAACACAAGTAACTTTATTTTGTTTGTTTCTAAGATAACTACCCGTCTTAGTGGGACTAGCAGCTCTGAATGGACACTAGATTTCCTGATAAAAAAATGGCGACCATACTGGGGAGCGAATAGCTTGTTTGCTTGATTCTAGTTTATTTACTTTATAAGCTACAGACGAAGCCTGAAGTTATGCCAGCTAGCCTTAGAACTGCTTTTGCTATGCAATTGCAAAGTAGATAAACGCTGCTTCAGTCAATCTCCGAGTTAGTTTATGAATTAAACATCTGAATAGAAAACATCCTAAGTGCCCTGGTGGTGGCTCAAGTAACCGCATTAGATCAACCCTTATACTTTGTATTTATTGACTATCATTAGCTCAACCTAAATCCTTGAACTAAGCTGCAAACTGTGACAAAAAACCAAGTTAAAATCTCATCCCTGGACCATCACACTGTCTCCTTTTGACAGTCTGGATGCATCGCACCTCCCATGTGCAGTAGGTGAGATGCATCCTTGTTTCCCAGTGTTACAGTTGCGATGATCAGATAAGACTGTTTTTGCCTCTAGATTTTGGTTTTTTCTTCATTGTCTTCAGCTTTATTTAGGAGTTTTGCTGTCTGTGATCAGTATACCACTGTTGAAACTCACTTCTTTTGCATTATTCAGCCTCCATTGCACAAAGAATTGTGAATGTTTTTATGTATCTTTCGCCATTTACAGTTCTCATTTACAAAAAGTTGCTTAATCGAATTGTCGTCTTTTGATTTGGAAGTGTCGCAAGTGTCATTTTTAGTCAAAGAAAATAATCCTACTCTTTTTGATAGTCGATTACACTGTTACTCTTGTATTTGATTTGAATTAATAGTATTTCAAGTGTCGAAAGCAGTTTTCAAATTGAAGTTGAAAGTGTCGCTCTTAGCCTTCCTTTCATTTTTTAAATTCGAAGTCGCAAAGTGTCATCTTAGCCTTCCTTTCATTTTTTGAATTCGAAATCGCAAAGTAGTCTTCCTTTCGTTTTTTGAATTTGAAATCGCAAAGTATCATCTTAGTCTTCCTTTCGTTTTTTGAATTTGAAATCGCAAAGTGTCGTCTTCATCTTCCTTTCGTCTTTTGAAGAGAAAATTGTTAGTACTGTTGCTTTGAGAGAAAATATAGTTCATATTTGTACTTAGCATTCTTTTTGTTATTCACACATTAAGAAAGTGGAAAACAAATACATGCATGTGCATTTGCATTTACACTTGTTGATTTTGATTTAGGACAGTGCATCTAGTGTGTGCTCTCTGCTCTATGTTGAAAGAATTTCGCTTCTCTTTCCTTAGTAGCTAGGATTTTCATTGCAAAAAGAAGAGTAAATGACTGTTTATCATCTTAGATTGCATATTTAGGAATTGTATATCTACATCACACTGTGAACCTTAAAGGCAAACTTCTTAAGAAATATCAACTATAAAATAAATTCAATGAACATAAAAACGCTTTGGAACCTAACGCACAACATTTGGAAGTCTAGGCTAGAGATGTATTCCGGCATTGTAAAGCCTGGTAACTATCGCTTTCGTCATAGGTTGGGTGATTCTTCCTCTTTGAGACGACAACTGCCAGTACGGACTTGTGCTCCCACATACCATTGAGTATATATTGGGAGGCCACAATAGGCTATATCCTTTATCCATAGGAAGCCGTGTCTGCCACCCTATCGATCGCAATGCACTGAACACAACATTTGGGAAGATTAACTGTCGTACCGTAAAAATTATTCTGAAGTTTTGCGATTGGTTTGGTAATCCCTCTGTCTAGATTTCTAGAGTAGTCACTTTCGTTCCTTTTCAGACTCCTTAAAAGAAAAGGTCCATCTGAGCACTTGTCACTTCAGGCTCATTAAAAATCGAAGGCGACTAGAGTCATCTTTAGCTTTTTCTCGACTCTTAAAAATTGAAAAAGCAAGTCATGTCAAAGGGTCATAAAATTTATTTTAATCGAAATAACGTCATTGTTCCCTCGTTGATCTTAGGTTGAGAAAATGGAGTCCACCAACCAAGGATTTCCCCTTGGGGGAAATCCTAGTCCTTTCTCCTCTTGGGGAGATGTTGGTGCACCTCATATGGCCACATTGTCCCTTCCAGGACTGACAATTGACCTGCCAGTATGGCTCTTCTCAACCTCTATCGTTCAAAGCACTGTGATTCTTGAGCAATCAAATCAGCAACCAGATGATGCTAAAGTTACCCCCCAACCTTCTACTTCATTTGTTTCTCCCTCTCCTTCTTCCTCTTCACTTGGTGAAGCTAGTAAAACTAAAATCCAAGTAACTGAGAAGAAGAAGAAAGAGAAGGAGAAGAAGAAGAAGGAGCCAACGGTGAAAAGGGGCAACCATACATAATCTAGCGAAAATCCACACACTGCACCATCCAAACTAAATCTCCATGTGTCATCTGAAAAGGGGACCACTATCATCGAGATTGTCCTTGCTTCCCATGGATTTTAAGGGACTGGTCTCCTCATTTACACAATCCGGTGTCGTCAACCTCTGACGATCATGTTGAGAGTACACCGTCAACTAGTGAAAATGAAGTCAATGGACAGAAAGGAAGATATAAATTTCCTTGTAGACTGTGTGAAGGCGATCATGCCATCCACCATTGTCCCTTCCTAGACGAGGCTAAAAGAGTCTTGGATAACCGTCCTACTTCACCACTACGGCTTCCTCCTGGATACAAGAAACTCTTGGCGAGTCCATCGCTAGTTGAAAATCTGATTGACACACCTTTGTGGTTGGTCGAAGCATCTATCGTTGAAGATAAACCCTCTGAGTCCACACCAGACCAAAGTCAACAGGTCGAGACAGCAGTCGACCTAGTATTTTCTTCAGAAGGTCTACCTTCATATGGTACAGTCACCAAGGAGAATGAGAGCGACACTGTTCAAATTCTCTTCGTAAATACAGACTCCGATGAACATGGGGGAAATCTACCCGTTCCTTTACCGTAGGAAGGAAGTTCTTCGGAGATGTATCTGACCGTTTATTCGGTCCCACCTCCAAGCAACCTAGTCGTTTCCTTCGATTGGAATCTACTAGGCAGACCCCGTCTACCATCTAATGTACCATTCCGAATCATAGTACAATCTTACAGAATGGTCATGGTTGGTACTATCATAAATGAAGGGGCTTCTGTGAGTATCCTTTCCTCAACTTCTTGGAAAGCGCTTGGTTCGCCATCGCTTCTACCTGAGATGTGAAATCTGACAGGCTTCGACAAAGGAACCAGTCGACCGTTAGGGATCCTTCCAAATTTGCCTATAGCTTTGAGAAGGAAAACCGTTTATCTGAACATAATGGTAGTCCAAGGACCTTTAGATTACAATCTACTCCTTGGGCATGACTACATTTATAGCATGGAAGCCATCGTCTCCTCACTCTTTCGAGTGATGTGTTTTCCGCATGAAGGCAGAGTGGTCCAGCTCGTAGACCAGCTTTCATTCCCCGGCTCACACATAGATAATAGTCAAATGCCATCCCTAACTGGTCTTTTTGCGCAAGGAATGTCTCATCAATCTCCAGCTCGTCCACCTGATGAGTGCGAGTGATTTGGTGATTGTGACTAAAACCCAGGGGGCATGCACCCTGGTCTGCTTCGGCAGGAAAAACCCAGTTATAAGGTGGGTTTCCGCGTAGGAATATGACTAGTCTGACACACCCATCCATTTAGGAAAATGGGTTAGAATGGAATAAGATACCTCCGTCAGAAGGTAGGCCTTTCCCAACAGAGCCAAGAAAGGTTTTGTTTGCAAATTGAAGGATAACCTGGAAAATCTACTTCGTTATACCTGGGGGCATGCAAACCTTTTTGTACGCAAGTGAAAAGCGACCAACGTAATGCTAACCCCATAGTTTTGTTGACTTCAACTGCTTAAGTTAGGTGATTGGTCTGATCGACCATTCACCTTTGCAAGGGCCAAATGGCATCAAAAAAGTAAAGGAATAGTTTTCCTACCTAACCCCAATAGTAAATTAACCCCTAGGACAGTAGTTGATTGTTCCGAGCTTGCATGAAAAAGGCTGCGAAGCAAAGTTTCGAATGGGGCAAGCTCCCTAAAAAATGAACCTATCGATGAGACATCCTTATTATACGACTGGAACGAGCAGTTTTACGCGAAGTTCAAGCTCGCTAAAAAATAAACCTCGCAATGAGCATATGTTCCACCAGAGTTTAAGCTCATTAAAAAATGAACCCACCTTCGGTAAATAACCATTGCGATTGCATTATCATCAACTTTTGAGCCTTGGTCTTGTTCTTACCATCACATCCACCCTGTTTTAGCCGATCATGCACCTCCATTTGATTTTTTACCCCTTTTGAGGAACAACTACGACGAGTGATCCTATTAGCCACCTTCTTTACACTGCCGTGATTGAAAAGTTCCAAACCTTACCTGGAACTAGCTGCTACTCAAAAATATCACTCGTTCCTCAAAAAACGAGTCTCCTTTAAGCTATTTTCATCTGACTCATAAAATATGAAAATATTGCTAAGAAATTGGCCTCTCCAACTCGTTAAAACGATTGGAAGTGCTATCCCTCCTTTAGATTTTAATCTTTTTTGGACCTGAGGGATCCTTACACAAAAAGATCGAGTGCTTGTCTTTTTCGGCTCGTTAAAGCTATCGAAAATTCTTCCCTTTCGTATTATTTTATACTTTTTCGGACTTAAGGGATTATATTATGAAAAAGGAATGCTGGAGTTTCCTTTCCGTGTCTTTTCAGACTCTCTAAAATTGACAAGAACCGAGTTATCTTTGTCGTTAAACTCGTTAAAACAATAGCGACAAACTTGTCCACGTCGACAAGAACGAGTTTCACTGTCGCTAGGCTCGTTAAAATATAGCGATGGGTTTGCCCGAAGGGCAAATTATAGAACAAGAATATGTTATCCTCCTCAAGCTTGACAAAAATAAAGAGGTACTGGTCAGCAATGACTGGGGAAAAATTGGGAAGAAAACTTGAAGAAACTTTATTGGTAGTAAGTCGCTCTTGAACATGACACTTTCACTCCATCACCATGATTGTGTCGGGTTGGGTTATTCCGTTCACCGGCCATATTACCATTGGTCCACTATACCATCCATTTTTGGGGTTAAAACTACCAATCCATTTCATTGTCACCGATATGTTCAAGAAAAGTCGCTCAAAGAATTCACCAACCCAGCTTGTGTCTCATCCGTTGCAATACCTTCATGCTTCATTCTTTCATGACCACCACCCTGAACCTTGTATCATCAGATCATTTTCACCTCCACAAAATCATTTTCTCCGTTTCGTGTCATAGATGTGGGATTCATTAATGCCCTCCTATGACGGGTCACTTCTTCTCGACATCAGCTCATTATCCAAGAAGTCGACCTAGGAACAACCCTTTCAGTACTTTGAAGCTTGCATGCCTCAATGGCAAGTTTCTCACTTCCGGCGACATGTTTACATCAATGGCCTTCGACCGAAAGATTTTGTGTGGTGTTCGATGCTAAGTCCCATTTTCACACCACGCAAATTGTATCGTTGTACCTTAAGGGTAATCATCATTATCGGTGATTCCTCTCGCGCCTGTTAATAGCTTACATCATTGGCTGGTAATCAGGCAATGTCTTTCCATGTTCGACTCCAAAACATATTTTCACATGGATTGACTTGTACTTCGGGCGAAGATTGAACGAGTTTTGAAGACCCTGGATCTAGTTTCATCCATCCGGGCTATGATATATTCAGGAAAATAAAGACATCAAATTTACATCATAGCTGCACAGATAATCATCCAAGCCAAAGGATGATGGCTCTACTAGAATCATCAGTTTGCCATATAGACGGTTGTCTGTCCAATGTACATGAAAATGAATTTATAAAGTTGAGCATGGGAATGCCCGCCTCAGCTAGATCATGAAAATATTATGAAGATAACATATTGTATTTTATCTTATTACAGGTCGCCTTCCAGTTCGAAAAACCTCGGATCCTCATGATAAAGCATTTCACCCGACATCAAAATATTTATGACCTCATTCTTTAGGGGGCAACTGTTATAGACATATTTGGGCACTGCAACCCCAATCACATATGTACATAAACCAAGGGCTTCTAAGTCCCTAAAAGTGTTGTTTCATACCCTAAAGTAGCAAGGTCAGCTGATTACATCATCTCTCAAAAGTTCTCCATGAAAAATTGCTCAGAACTGGTCAAAACTGGACCATACACACTGCTCAGTGCTAAGGGTGCGATGCATCTCACCTACCACATGCAAAAAGTGTGATGCATACTAAAAAGCCCTTCTGTGGAGTGTGATGAGTGAGAGTAGACAAATGGCAGAAGTAGTTGGCTAGGTGGAAACCCAGAGAATCTTCTAGAAACTGCCCATTTGACACTTGCCTCTCTGAATTCGCCCAAGGATGAGTAAGAGATAATGAATCTCCAAGTGGAACCAAGAACTATCAGAGAGAGGACACTAATCAAAATCCCAGAAGCTGACTCACCCACCTGCAAACATCTATATATGGATCCCTCATCCCAGAGATCCAAAGGCTGGAATCTTGTATTTTGTAAGGAAGTGCTGTTGGTTTCTTTGTGGAACATCATAATGTTAGGTGATCTAGCTTTTCATGAGATGAAGAAGGGTTTTCATGCTGGGAGGATGGTGTTGGGTCAGATCAATGGGTTGTAATCCTCTCTTATACTCTTTCTATCAATAAAGCTATTTGAGTTTTCCTCCATATTCTTGTATGTATGAGTTGATATATGCATTTGTGTGGTCAATATATATTTGATCCTATATTGTTTATGATTGTAGATCCCTATGCTTTGATGGTATTATGCTGCTTTGACTCTACAGGTGTTCTTTGAAGTAGGACAAGCGAGGAAGGAGCGAAAAAGATTTGTCAAAGGGGAGAGGAAACAAGCAAGGAGCCAAGTGAAAGACTGAGGTTGGTACTCTCTGCTTCTCTCTCATCTACTTATCATAAAGGAAAATGCAAGTAACTTTAGTTTGTTTGTTTCTAAGATAGCTACCCATCTTAGTGGGACTAACAGCTCTGAATGGACACTAGATTTCCTGATAATAGGGCGGTCCTTGGTATTTTCTCTAATCTTTTTCATGATTGCGTAGAGGTTTATATGGATGACTGTACAGTCATGGATGATAGTTTTGAGGAAGCTTTACATTAGCTGAAAAAGAATTCCTTGCTGTGATTTATGCTATTAATAAGTTTAGACATTACATCATGGGCTATGAAATTTTTGTACATACCAATCACTCTGCCATCCAATATCTCATGAATAAACGAGTTACTAATGGCAGAATTACTAGGTGGCTTTTGTTGCTGCAGGAATTTGACATCACGTTATTGGATAGGCCTGGAAAGGAAAATTAGGTAGCTGATTTGTTATCTAGACTCAACCATGCAGGTGAGGATGTTCCTGTTAATGATAGCTTTCCTGATGAAAATTTGTTTGCTATTTTTGTTAAAACACCTTGGTTTGTAGACATGGCTAATTACCTTGATACAGGAAAGTTTCCTCCTTACTTTTCATCTAAACAGAAAAAGAGAATTATTAGAAAAAGTGTTGATTACTCTTGGACTAGAGGAGACCTTTTTTTTCCGCTGGACCTGATTTGATTATCCGCAGGTGTGTTTGGGAAGGTGAGATCCATGACATTTTGAGAGCCTTTCATGATGAACCGCGTGGAGGACATTTTATAGACAAGTGGACAACTTACAAGATCCTTCACTCAGGTTACTATTGGCCAAGTATTTTCAAAGATGCAAGGGAATATGTCCGGAAGTGTGATAACTGCCAGAGAATGGGGTGGCCTGGACAATCAGATGAGATGCCTTTGGAGCCACAGGTTCTCATAGAACCTTTTGAGAGGCGGGCCCTCAATTTTGTAGGTCTCATCAACCCTATGTCCAAAAGTAAGAAGTATATTTTAGTTTGTACTGATTATGTTATGAAGTGGGTGGAGGCAAGAGCACTACCTAGAGCAACAAAGAAAACATTGGTAGTTTTTTTTTTTTTTTGTAAGATTTGGGGTACCTAGGGAAATAGTCATTAATCAAGGTACTCAGTTTGTGTCAAAGCTTATGCAGAGAATTGTTCAAAAATATCAGATTACTCATCAGAAGTCCACCCCTTATCATCCACAAGCTAATGGGCAGGTGGAATCAACAAATAAGGTGTCAAAAATAATCCTTACTAAAATAGTGCAATTACATAACAAGGATTGGTCTGACTGACTTCCTGAAGCATTGTGGGCCTACAGGATCACATGGAGAAATACCATTGGCTTTTCTCCATACGAATTGGTGTATGGAAAGCAAGTTTTATTGCCCATTGAATTTAAGATCAAAACCTTTAAAATGACAACAGATTTGGGTATAGACCTTGACGAAGCTTAGTAGCAAAGAATCCTGCAGCTCAATGAGTTGGATGAGATTAGGTAGGATGCTTTTCAACATACTAACTTGATTAAGCAAAAATGGGCTAAATGGCACGACAGATACATTAAAAAGAAGCAGTTCAAAGAGGGGAATTGGGCATTGTTGTATGATTCAAAATTTAAGAACTTTAAAGGAAAATTTAACACACATTGGATGGGCCCCTATGAAATTGAGAAAGTCTTTGATAATGGACCAGTTAGGGTTAAAATCATCGATGATGGGAATGTTACCTTCTTGGTGAATGGGCACAGACTCAAGTTATATCAAAAACCCAAATCCAAGGAGGAATTTGTGGAAGAAATTGTGAAGAAAAGAGAGTCGAAGATGGTGAGAGAAGGGGTCATTACTTCCAATATCTCTTCTTTATTTCATGTTGACACAATGAGCTCACTCTGTTCCTCCTCATGCTCAGTAAAACATGAGAGGAATGTCTATTGGGTATAGGTTTATTCCTTTTTGCGGGCCCAATGGACTTTTTACAGAAAAGGAGCCCCCTTGGAGTCTTCTTTTCCAAGTATTCCAGGCTCTATAAAAATGAATTCTGGTGAGCATGGATTGCCCTGGGCTCATTAAAATTACAGGTCAATAGGTTCTCTCAATTTTTTATTTTTCTCAGTTAAATCTAGATTGCTTGTGTTGGAATGATGCGGGATTTCTTAAGGCCCTCCTTCCAACAATCTTGGCCCATCAACATCAACAAGTTATCTGGGTGCAAGATCAGAGTCTTATGATGCCTTGAAGCTTGTATGCCCTAATGATAGGCTATCTTGCTAGCAAAAATGGGGAATCACTATGGCTCCTTGACTCTTGGATCCTATAGGGGGTTTCGACATCAAGACATTAATTCACACCCGATAGGATGCATCAGGGTACCTTGGTCGTTGCTCTCATTAAAGCTGATGGGCCTCACATTGGTTAACAACTAACCTTAATGGTTGGTAATCCAATGAGCTCATTGCACATTCAACATCAACACCTTTATTCATGTGTAGTGAACTGTACACGAACAAGGGAGAAGTGTTGATTGATGGTTCGATTTCCTGTAGAAGCTCCACAAATAATGGTTTGATTTCATGCAGAAGTTCCACAAGTCATGGTATGATTTCCTGTAGAAGTTCTGAAAGTCGCGGTTCAATTTTCTAGAAGATTCAACAATTGTGGTTCCATTTCCTGCAGAAAGCTCAGTAGTCCCAGTTCCATTTCCTGTAGCGACACCCTGGTTTTCTGAAAAACACAAAAAACATAGATAGAGCATTAATTTAAATTTATTTAAAAAGTACTGACATATTTTAATTACTAGTCGAGGTCATGAATTATGAAGTCATATATCTGATTTAACTATTAGGTGGGTTATCATCTCAAGGACATGCACACATCATCCAAAGTACTAGACTGTTGGAAGGTAAGAAAGGTAAAGTACAACCGATGACAAGACACTTGAGGTAAAGGGTAATTAACGCTTTAATTTTAATATTTGTATGATTTTTCAGCTATGGTCACCCTTGTGGTAAAACGCAGCCGTAATCCGGTGCATTATGACTCCATCTCCTCTTCCGATCGCCATGATTCTGACACGACCAATAGACGTACTCCCCATATCTTCCTGCAGGTTAGATCATGATGACAATCACGATCACGACCTGTCTCTCGCAAATCCTGTGCTTTGTGATAACTTTGTATAATAAGCCCTACCTTGTCGTGCGAGTCTGTTACAAAGCTTAAACCTAATATTTCCAAAGAAGTGCATACGCCCTATCTCCCAGTTTTTCACCATGTTGAAAATACGAGCCCCTGTCTACTTTGAGTCGCAAGGGCCTGAGTTGCTAGAGGCTAACCCTCGTAGTAACGCAAGATTGGAAAAAGCTGGGTGGCTGCCATTTTTATAGCGGCCACAACCTAGAAGTGACAAAATATTTCACCCTGAACTTGAATGGTGATAAGGCTCAGGTTGGGGATGTTCAATTCACGTTGATTGAGGGTTTGGTAGCACGAGCATGCAGGATTTCACAGTTGGGAGAATGCTGGTTTAAGAACTAGTGGTTCAACACGGGCTTGTGTGCATCCTTCCTCCATAAAGAGCATTCAGACCCATTGGAGTAAGGGAATTTCCTAGAATTTCTTGAAAAGTAAGTACCATAACTGATTGTTTTTCCTGTAGAAATACATAGCGTGTGAAGGTCGCTTTGGGCTTGCATTCTTGTTTCATATTCGGCTCCTCGCCCATTTTCATGAAAAGTTGTTAAACCTTCCGTATTACTTGAGGATGTCACTAATGAAGATGTCGACGACTGCCAAGGAGAGGGGGGCCAATTTAGAGGAAAACCTCTATCACCACAGGCTGGTGAAAATCATCTTGGTGGAGGTTTTGAAAGATAAAAAGTGAACATGGGAGGAGTTCCTGGCCGAAAACTACTTTGCAGAAAATGAGGATTATGATTCCTCATATTCCATGGAGGAAGTGCCGACAGATAAACCGAGGAAAAAGCTGCTGAAGCGTGGCCTACAGATAACAGAAAAAGAGGAAGAGAAAAACTCTGACCCTTTAGAGTCTACAGAAGAAAAACTAGTGGAAAAAGCGAAGAAGAAGTCACAGACTCAGATGTCACTGGTACAAGAGGATATGAAGGATGACCTCGACTCTTCGAAGTCCACTGAGAAGAAGCTTGTAGAAAAACCAAAGAAGAAGAAGAATCCTTAGACCCTCGGGCTACAGACGAAGGAAGCAGAAAGAGATGAGGAAGTGGTGGTGACAGGGGAGACTATGGACAAACGACCTAAGTTGAAAAATGGCACTTCCCCTTCTATAAAAAGATTTACCAGAATCCAGGCTGTTTAGTTGGTTATAAAAGATACTGCAGATGCAAAATTATTGCCTGAAACACCAGATAAGAAGAAGGAGAAACACCACGGCCCACCCAAAGGTAAAGAGAAGATCAAGTCAACTGAGTTTATCAGTGAAGAAGTGATGTCCTTTCAGGACTCCCCACTACATGGAAGTGGGAATAACACAAAAGGAGAACAACAAGCAGAGGGGAACCTTGGGTCCCCTCCATCTCTCTAAGGACATGAGGAAGGGGAAGTGACCCCTCAGAAGAGACAATCTCTGCAGAAATTGGAATAAATCATCACTGAGCTCACCATTTTGGAGAGAGCCTTGAGAAAGGAAAAAGATACCCTGAAGGAGAACAACCTGCGTACACAAAAAGAACATGAAGAGTGGGTCTAGGAAGTGGCCCAAATTATGAAAAAGAAGCAGGCTAGGATTAACCATCTGAAAAAGAAGAACAAATTATACAAGGGTTAAATTCCTACAGAATCCAGTGGTAACGAGTTGGACCAGTCCGCAGAAGTAGCAGATCAGTTGGCTGCAGTAGCTGTAGCTCAGGATAAGGAATGATTTCCTTTTTATTTTTGGGGAAGACACAACAATTTTGCTTACATAAAGGGCATGCAAGGAGCTAGGTGTGGGGGAGATGTTGGGGCTTGGTTTTGCCTGCTTTGACACCCTTTTCCATACTTTACCTCTCCCATTTTGAACCATCTTTAACCCATATTATGCCTATTTCGATTATAATACTTATGTTTTTTCCAAAAGGGTGTCGTAGGCTAAAGGTATGCAAATTAACACTAAAAAGCATCTTTTACCTTACTTTGAGTATTCCTTAGCTAGCTGTTCTTTATTTAATTACCATGCCAACTAATCTAGAGTTCTTGTGCAGATTCATTTTGATTCAAAAATAGGTCCATAATTCCTGGAGACAACTATGTGATCCTATTTCCTGCAAACACTTTGGAATTCCTGGAGTCGTGGATTTCGTGTAACCGCCCGGATTTCCTGCAGCAAAATCTGCGGTTAGCCATGTTCCACGAATACCTAAGTCAAATGGGAGCATGGGTTTTATGGGGAATATATCATATATGGTTGCTGTCCTATTGGCCATTTCAGATCTGCCAACAACACCACCTAGATTCAGAAACCTTCTCTCATTGGCCGTTTGGAGGAAAGCTACAGCCATGTAACGAATTTTGTCTAATCCATGCTTTCAGTCATGGATTAGACCCAGTATGGCTAAAATCAATATTTTGTAATAGTTCTATTAGCCGATGGCTTAGATTAGTAGTCTCCTTTACTTTGAGCCATATATGGGCTTTTGTAAATGTATAAATTATGTCTTAGTTTTTATGATAGGGGGTTGCTAGATTGCTGGGTTGGTTTTGGTTAAGACTGTGTATCAAATTGTACTTGACTATATCTTTTTCAGATTAATATAATATTATATGTTCTGTCTACTTTTGTGAGAAAGCTCTTCTAATTTGAAGGGGTTGTGAGTAAGGGAGGGCCCCCTTTGCTCACAACTCCCATAGTTTAGTATTTATGAATTTTATTTATGTTATGTAGCAACTATTTATTTTTATGGCTAATGCACTCTTTCTAATATATCAACAACACTGGATTAAATGAACTAGTTTCCTATTCATGTGTGGAATTCAGTTAATGAGGATTTGATTTCTAATGTTGATTGAATTTCTGAGTTTGTTGTAAGTTGATTTTTGTATTTTTTCCTAATCATCATCAACAATCTTAAGAGTTGTAGAGGGAAGTTTGATCCACTCTATAGCCTTTGCTGTGAAGTGATTGATGCAGGAAAGAGTCATTGGTTTTATATGATTGGCTAAGTTAGATTAATCAACACTTACAGTTTTAAGCTTGCATATATTTTGCATGCATCTCACAAGCTTACCTGGCTTAGGTTGATGATTTATGTGAATCAAATTATAAGGCTATAATTTGACTCAACAAGGTCCAACATATCGATAATCACATATCAGAGGCCTTGCATATCGACATTCACAATATCGAAGAAGCAGGCATATCAATGCATTGCATAATAAAGGTCCTGCAAATCGGAGCATCAACACATCAGAAGGTAGGCGAATTGAAACTTCCTAAGGTGAAAACCTTTAAAGACTTGTGCTATGCATAAGGTGTTGATAGCTTCAAAAATAGTTAGGGAATGCCGATAAAGATTAGCAAAGGATTTCATCGCAGAACCAAAGGTGGACAAAACTTTTTCTCTCCTCTAGCGAGACACATGGCAGCATATTACTTGATATTACGTGGCAACATATTACGTTTCTATAAATTTTCCATGCCATCCCAATCTCTTAAGGAGAAGATTTGTGTCCCCATCTATTAACACAAAAGTTTTAAATTACCTAAAAGATAAGGGTCGCCGTAAAAAGCCAACCTACCATGGGTCTTGATGGTTATGACATTATCATATCTAGTCACTAAGCCAAGATAGTGGCTTATAACAATTAGCTGTAAGACAAGAGGTCTCATCATGAGCTGACTTGTTCATGACTATCAACTCTTGTGAATGTCATTGTCGTTATCTGGTCCCTAAGGCAAGACAATGGTTTTTAGAGTTTTAATAAAATAGGTTTCCTCTGAAATATTTAAACATAGATGGGATACTGACATTTTTGTTGGGTTAAGAGGAAAACCTGTCGAGGCTATGGACGTCTGCTGGCAACAGTGGCTCTACCTATGACAATGAGAGTTCAACTTTTCTTAGTAAAAACAATTATATGCTTTTGTTCTTTATTTTATGTTCTCATCAATTAAATACTTGTTGTAACATGACTCTTATAATCAATATTAGAGATACGCAAAATGATAAGATTTTGATATCCAGTATAAGGGATTTCATTGAAAATCTGAATTCTAGCACTTTGATTGATTTAACTTTATTCCTTTTTCTTTCGAATTTCATCATTTTTCTAGAGATCACTGTTTCTTCCTAGTGTGTCGCCATTATTAATGGTAAAAACACAACCCCCCCCATTATTCACTTATTTTCACTACGAGGACCCTTTAATTGAATGGTTGGTCATATTACTATTTTATTTTGAGAATTTGGATTGCTTCAATGAGTTCAATCGAATTTGGACGTTTGGTTTATGGTGCCTAATTTAAGATTGGATATTTTTCAATGCCTTGGCCTATTAAAATGTATAAATTGCACATTACTTTTGTTTCATAAATGTATTTATTTGTAACAAATTAATTTTCAATTGTAAATATTTTATTTTTATTTTATACATAACCCCCGAACCCAAGAATCATTCATAGGCTTTAAGCCTTAATTAAAAAAATAAGTGGTGCACATATTAATAAATCAGAGCTTTGGTATCAGAGGAATTCATTTGAAATCCCCGATATCCAAAATTATTGAACCTCATACCAAGTGGTTGTAGTTCATTTATATATTATAAAGTGGTTGAAGTATTATGGAGAACCCACTTTTCATTATATTATTCCCACCTCCCTTTACGTTACACATGACCAATTTCGCTCTTGTTTATCGATGCTACCCATATCAAGGTTTTGTTTTAGAACACATTTTAAAAATCTCCGATATATCATCCCGCCGACATTCTGATATGCCACTCCGCTGATATTCCGATAACCAATCCTTCTGACCTCCAATATGCCAGACCTGATAATTATGGTCTATAAAGATATCACATCCACTTCGTATCGGAGCTCGCATATGTAACCACGTTAGAAATTTTTGATATCAGAAGATTCTCTGACTTACCTTTCCTTCTGTCACTTGCCTACCTACGTCATCACCTTAGGAGTCGATATGGTTATAGAATTGGTTTAATTGTAAAATTGCATCTGCTTGTATATCATAACTTTTGGAATGACACACATCTAAAGTCTTTGATAAGACCCTTTCCTCTGATCTCTGATAAGATATGGACCCGATACACATATAAACCATGGCTTAATTCAAACATTGCGTCCATTACATCTGACATTTACCGTAATATTGATGTGTGAATGTGTTTAAAACTTCTGATATGCAATTGTTCCGATAAACTCCTATGCTTGCCTCCTGTCATGTCCAGGGGGCTCCTGTTATATTAACTGAAAAGCCATTGATTTTTTATTGGTTTTGGGCGTAAGTAGTAGTGCTTTGCATATTATTGTTTTTTATATTTTTATGGCTAACTCTGTTTTTGTTATTCTGTTTTGACAAAGGCTTTACGATTAAGGCCAATATTAAAACAAATTTGGTTTATACATACATGAAGGAAAGACATAAATGAAGTGATATATAAAGGGGGAAAACATATTCCAGAATCGACAAACGTATTGGAAGTGCGAAATATCACACCTCCCTTGTTAATTCTCCAATTAGAAACTTCCGATGAGAGGTGTGTATGACTGTTTTTGTAGATATGAAGTTCTGACTTGGTGGAGAAATGCAAAGCCAAGCATCCATTATCCCCGGTGACATGCAACTTGCAATTCAAATACAGAAGAGGCAAAAACATTGACACCCATAATTGCGGTGAGTAAGAAATACTGATTTGAAGAAGTTTGGAGCCATCATCATCCCATGCCCTATATGTGAACATGTTCTTATTTCCTTTTGTGCCCAAGCACACAAAGTTTTCACAAAAGCTTTCACGATTGACCCACTCCTTGTGTAACTCATAAAGTGACACTTGTCCTCTTCACAAATGATCAGACTGATGTCTCTTTGACCACCATCGATTTGGTATATTCCTTTTAGAATGATGAATCTACAACAATGTCATGAGGATGAACCTCACAATAAAATTCCTTTCGGCGTAACTAGCATTTGCACCTAGAGGCACAAAGACACGCCAAAAGTATTTTGGTTTTTTTAACCTTTCCATATATATATATATATAAGGGTTTCTAATATTTTTTTGGAGGTCAGGAGTCGAATGGTCAAACGAGCTTGGAGGTTGGCTAGTTGCAACACAAATTCCCAACAATTCCATACATCACAAAGTTGCAAGAACTTTATAGCAAGATACTTGCTAAATAACCCCAATATTGAAGCAAACACTTCAATTACTTACCAACTTTGATATAATATAATTGTTATATTTTTCTTCTCAAATAACATTCCGGTAAGGCTTTGCATTTCTTTGATGGGACGTAAATTTGACATATCTAAGAGCGCATGTTACTTTGCATTTCATATGAATTTAAATTTAAGTTATGTTACAACAATCTAATTTAATTTCCAGAGAATAAAAATGAAATGAATTTAAATTACTATCTTTCCTGAAAACAAAAGAGTAATTATCTGAGGAGTTCTCACGTCCATTGATTTCTTTCTAAAATGGAACATCCAAATTTTAGGATTTTGTCTTCTACATTTGGCAATTCCCCCAATCCGCGTTCCTTTTCACCTTTGTGTGCAAATACATCGAAGGAATAAAAGGTTTGGAAATATTATGTTGTCACTTACTGCAAAATGTGTTTTCAGTTGTCCAAAGAGTAAATGAGCAGAGAAGTTTGCAGTCATCTTCCAAGCCTCAAAAGGACTCAAAGTCCAAATTGGATCCTCTGCATTGGAAAGTGCTTTGAACAAGATTTCCAACGATATGTGGAAGTCCAAAAATGGACTTTTGGATCAAAATGTATGGTCTTTTGAAGTTTCAAGGATTGAAGCCTTGTGAAGGCATATCACAATACCAGAGATCGCAATATCGGAGGTCCTCACATATCGGCAATCGCATAACGGAGGTCCAGTGACAGTCGGGCATATCAGCGATTGCACACTAGAACAGTCAGGCATATCAACAATCGCACACCAGAGCAGTTGGGCATATCGACGATCACAAATCGAAGCTCAAAGGAGATTGACGCATCAAAATGTCGCAACATCAACAATCGAGACTTTTGTAGGTGAAAACCTTTTAAACGTTGTGATAAGGGTAATGTGTCGATAGTGTAAAATCACAGGGGGACTCAAATATAGATTAGCAAAGGATTTCATCTCAAAACCAATGGTGGGTAGGCCCTTTTTTCTCTCCTCTAGCGGAACACGTGGCGACATATGATTGGTTCTGATAAGCTACACATGGAAGCATATGATTGGCTCTGATAAAGACACATGGTGGCATATGATTAGTTCTAATAAAACTACAGTGGCATCTAACGTCAGCATGACGTGGCGGTACGACGTGACACGTGGCAGGCAATTTTGGTGTTTTGAGGGGTCCTAAGGGGGCAAATATGGGTGACACGTGTCACCAATCATGAGGTTCCACATGGAAATGATGACATCATATCAGATCTCACATATGGGAGAAGTGGGAATGTCACAACTCAAAATTTATTTCCCCAATTGGAAACCACCATGGAGAGGGACTCTGATATTGGGCTAGCACATGGTCGCTAGAAAAACTTAAAGGATTAGGGGCTCAAAGCACTTTACAAAGGAAAAATGGCCCCCGACATGAGTCTAAATGCCCTAGCGCCTTAAGGCTAATCCCCAGGTCACGACGCTCGGTATTATGGGTACAATTTTCAACAGGCTAAACAAAAGGGGCCAAAGGACATCATAACTCGTTGTTTTGTAATGTCTTTAAGTGTAAAAGTTCCAATGGGGCACAACTATGATATTGCACTATGGTGATATTACAGGGCACATAAAACTCTCATAGTGAAATACAAAGAAGTTATGGGATGGATGAGCCGACAACTATGATTCCTGAACACCACTAAGGCCACCACTGTTAATCACTCCCAGCTCTAGAAAGTGGGAAGTTCAAGCAGTTAAGAGGAAAGCATAGGCGAATTGACCGAGTATTTGAAGAAGAGCATCGTGGCAAAGATGTGGCTTGATCATAGTCTATCCTAGGAATGACAAGGAGATATTTTCCTTAACCATCATTCAATTTCCCTTATTTATATATATTTTTTAATTTTTGTATTTTAAAGAATGGAATCAAATCTAATTGCAATGATTTGGGTAGTAGGCCTTTGCACACTGAGACAGCTAGTTAATGAGACAGGTGGGACTCGACTAAGATATTTTTGTAACTGTTTTTCAAAGCTCACCCTCTCCTTATAAAAAGAGGGAAGAAACACTTAACAATGGTTCCAGAATTCTGCACCCAAGAGGCTAGAATTATGCGGTTCCAATTTGGTTTAATTTGCATGTTCATGAGGGACTTGAGCGATAGAATTGCTAAATGTAACAGGCTGGGGATTTGGACTCCATCTTGGAGGATTAATGAATTTTTTTTGTTGATTCTAATCAGAGAAATGCACAATATGTTTTCCCTTCTGTATATCACTTCATGTATATCTTTCCTCCTCTGAAATAGTGTAATGAAGTTGCTGGTATCACTCTCATTCATGGTTGTATATTTGCTACTATGTAGTAACACTACCTGTGTTAACTACAAATTTACTTCTGTTATTTAATAGCCTACAGTACCTGTAATGTGCACAAATTTACTTAATGTTATTTGGTGACAAATGTATCCATGAGGCATAGAGTTTGAGACCTTAATTTGTGCTCGACTATTTCTACGTTTTCACCTCCTCATTCTTCATACTTCTACTGGAACTTGTGCTTAGGATTCCGTGTTGTATCCAGCCCTCTATATTGAATTCCCTCCTTTCTTTCCTCCTCTTCACTTTTACTACAACGCCAATATTAAGCTACCTATTGTAATGTGTAGGCCACTAGAACCAAGACATTTCTCTTTGAGATTAAGCATATTTAACCCATAAGTATTTAGATCTATGTGTTTGCTTGAGTTTACCTTGATGGAGGACTATTGAACGGAGCCCCTGAATTATTTATTTTCAAACTACATGACATATGGAGTGCAACAGAAAGCCGAAATGATAATATTAAAAAACACTCCTTTAAGATGCCCTAGAAACTAGTCTCCTATCAACCCAGAGGCTGTCTCTAGGAGGCTTCTATATCTTTTGAAGCAATTGTGCACCAGGTGATAAAAAAGATATAACATATTTCTGGTGCTGTTGCTAACAAACGAATCAAAATCTTTTTCCTTGGGTATGACAATTTTTACATTCCCTCTGTCTGGTGAGCAAGGGAAGTGTGGGTTCAAGATATCTCACCTTGGCAACTCCACTATTTGAATCCATTGTAAACATCTTGGCTATTGCACTATTCAAATCTTATTGTAAACACCTTGGAGACTCCATTGTGTATATCCTTATTTGGTCATCCTCGCCATCAAGAGGCCTCATACTCGCTCTGATGCTAAACAAAAAAAAAACTTCCCCTACATCTGATCTTGAAATTACTCACCTAAAGGGGTTTTCAAAATGGCCATTCCTAAATTCTTGGCCAACAAATTTTCCCCATTGGATTTTTCTTTTGTTGCTAGTTATCCCCATCATGTCCCTTCAGTTCATGAATGGTATACCTAGTTGCCTACATTTAGTGGAAACATAGATAGAAGGGCGGGCCAACACCTCAAGGATTTTTGTGAATGCATGGAACAACAAGGTATTGTTTTTGAAGATGTGAAAATGAAGCTGTTCATGTATTCTTTGGATGAAGATGCTAGAGTTTTGTATAGAAAATAGCCTCGTGGAAGCATATCTTCCTTAAAAAGATTTCACATAACATTTAATCATTATTGCAAAAGATTATATCCATCGGATGCTCTGTTTGAAGATTGTTGTGCACATTTTAATGTTGAAAATATTTCTGAGGTTAGTGATTCTACTGAAGATATTTATGGGTCTCCACTCCAAGAAGATATCTACTCCTAGATCAAAATATATGGTCTGCTAAAGTTTCAAGGATTGAAGCCTTAGGAAGGAAATAATTTCGGAGATCGCATATCGGAGGTCCAGAATATTGGAGATAGCATATCGAAGGTCCAGAGATATCGGTGATCACATATTGGAGGTCAGGATGTCGGAGGTCCAACATATTGGTGATTGCATATTGAAGGTCTAGCATATGGGCGGTTGCAATATCAGAGCATCAGGCATATCACACACATCACATATCGAAGGTCTTGCAAATCAGCGCATCAACACATCAGAAGGTATGCAAATCAGAGAATCAAAAATTCTTCAGGTGAAAACCTTTAAAAATTTGCACTATTCATAAGGTGTTTATAGTGTTAAAAATCACCGGGGGTCACCGATAAAGACGAACAAAGGATTTCATCGCGGAACCATGACTTCTTATGATTCATATGACTTCGATGGGATGTTGAGCGATGCAGTACTACAATAGTCCTAGTCATGATAAGATGCACAAAAAGAGGAGGCCCACCAAGAGGTTAATAAAGATGCTCCAGTTTACGATTCACATCCTTCACCTAGAGAACAAGTGCAAGAACCTTCTCCAATCTATGATTCAGATTATTCAGAGGAGTATAATATGGTTGCATACTTTCAAAGGGATTTAATTACAAACAAGTGGGGAGAAGACTACCAACAACATCTCCATCAAGAGAAGCCCAAAGTTGAAGATCCAAGCAATGTCTAAGGCTGCCTGTTGCAAAAATATTCCTCCCCGAAAACTATTCAAGAAAGGGAGATAACTATAAATTTTTCTCATCAGTTCCATGATCTAGTAGCTGACTACATGGCATCTTTCTTTGGCTTGCAACAATATACATCAATTCCAAGGTATGTGTCAAATCTTTGTTATAAAGTTCTTACGGGATGCATGCCTATTTTAGTCACTGATTTTCAAGAATACAGTCCAATTAGAAGGTTCATGGAGGAGATTAAAAGCGCTGAGCATCAACAATCAAGTTGGGGGTACATATCAAAATTTTTGTTCGAAGATTTTTCATGGCACATTCTTGTTTTGATTTTTAAATTTCAACAACATGGAGGCATTAGGTCTAGTACCCAAATGCTAACCTAGTACCATTGGAAGGTTGACCTCACTTGGGTGAATTGAGCCTTATGCATAAGTAGGAGTTGTATATAAATAAGCTCACTAGCTGAGAATTTAATTTCCAGTTGTTAGAGTTTCTATTTTTGCTTTTCAGTATTATGAGGAAAGGAATCCAAGCAAATATATTTCCATGGAGTTTTTTCTGGTTTTATAGATTCATTATATTTTTGACTCCATGCCAAATGGTGAAGGCTACTATTCTGCAGGTTCTCAGCACCTTGCTAGCAAGGCATTGTCCCCAGTTGGAGCCAATGTTGTCACTTACTGCAAAATGTGTTTTTAGTTGGTTAAAGAGTAAATAAGCAGAGAAGTTTGTAGTCATCTTCTAAGCCTCAAAAGGATTCAAAGCCCAAATCAGACCCTCCATTGTAAAGTGCTCTGAAGAAGCTTTCCAATGATATGTGGAAGTCCAAAAATGGACTCTTGGATCAAAATTTATGGTCTTCTGAAGTTTCAAGGATTGAAGCCTTGTGAAGGCATATCAAAATATCAAAGGTCCTAGCATATCAACGATCGCATATCAAAGGTCCAACGACAATCGCACATATTGACGATCACACACTAGAAAAGTCGGGCATTTCGACAATTGCACACCAAAGCATAAGAGTCTATTTGGAACCCTAATTTAGAATCTGGTCAAGTTATCTTACTGGGTTAATCAGAAATGAGTTTCGAAATTGGAACTTGCATAAGGAAAAACCTTTATCTCCTTGATCTGCTAGCTATCTAACAATTTATTCTTATAGATGTTCTGTTTTCTACATGTCATTTTATTTCAACTATTTCAGTAATTTGACATGAATTTCTTGTTCTTATGCATATGTTTATTAGGAGTTGGAGTTATTTACAATTAAGTGTCTAGTAACTACTTATTAGGCATTTAGTTGTTCATAATTGTTTTAAAAAGGATTAGATATTGTGAACTATTTCCATGGTCTAGTTCCTTCATTTTATTTTAGTTCCTACATGCTTCTTTTCCCGTCCTTTTAACTTGCTCTTGATTGAAACATGGACTACTCCTTCCTTTAATCAACATAGGTATAGTATTAGATGCATCTTATATTATACCTTGCATTTAGTTCTACTTTCTACATCCTAGAAGTCCCCTCATATAAGGAAAGTCTTTAGAGTGGTTTGGCTTGGCCATAAAGTCAACTTAAGGATCACTTTCTTGCCTAATCAACAAGAAGACTCGATCTGATGTCTCTTCTCTATTGGTAGGTGAAAGTCATACTTTAAGCTAATAAAGATAGAGAGAGGGTAGATGGACCCAATTGAACCAGTCGGAACCACCATTTCAATGGAAAAGGAACTGTTTTAAGTTCTCGACCGAGTGGTCTCCCTTAAAATGTTGAAAGGTCATTTTTTGTCGATCAACATAACAATATGTGGAAGTCTAAAACTGGACTTCTGGATCAAAAGATATGGTGTGTTGAAGTTTCAAGGATTGAAGCCTTAGGAAGGAAAGAATTTCGAAGCTCGCATATCGGAGGTCCAAAATATCGGAGATCACATTTCAAAGGTCCAAAGATATCAACAATCGCATATTGGAGGTCAGGATGTCGGACGTATAACATATAGGTGATCGCATATCAGAGGTCTTGCATATCGGCGGTTGCAATATCAGAGCATCAGGCATATTGGCGCATCGCATATCGGAGGTCCTGCAAATCAGAGCATCGACACATCAAAAGGTCGACGAATTGGAGAATAAGAACTTCTTAAGGTGACAACCTTAAAAAATTGTGCTATGTATAAGGTGTCGATAGTGTTAAAAACCGCTGGGGAACACCGATAAAAATTAACAAAGGATTTAATCCCTGAACCAAAGGTGGACAAGACTTTTTCTCTCTCCTCTAGCGAAACACGTGGAAACATATTACATGATATTACATGGCAACATATTACGCTTCTATATCTTTTCCATGTCATCCAAATCTCTTAAGGAGAAGATTTGTGTCCCCATTTATTAACACAAAAGTTGTAAATTACCTGGAAGATAGGGGGTCTTTGTAAAGAGCCAGCCTACCATGACCATGGGTCTTGATGGTTATGACATTATCATATCTGGTCAACAAGCCAAGATAGTGGCTTATAACAATTCGTTGTAAGACAAGAGGTCTCATCACGAGATGGCTTGTTCATGACTATCAATGCTTGTGAATGGCATTGTCGTTATCTGGTCCCCAAGGCATGACAATGGTTTTCATAGTTTTAATAGAATAGGTTTCCTCTGAAATATTTAAACATCTTTTATATCTTTTCCATGTCATCCCAATCTCTTAAGGAGAATATCTGTGTCCCCATCTATTAACACAAAAGTTGTAAATTACCTGGAAGTTAGGGGGTCTTCGTAAATATTTAGCCTACCATGACCATGGGTCTTGATGGTTATCACATTATCATATCTAGTCACCAAGCGAAGATAATAGCTTATAGAAATTCGCTGTAAGACAAGAGGTCTCATCATGAGCCAGATTGTTCATGATTATCAACACTTGTGAATGGAATTTTCGTTATCTGGTCCCCAAGGCAGGACAATGGTTTTCATAGTTTTAATAAAATAGGTTTCCTATGAAATATTTAAACATAGATGGGATACTAACATTTCTGTTGGGTTAAGAGGCATCCCTGTTGAGGCTATGGATGCTTGCTGGCAACTGTGGCTCTACCTATGACAATGAGAGTTCAACTTTTCCTACTAAACACAATTATACACTTTTGTACTTTAGTTTAATTTGTCATCAATTAAATAGTTGTTGTAACATGACTCTTATAATAAATATTAGAGATACACAAAATGATAACATTTTGATATCTGGTATAAGAGACTTCATTGAAAATTTGAATTCTAGCACTTTGATTGATTTAACTTTATTCCTTTTTCCTTAGAATTTCATCATTTTTCCATAGATAACTATTTCTTCCTAGTGTGTTGCCATTGTTTGTGGTAAAAACACAACCTCCCCATTATTCACTTAATTTTCACTATGGGGACCCTTTAATTGAATGTTTGGTCATTTAACTATTTGATTTTGAGAATTTGGATTGCTTGAATGAGTTCAATATTTTCCTATCTTCCTACCATAACCTTTTCTGATCTCATTTGGACGTTTGGTTTATGGCACCTAATTGAAGATTGGATATTTTTCAATGCCTTGGCCTATTAAAATGTATAAATTGCACATTACTTTTGTTTCATAAATTTATTTATTTGTAACAAATTAAATTTCAATTGTAAATATTTTATTTTTATTTTATACATATCCCCTGAGACCAAGAATCATTCATAGGCTTTAAGCCTTAGTTAAAAAAACAAGTGGTGCACATATCAATAAATCAGAGCTATGGTATTGGAGGAATTCATTTGAAATCCTTGATATCCAAAAGTCCCGAACCTCATACCAAGTGGTTGTAGTTCATTTATATATTATAAAGTGGCTAAAGTGTTATGGAGAACCCACTTTTCATTATATTATTCCTGCCTCCATTTATGTTACAAGTGACCACTTCTGCTCCCGTTTACTAGGGATTATACCTAGCATTTAGTTCTACTTTCTGCATCCTAGAAGTCCCCTCATACAGGGGCAGTCTTTAGAGTGGTTTGTCTAGGCCATAAAGTCAGCTTAAGGATCACTTTCTTATGTGATCAATAATAAGAGTCGATCTAATGTCCCTTCTCTATTGGCAGGTGAAAGTCATACTTTAAGCTAGTAGATATAAAGAGAGGCTAAATGGACCCAACTGAACCAGTTAGAACCACCATTTCAATGGAAAATGATGTATTTTAATTTCCCTACCAGGTGGTCTCCCTTAAAATGTTGAAAGGTCCTTTTTTGCCGATCAACATAATGATATGTGGAAGTCTAAAAATGGAATCCTGGATCAAAAGATATGGTCTGCTGAAGTTTCAAGGATTGAAGCCTTAAGAAGGAAAGAATATCAGAGATCGCATATCAGAGGTCCAAAATATCAGAGATCACATATCGAAGGTCCAAAGATATCGACAATCACATATTGGAGGTTAGGATGTCAGAGGTCCAACATATCGACAATCACATATTCGAGGTCCTGTATATTGATGGCCGCAATATCAGAGCAGTAGGCATATCGACGTATCTCATATTAGAGGTCCTGCAAATCAGAGCATCGACACATCAGAAGGTTAGGAAATCAGAGAATTAAAAATTCTTAAGGTGACAACCTTTAAAAAATTGCGCTATGTATAAGGATAGCGTTAAAAACCGTCGGGGAACACCGATAAAGATTAACAAAGGATCTCATCGCAAAACCAAAGGTGGACAAGCCTTTTTCTCTCTCCTCTAGCGGGACATGTGGCAACATATAACTTGATATTATGTGGCAACATATTATGCTTCTATAACTTTTCCATGTCATCCCAATCTCTTAAGGAGAAGATTTGTGTCTCAATCTATCAACACAAAATTTGTAAAATGCCTGAAAGATAAGGGTCTCCCTAAAGAGCTAGCGTACCATGACCATGTGTCTTAATGGTTATGATAATATCATATATGGTCACCAAGCCAAGATAATGGATTATAACAATTTGTTGTAAGATAAGAAGTCTCATCACGAGTTAGATTGTTCATGACTATTAATGCTTGTGAATGACATTGTCGTTATATGGTCCCCAAGGAAGGAAAATGGTTTTAAGAGTTCTAATAAAATAGGTTTCCTCTGAAATATTTAAACATAGATGGGATACTGAAATTTCTGTTGGGTTAAGAAACAACCCTGTCGAGGCTATGGACGCCTGCTAGCAGCAATGGCTCTACCTATGAGAATGAGAGTTCAACTTTTCTTACTAAACACAATTATACACATTTGTTCTTTAGTTTAAGTTGTCATCAATTAAATAGTTATTGTAACATGACTCTTATAATCAATATTAGATATACAAAAAATGATAACATTTTGATATCTGGTATAAGAAATTTCACTGAAAATATGAATTCTAGCACTTTGATTGATTTAACTTTAATTCCTTTTTCATTATAGTTTCATCATTTTTCCAGAGATAACTGTTTCTTCCTAGTGTGTCGCCATTGTTTGTGGTAAAAACACAACCCCCCATTATTCACTTAATTTTCACTACGGGGACCCTTTAATTGAATGGTTGGTCATATTACTATTTCATTTTAAGAATTTGGATTGCTTCAGTGAGTTCAATATGTTCCTATCTTCCTACCATTACTTTTTTTGATGTCATTTGGACGTTTCGTTTATGGTGACTAATTGAAGATTGGATATTTTTCAATGCCTTGGCTTGTTAAAATGTATAAATTGCACATTAATTTTGTTTCATAAATTTATTTATTTGTAACAAATTAATTTTCAATTGTAAATATTTTATTTTTTTATTTTATACATAGCCCTCGAGACCAAGAATAATTCATAGGCTTTAAGCCTTAATTAGAAAAACAAGTGGTGCACATATCAACAAATCAGAGTTTTGGTATTGGAGGAATTCATTTGAAATCCCTGATATCCAAAAGTCTCGAACCTCATACCAAGTGATTGTAGTTCATTTATATATTATAAACTAGCTGAAGTATTATGGAGAACCCACTTTTCGTTTTATTATACCTGCCTCCCTTTACATTACACGTGACTGCTTCTACTCCCGTTTATTGATGCCACCCATATTGGGGTTTTGTTTCTAAACACATTTTAGAAATGTAAGATATATCATCCTGCCGATATTCTGATATGGCAGACCATTGATATTTTGATAACCAATCCTTTCGACCTCCGATATATGCCAAGTTTCGATATGCCAGACCCGATATGGTATAAATTTTGGTTTATAAAGATATCGCGTCTGCTCCATATCGGAGCTCTTGTATGTAACCATGTTAGAAATTTCTGATATTGGAAGATTCTTTGACTTACCTTTTCGCCTATCACCTTCCCGCCTATGTCATCAAATTCGAAGCCGATATGGTTTAGAATTAGTTTAATTGTAAAATCTCGTTCACTCGTATATGAGAACTTTTGGAATGGCACACATCTAAAATCTCCGATAAGACCATTTCATCCGATCTCCGATAAGCTATGCATCCGATACACATATAAACCATGTCTTAATTCAAACATCATGTCCATTACATTAGACATTTACCGTAAGATTGGTGTGCGACTGTGTTTAAAACTTCTGGTATGAAATTGTTCTGATAGACTCTTATGCTTTCCACCTGTCATCTGCAGGGGCCGGCTATTATATTAATTGAAAATCCGTTAATTTTTTTATTGGTTTTGGGTGTAAATATTAGTTATTTGCATATTATTGTTTCTCCATTTTTATGGCTAACTCTAATTTTGTTATTCTGTTTTGACAGAGGCTTTTCAATTAAGGCCAATATTAAAACAAATAGGGATTATAAATACATGAAGGAAATACATACATGAAGTGATATACAAAGGGAGAAAAAATACTCCAGAACCGACAAATGTATTGGAAGTGCAAAATATCACAACTCCCATGTTAATTCTTCGATTAGAAACTTCTGATGAGAGGGGTGTATGATTGTTTTCTAGGCTTCGACTTTTGCCCCATTTACAACAGCCGCGATGACTATTAAAAATTTTGAGTTGGTTTTAGAAGATATGAAGTTCTAGCCTAGTGGAGAAATTCAAAACCGAGCATCCATTATCCCCGGTGACATGCGACTTACAATTCAAATACAGAGGAGGCAGACACATTAACACCCAAAATTGCAGTCAGTAACAAAGATTGATTTGAAGGAGTTTGGAGCCGTCATCATCCCATGCCTTATAGGTGAACATGTGCTTATTTCCTTTTATGCCCACACACACAAAGTTTTCAAAAAGTATTTCACGATTGAACAGCTCCTCGTGTAACTCATAAAGTGACGCTTGTCCTCTTCACAAATGATCAAATTGATGTTTCTTTGACCACCATTGATTTGGTATATTCCTTTTAGAACGATGAATCGACTACAGTGTCATGAGGATGAACCTCACAATAAAATGCATTTCGGTGCAATTAAAATTGTGTGGAATTATGAGAAACCCTACTTACAAAGCACATAATAAATTCACTTTTAAAATACTTTGTACCATACTCTTTAATGTGCACAAATGTTGTTGAACTTTTTTTAGAGTTATCAGAAGACAAACTTGTTCATATGGCACTCTGGATCCTCTCAACAGTTTAAAGCAGGTCGCTTCTTCCTTGACAAAACCCCAAATACTATGCAACAATAATAGCCTCTCTTGTCCTTTTCTGAATTAATCACTTAGATCAAGAACTCCAAAGCAACTCGCTAGTAAATTAATGAATTCACCTGTACCTTATAGTTTGATCTCGAAATGGATCTCGTCTCCGTGTTAGGTTCCTATTCCAACATGAGTCATAATTTTGAATGACTAAGGTTAAGCCTTGTAATGTTGTACATACTTTTTCTTTCTGCGAATGTTTTCTAATATTAAAAAAAAATTAAAAAATGTAAAGAGGGTATGTCCTAAAAGAATAATCAAAAGACAAAAGAATAAGAAAAGGTCAAAAAAGAAAGATATATGAACCCCAAAAGAAAAAAAGAGACCATAAAATTGTGCAAGTCAAAATGCCACTACTATTTACTTTTATGCATAATAATGATTGTGTGCAGCTTGTAATTCATGCCACAATCCATGATAGTCAAATTGTTTAAACTTGGCTATTTCATGTTTTAAATTTTATGTTTATAGTTAGAGAATAAAATCTGACCAAACAGTGTAATCTTGGCAGATCATTAGATAGGTAGAGTAAATAAAAGGAGCTCATCAGTTTAATCTGAGCCCTTGGATGATATAAGGTTAGAATTAGATAGTTTACTTTGTAAAGAAAAGAAAAATATTGATAAGGGTTTGCTAGCCTAAATGCACCCAAATAAAGTGAAGAAAAAATGGTAGGATGAGTAAATGGTTAAGTAGCAGAAAGGTTGCAGAAATATCATGTGATTACATAAAGGCACTTATGTCATTGTTTTAAATGCATCTCTCAAATGAGCATAAGCAGTAAAAAAAGCAAAGACATTGGTTCACAATATGGTTTATTTAACATCCCCTCATCCATTCCACCCCTTTACTTCACTAACTTCCCATAAATAAGTTCTAGTGCTTAAAATCCTTTAAGTCAAAGGGGCTCAAAGCATTTCTCTGACTTTTGGAGGGACCGGACTCTCGGCTTGATGACTTATGGGCATAAGTGCTAGAATCCCCTTCATAAAAAATTCATCCCCCCTCATTTCCCTAATAAAAGCACACTTTCTTATGGTAGACGCCTTTTGCCTAGGAAAAGTGGGAACCCCCTTGTAAAAACCCTTTCACATAGAAACCCACCAAAAGTTTTTTTTTATCCAAAGTGTAAATCAAAACACGCAATCGCATACACTTTACCCCTTTTTTAATTAGGAAAACCCATTCCGCCTTCACTTTCATATTAATTGAACTAACTTTATTATATAAATTACCCGAAAACCATTAAGCCCGTATTAAATTAAAACCCTATATAGAATATCCCAAATAAACTACCCCTTATCCCAATGTAATTTCACTTAATTCACCTAACCCTGGTAAAATTTAAGTTAATCCAGCATCGGTCTCATCCGACTCCCTAATCCCTCATTAAATACCGACCCGATCACTTAACCCTGGATTAGTCCCTAAACTAATCCTGAAACCACCACAATTAAATCCTCGAGGCCCGCCATCAATTCCCGTCATTTTCCACTGCGCAGCTTTGCCTCCCAACCACAGTTGATCATCCCTTCCCCACATCCAACGGCCCATAATCATATCGGCAATGCCCGATGACTGAACAATAGCCTCCCGATAAAGTGGTTTTCCTCTCGAACCCCAACGCTACGTGTCAAATGATGTATGGAATCGGGCGACCCCTCCAGAATACCGCCCACACCACAAAAGTGGTGCGATGGCCCTCCAAATCCACTCCCCCCATTTAACCGAAAAACCGTCACTATTCATCCAAAAGTGAACTCACCAAAAATTAACCATTTTCCCTATAAAATACGACGAAGCCCTCTTTTACCCTTTTTGCGCATTCTCTCTGTAAATTCTAAAAAACCATTGCCAACCACTACAAATGCCGAATTTACCCATATACTTCCAATTCCACTCCAAAAGATGCCGCAGATAGCCAGCCAACCTTTTTAGACCATACCAGGACTACGCCAACCACTGCAGCTGCCGTGAAACACCATTTTCATTGCCAATTTGCTGATTTCCAGGTATTTCACCACAAAATTACCTCTTACCCCTGCAAATTTCAAGAATTTTAGCCTATGCAGTATTTTAAATTAAGAAATTAAGTAAAAATACTGCAAATTAAAGGAATCACTTGCTTAAACCCTCTGAAAAATCCCAAAAACCTTTGCTGAAACTCCCATAGCATAATTCAAATCCACAAGAACTGAATTATGGCTGCCCCTATCGCCATGGACGTAAGACCCATTACCACTTCCCATTTGGACCTTGACTACCTTCCCCTAACTGACAGGGACTTCCAGATAAAAGATACCACTACCCTGGAGCCCTTGCTCAAAGTGCATTGTCAAAGTAGGGACATATACCTCAACCATGCTGATGAGATTGGCCTTTGGGAGTCAAATTTGCCCAAATACCAGTTCCCCAAGTTCAAATCTTTTCAGAGATTGTTCATATGTGCTATACATGCTACGTTCCCAAACATATAACCATAATGTCTCATGACTAGAAGGTTCTTTTCACTATCACAACTGAGTCCATTAATGAAATGTTGCATTTCCAACTAGGGCCAAACCTAACTCCACTTTCAATCGGAGACCTGTTGGACTAGTATCCCAATTTTCGCCCTACAAAATTGGCCCAGTTGTTCCAAGCCTTCATTAGGGAGGATAAGCACATCCCTAAGGAACCCCCTTCATATGTATCAACTATTTTCTCTCCATGGGGCCAGAACATTGTAGCTATGATATGATGTGTGTTAGGTTACACCACAAGTGAGTACATTGATGAAATTATCCTTGCTTTCATGTCCACCTATACCCCAAGGCAACCTCCTGCAATCATATATGAGTTTGCTAGTTTCATAGCTAATAGGATGCATGAGCAGTTCAAAAGAATGGGAAATGAGAGAGTATTCAAATACTCCTTTGTTCTGTACCATCTATTTTTGTATTATCAATTAGAGAAGTTTCCCTTTACTCTTCAAAAGCTTGACACTAGGGGCCAGCCCAGATCTGTCATCTTTTGGACCCCACTTTTCCATGAGTTTAGATCACCTTATCCATACTCTAACTTCATAGAATCTTTTGTGCATCCAACCATGATGATGCTCACTGGGAATCCTCCACCTAGGATAAGCCCAAAGATAAAGAGAGTCCTCTAGCTTTCCAAGCAAACCAAAGTGGGTGATTGGTACCTTTACCAAAACCAAACAAAAATCAGAATATATGGTTGCCTACTTGCACCATATAAGTTTTCAAGATACCTCCACATGAGGTTGTTTGCCTTATAATATTACAGACAGATCATCAATGCAGATGAGGTCAACTTTGTCAATACCAAGAAGAAGGCCAATTTCAAAATCAAAGATCAGTTAGGTCCCTTCATATGCAATTCCAGAGAGGCAGGGAAAGAGGCATACCTAATCCTATAGAGAATGAAATTCCAATGGAGTTTTGTATGGAGATATGACCCTTTGGAATTCATTACCAAGAAAAGGCAAAAGGTCAAGCTAGGACCTTTCATCCACTACCCCAGACTAGAAATAGAGGTATATGTAAATTAAACAGAATGGGTGGAAAATTATTTAGTAGACAGAGTGTTATGGAACCAGCTCACAAAAAGATAGAAAAGAGAGATCAACACCTTAGAATTTAGCCTCTTCGAGGGGGCAACCTCCTTTACATTACACAAATGAACAATTGTTTGATGATACAAATGAAAATACCTCCTTTCTATATATAGGAGTCTAAGGGGTCATAACATAATCAGAGCCGAAATAACAATAATAATGTGAGGGCACAATAATAACAATAGTGGGCTTCTATGTAGCACAATAGTAACAATATGGGCACTACATGGGTACATCAATATAATAAGTGGGTTGTAATAATAACAATAAGGGGTTACACTAGTAGTATAGGGGCCTAACATTCCCCTCTCCTTCAAAAAGCATTGTCCTCAATGCTTGAGTAGTTCTTGATGCTTCTGTATAAAATTCTTGTCCTCCCATGTGGAATCTTTAGCGGGGAAGTTCTTCCACTTGATGAGATACTCTGAAATTGATAGATTTCGTAGCTGTAGGGTTCTTGTTTCTGTGACTGCTCCAGGTTCCAATATGATTTTTCCTTCCTCTTCAATTTCTGGAAATATTGTTTGAATTGGGATATTTTGCAACTTTTGAATAAGTGGCCATACTTCTTCATCATTCTTCCATTCATCCCTTGCTTCGTTTATCTAATCTGGTTGGATAATAGAAATAGCACAAAACAATGCTTCCACATCCTCATCCTTGAAGAGTCTTCCCATTCGGTAAGGTCGCCATTTTTTAAGTGCATGCAGTATTTCCAACATTTCCTTCTCATAAATAGCTTGCTTGAGATGTAGCAGTAAAAATACCCAATCACCTACATCAAAACATTTTTCACTACGATGTTGATCTACCTGTTGTTTCATTTGATTTTGCACTGAAGTGGCATTATCCTTTAAAAGTTGGAGAACTTGTTGTTGATGCTCGATGTGATCTTTCTCTGCTTGAACCTTTTTCTTCTTGATATATCCTTCTATCTCTAGAGTTTGAGGAGTGGTAATTTCTTCCAATCCTTTACAAGATATGGTCGGATTCATTTCTTGATGCTCGATCTGATCTTTCACTTCTTGAGCATTTTTCTTCTTGACATGTCCTTCTATCTTGATAGTTTGAGGAGTGGTAATTTCGACCAATGAATTACAAGATATGGTTGGATTCATTTCTTCTTTCTCGATGTGATCATTCATTTCTTGCACCTTTTTATTCTTGATATGTCCTTCTATCTTGAGAGTTTGAGGAGTGGTAATTCTTGCTAATGCTTTACAATATATAGTCTGATTCATTTCTTCTTTCTCTGGAGTGAGGTCTTGGCGTATATCCTCTTCTTTTGATGTTTCTTGATCCTTTTCTTCCTCCTCTTCATATTCTATGTAAAATAATTTCTTCTCAGCACACTTATGACCTTTAGTGCATTTGATATCACAATTGTAACAAAGCCCTTTTTCTCTTTTTTCTTCCAATTGTTGTGGTGTAACCCTTGTAGGTTGTGGAAGGCTGGGAGAAACAACACTTCCATCTTTATAGTTGTGAGGGGTATGCTTCCTGGTTTCCATAATTTTGCTTTCCAGTATGTCACAAAGCCCTTTTACTCTTTCCAATTGTTGTGGTGTTGCTCTAAAGAAGGTGTTTCTCTTTGTATCCTCATAATGTGCTATCATTTCCTCCGTGAAAATTGACCACGTAACAAGTTGCTTACGAGAACAAAGCCCTTCATACCATAAAAATTGATCTGGTTCTAAATATGAAGATGAAATACATACCTTTTGTAACAGTGGTACACCATGTAGATCAAAATATTGCTCCATTTGAAGTATCCAATTTACCGGATCCTTGCCATCAAACTTCCTCATCTTGCTTTTTCTTGATTTTAGGAGCTCGATCTTGAAACGACTGTAACTCTGTACTTTTAGATATTTAAGTTTTGAAATTGCGATCTGTAGTAGCCCTCTGTGTCCTCTTTCTAATGCCACTAGTCTAATCCAAATTGGATTCTCCAAGAAAGAGTTATGCACAATCTCCCAAGATGACCTAATTATAAGTGCCACGTGTCACTGTTTCGACCTTTGGCTCTGAAAAATATATACAAGAAACTACAATCTGTCCTCTTTCTATACCTTCTTATGAAATTTCAATCCAATGCTTAGAGAGAAAGTTATGACGATTTTCCCCAGGTCACCTGTTTGGAATGTAATTCAGGAGTCTGCAAAAAGACCAACTTCCTCAGATCATATCTCCGCAAATATAGCGCAAAAATCTCTGAAATTCGGACCCGAGATTCAACGCGATTTCATCTCAAATGGGGTTTTTTTTAGCTTCTGAAACGTCGCAAAAAAATGTTATAACGAAAATTCCATGATGAGCTGTTTGGAGCAGTGAAACCCTAGAATCCAAAGCTCTGATACCAAATGTTATGGAACCAGCTCAGAAAAAGATAGAAAAGAGAGATCAACGCCTTAGAATTTAGCCTCTTCGAGGGGGAAACCTCCTTTACATTGGACAAATGAACAATTCTTTGATGATACAAATGAAAAGACCTCCTTTCTATATATAGGAGTCTAAGGGGTCATAACATAATCAGAGCCGACATAACAATAATAATGTAAGGGCACAATAATAACAATAGTGGGCTTCTATGTAGCACAATAGTAACAATATGGGCACTACATGGGTACATCAATATAATAAGTGGGTTGTACTAATAACAATAAGGGGTTACACTAGTAGTATAGGGGCCTAACACAGAGACAACATGAGGGTAGGTGTAGAAAATGCTCTGATTGATTTGGAAAAGCAGCGCGATGAGAGCACTTTCTTGTAGGTACCGGAAGAACAAGAAAGAGTCATGAGAACCCCTCCAGTCATGTAGACTCCTCAGAATGAGGAGAAAATTCCAAAAAGAAATAGAGAGGGAGCTTCCACTTCAGGAATGGGCACCTTTGATCTATAGCAGGAAACAAGTCACAGCAAAAGGCAAAGTCTCAATCCATCCTCTGAACAGGAATACACAAAAGGATCAGCACAGGTTACCAACACAGAGGTAGAAAGAAGTAGGCCTACTACTCCATCTGAAGACATACAGGAGCCTTCCACATCACAAACTTAGATGTTGGAAAGGCAGCTTAGTGTGGAAGTATCATCCTTCAGTATGCCTGCTGATAAAGACCAGGACATAAAAGATAGGTACAAGGAAATCGAAGCGAAAAATGAGAGGATTAAGGCCCAAACATATGCTCAGTACCTAAAGCTGACTCCCACAAATCAAGCAAGACTAATCTCAGCCTTTGACATTAAAGAGGGAAAGTTGTAGATTTCTTTCATCAAACCTACATCACAGCAACCCAAGACATCATCTAATTTCAAAAGGGTTGATTTTGAAGTGTTGGAAAGGGATATTCATCCCATAGACCAGAGTGAATTGCATAAACAGGCTGGAGAGATGATCTACTCCACCCTAACAGGTAAAGCCATAGCTGCTCATCAGCTACAAAACTCTTTGAAAAACATTTTAACACAATTTCAGTTAGAGAAGTCCTCCTCATAGGCCAAGGATACCAGGATCAAGTCCTTAGAGGACTTAGTGATTGAATTGGGACACGATCCCAAGGATATTAAAGCTACTGAGTATCTTATAAAGAAGAAAAATGATGATATTGCTGAACTTAAGAGGCAATTAAAAATACCCCAGTTGCAACATCCTCCAACTCTAGAAGTCTTAGAGAACCAAACCAGACATGAGGAGTTGATGGACTTGGTCCTAGAGCTTAATGATAAATTAAAGGAGACAGAAAAGGAGTTAGAGACTTTAATCCAATTGAAGCAAGGCAAATTCGCCACAACTTCTAAGGATGTCATCTCTACAGTGATTACAACAGTCCCTTCTACACTGGTAGCTTCACTGGCACCAACAGCTCCACCTGCCACAACCTTTCTAATAACAACAAAATCTACAACAATAGGTGCATCAGGTGAGAAAGCAGTAGAATTAGTTAAAGCCATGGAAGAGATGTCTATCCAGGCCACAGAAATGAACAAGCTAAGAGAAAAGGTGGCAAGTTTGGAAACTAACTGCAAAGTTTCCCAACTTAAGCAAAAGAATGAGTGAAAGAATAAAAGTCTTAGAGAAAGATTTAATGCTAGAGAAACCCCTTGGGAAAACCAAGGAATGTCGTGGGCCAATATCATTGTCTCCGTCAAGGATATTTGGCCATCTATTCAAGTTATTTTTGAGCAAACAGAACTGATAAAGATAACTACAAAAGCTATCCAGAAAGTAAAGGAGGAGTTGGGAGATAAGCCTAAGGACGCCAATAGACTCATCCACTTCCTCAACAACAAGAATAGGTATGAACTCCAAGAAATCAATATAGAAGACAAGACTAAAACCATCTTGGAAATAAGGAAGGTCCTTTCCAAAAGAAACCTGATGTTGAACTTAGAAGAAAAGTGCCATAACATGCAGGTGGCCATTGATAGATTCATGGCCAAATTCCAAATTTTGAGGGAGAAAGGATTGCCCAGTCCATTGGTCATTAATGATAGACTTATGACATAGCTGGACTATGATCATAGACTAAGACAGTTGGCTAAGGAACAAACAAGCACTTCATCCATAAAAGCACTGCCAACAGGCAAATTTTTGTACAACACATTTGAGAACTTGTTTTTTCTTGAGCATGGGATAAAACACTTATTCCTCACCAAGCCCAATTTTTCCAAGTATACTGACGCTGATGAGATCTATAGGAGGATTATGAATGTAAAATTACCTGATGTAGAATGGTGGGAGGCAATGAATGATTTACTGTGATAAATTTACAACAAAAAGTTACTGCACAGTAAAAATGAGAGCAGCTAGGTAAACATATGAAAACAGGGTAGCATAGTCAAAGAGTATCAAGTGAAAGATCAAAATTGAAGAAGATTCTAGTGTAAAAAGACAACAACTGTAAGCGGGCATAAAGGGCTACAAATCCAACCATAAAAGATAGCAGTACCACAATAACAGGGACAACATGAAACAGTTCAATAACTGTCTCTATCGTCTTGCAAGAAGATACTTGTATTTCCTAGAAGAAATCTCAAGTTTGTTTTGAGATATTTTGTAATAGTTTTGAAATACTTCACCATTCGAAGTATGTAGGGTGGATTCTTAGACATTTCTATAGACTTTCTTGATCAAACACTATAAGCTATTGTATCACTATTTGGACTAGCAAGTTGGGTTAATGAATAAAGACAAGACATTTCATTGGATTCATGTGTAGTGCGAAGTACAGACAAGTATTTTCTCTTGTGTTGTTATTTTTCTTTAAAAAGTTTTCCACAATCTTTAATGTTTATGTAATCTGGATGCTATAATATGGGATGATATCACAGAATTTGCTTCATTGCACTCTGTTTTAACTATTATGTATTTTAATGTTTTCTGTTAATTATCTAAGTTAAGGAATTCTTGATTGCTCCTTAGTCTAGTTAGTTTCCCTATGATCTATAGTAAAGGATTCTTAATTGCCATTTGCTCATGATTAACCTCTGTTCCTCATCTTAATCCCAGTATGAGAATTCCTAGGTGCTCTCTCACCATGGTCAAGATCATTTCATCCATTTGGCCCAAAGACCTACACATTACTCTGCTAGCTTGCCCCTTGAACACTCCCTTTAATGAGTTAATTCCATTTCTGTTGCCCTTCTTTGACTCCATAGCCCAATGGTCCAAAGACATTAGTTTATCCATATGTTTTAAGGATTCCACCATCCAACATCCAATACAAATCAAAACCCCCTAAACCTTTAGAACTAGCCTAAAATCCCAGCAAACAAAGCTAAATCATATAGAGAGAGCCCTCTCTGAGTCATAGGTTGGCTAGATCCTATCCTTAAAATATTGGTTTGTGGTTACCTCGGTCCTTTCCTTCTTCTGATAACTTCTAGGGAAAAACTCTGAGTGATAACATAGTGGTGACCATACTGGGAACTCAAACCCTCAGTCCTAATAAATCTTTAAGAAATTTTTGAATTTGTATTTTGAGCCTCTTAAAGTAATTTATTAGGAGTTATTTTAAAAAATCTCACAAAAGAAAACAATTAAAAAGTTTGAAACTCTGGCTTCCAGGAAGACTCATTTTACTAGGGCTAATCCAGACCCAAATCCTGACCCAGTATTTGATAATCCCAACCTGATTTCAAGAAAATCCAAAAAAGAAGAAAGTGTTTAGTCAATTTAGTGTCCTAAATTGCTACATAAATTATCAATCCGGGTGTCGTAAACTAATGAAGTGTAGTGCACTATATGTGCTAGATAACCCTTTCTTACCTTACTATTTTCAATTTTATGTTGTTTTGGGGTTTTGTTCTTTTGACCTCCTAGAATGCTGCAATGTAATTGAAATCCTAATCTACTGCTAAAGTGGGAGTTTAAAAGTACTTTTTAGGTCAAGTTTGGAAGTGGAGTTTCAAGAAGATGAAGACAAAGCTTATTTTCTTGCTTATTGTAATGTTTTCCAAAATATGAGCTTAAAAGACTCTTAAAACTGCTATCTACAAAATTAAAACTTGAAAAATGGAAGTGCAGCTATCTATATCAAACTAAGAATGAAGTACTAGAAATGAAACTACTACTTCTGCTGTCTATTCTATCTGCAAAATTAAAGTCTAATGAACTACTGCAATTAAACTAAAGGCAAAAGTAAAACTTGAAACTGATTTTAAACTAATGATCAACCAGTAATCTCATCCATAAACATAATACTTCGCCAATTAACTTGAAAATCAGTCATCAACTAAAGGCTCCGGAAATATCATCTTATAGCATGAGAAAATGACATTAAACTATCTAACTCTACACTAATGAACAACAAGTAAACTCATTTATAAACACAATACTTCGCCAATTAGCTTGAATTCATCAACTAAAGGCTCCGGAAATATCAACTTATAACATGAGAAAATGACATTAAAAACTATCTAGCTCTAAACTAATAAACAACAAGTAAACTCATTTATAAACATAACACTTCGCCAATTAGCTTGAATTCATCAACTAAAGGCTCCGGAAATATCATCTTATAACATGAGTGACTATATTAAGAAAGAAAAGGTACTGAACAACAAGTAAATATCATTCATAAACTCCATATTTCGCCAATTAGCTCTGAGGGTAAACCATCAAATAAAGGCTATGGAAACATGTACTTATGTAATGAGTGTCTATCCTATTGAGCAAAAACATAAAACGACTTGAATTTGGAAACTAAAGAACAACAGAAGAAGTGAGTCCCAAAAATTCTACTTGATGCAAGTTTAGAATTACAACTAAGAAGCTCGAGCATAAATAAATTTAAAGACCTACTGCTGCTCTGAAATGCATCTATCAGGGTTAGTAAAAAAAAACAAATGCCAAGCTGCAATACATATACAATGTTAAAATGATTATGAACATAAACAAAATACAAGAAATATATAGTTGAATGAAAGAAAATACAAATGGAAATATACAGAAATGAACAAGAAACCTCAGCCACGCAGGGGCCCTCTGCATAGCCTTCGATTATCAACGCAAATCTACTTCACATGCTGAGGCAACCATATATGAAAACAAAGTTTTTTTATTATGAAAACAGAGAACTGCGCATCTCTTGATTACAAATGGAAATCAAACTATTTCAACAGTAAAAACATTAACTTGTTTGCGTTCCAAACGCTTGAATTTATAGGAGAAATTCATAACTGTTTCTAAGAGGAAATTCTTCTAAGGTAGACACGTGAACAGGTCATGCATCTAAGGATTTAGTCTTTTGGTTGGCATAAACAGTAAATCTATGCATAGTGGGTGTTGGATTTGGTTATGCAGGTTGCAAAAAGAATCCTCAGGTTCAGGAACAGGCCTCAAACTCAATTGCGTGCCAAAATGGAGTTCTAACTGCTGTAGAAATTCTCCGGTGACTCCCCTTTGACCAGGGTCTTTTCCATCAAATCTGATCAAATGAATAGGACCCAATCAATGTGTTGACATTTCCTGAGCTACCCATGTGGCCGGCTCCTCTTCTCGACACTTGTAACCTAAAAAAGTAAGAAGATGGTTGCGAAATTTCCGTTAGCTGCGGAAAGTGGCTACATTCCGTAGCTAAGAAACAAAACCTTATCCAAATAACACACATAATAATATAATTTGAAAATCACTAAAATGTACTCCTGGAATCAACATGTAATGACTTTTGATGGCGTAGGATGCATTGGTATGGGAAAACAAAGGAAGAAGGGTGAAGAAAATGCTTGAAAAAGAGGTAGTTTTGGGGCTCAACATACCCCCACTGTGAAGCTGTTGCATGTTCTCATGCAACCAAAATTGTAACAATCCTTCTTTTACTGCATATTATCTGAAACCTATGCTAGAACATCCAACCTCTTCTTCTTCTTCCTTGCTACCACTGCCATTCTAGGCTTCCTCATAAGGCATCTATATTTAAGGTTGATGAGGGCCCTGCTTAGCTTCCTATTTTTCTTCTTCAATTTTCTATTTTTCTTATGCCATAATCCCAAATGAAGCATGGTATTGTCATGAATGATTTTGTCCAACTTGTTTTGCTCCTTCAAAGCTTCATTTTCCCTCTGGATATGCCTGTTTAAGACCTCTAATTCATAGATTTCTTGCTTTAATGAATGAATCAGAGTTTCCTGTGATGTAACTGGCTGGTTAGATGAAGTCCCCTATTCTGTTGTTGTGTTCTTCTGCTCCAATGATTCAATATAATCATAGATCTGCTGTTGAGCTTGGTCAATCTCTGGAGATGCTTTTCTTGGACTACTTTCAAAGTCTAGTTGAGGAGAAGGAGAATATTGTGGACTTTGCTCGAATGAGGTGTTATCTGGTGATTGGGTTGGAGTCTCCCCTCCCAAGTCTATGAATTGAGCTTCTTTTGTTTGTGTTTTCTTCAACTTGCCTTTAAGCCTAGAGCTTCTTCTTAGACTTTGTGAGCCTATATTCTCTTTTTCTATGACTTGTCTCCTCTTCCCTTTTTCTTTTGCTTTCTTGGACTGTTCTTTAATGTGGACTAATTTTTCAGAAAGAAATTATTCTTCTTCTGATGAAGGCTCAGGAGTTTGGTAGATTTCCTTAACTTTTCTTTTCCCTTTCTGTTTTGTTTGCTTCATGATTTCAGTTAGAGTTTTAGAGGGTAGTTCTTCCTCCCTGTTTTCTTTTGTTGAACTGGTAGGAGTATTTTGAATTGTTAGAGTTTCTCTTCTCCTCCTACTCTTCTTTACTGAAATCCCTTCAGGTAACTCAAGTGGATCTTGGAAAAATTTCTTGATCAGGGACTCTTCCCATGTGTCTCCCATATCCTTCAAGTGATTTTCAACTAAGATTTTTATGAGACCATGGTGGTAAAGATGGGGTTCTATATCTTCTATGTTCTTTTGAACAGTGGTAGACATCTTTCTTAAGCTATTCAACAGAAATTAAGGGAGATTGATGGTCTCATTTTCCAAAAAGTTCATCAACAACCTTATGTGATACATGTACATTGAGCCATATCTACCCTCACACATGATAAATTTTTGAATAATCAAGAGCAAACTACTCCATTTATCCTTTAATGCTGAGATAGGAATTCCTCTTTTGAAAATTGATATATCCATACCTGGTTTTCGAAGAATAACTCTCCAAGCCTTTTCATTGAAGTCCTTATTTTTGAACCACCTTTCTCCATCTTTTGGAAGTTCTGTTGCAGCTGCAATGGAAGATTCAGTCACTGAAAACCTTATATCTCCAATTTCCACTTCTACCCCATTAAAAGATCTTGCAAATGTTTTGGTAACTTCCTTGTGATGGCCATTGAATTTCTTGATAAAATTCAGCCAGCCAACCTTCTTCAATGTCCCCTTCAACTAAGGGTATCCCTCCATAAACTTGACTCCTATGGGCTCTGTCCTTACAATGAGACCCATTCTGCTTTTCTTCACTGTGTAGCAACTTCTGTAAATGGCAGTTATATGGAAACATAACGGTTATAGGGACGGAAATGGAAGAAGACTGTAGAGAAAATCGATGGATATGGAGCTAGGAAAGATGATGAGTATGAGGTTGAATGTTGGGGAGTTACAAAGTATGAAAAACCGTATGCACAGGAACAATATGGAGGCTCCGAGGTTCGGTGCACACGCAGACTGCGTGGAGTATTACTTATGCACAGAACTGAAAAACTGAATGGAGTCTGAGTGCTTTGCGTTCATAAGAAGGCTGTGGGAGTAAGAAAATGAGAAACTTGGTGGGTGAAAGAGCCATATTCAACTTGATTACATTCACATAATTAGCCGCTTCAACAGGTGGAGTAAGGATGTATGATGAAGTACAAGTTAGAATCAGAGGAAAATCATGAGACCGTTAAGAATTAAATCGGAGGGCATGGTTGTTACTGGGAATAGTGTCTATGCAGAACTGCTAGTCCCACTAAGGCTGGTAGCTACCTTAGAAACAAACAAAGTAAAACTACTTTCGTTTTCCTTTATGAAAGATAGATGAGAGAAGAATAAAAGAGACCAACCTCTATCTTGCGCTTGGTTCTTTGCTCGATTCCTCTCTCTTCTGATAGTCCTTTGCTACTTGCTTTCTTGTATACCCAGCTTCACAGAGTACCTGTAGAATCAAAGCAGCATAACACTATACGAGAACATGGATCTATTATCATAAGCAATATAGGATCAGATGTATATTAACCACACAAATGCATAAAACACCAATCACACAAGTGTATGGAGGAAAACTAGAATAGTTTTATTGATAATAAAAAAATAGCCAAGAGAATTACAACCAATTGTTCTGACCCAGCATCATCCTCTCAGCAAGTAAGCCCTTCTTCACCTCATGAAAATCTTAGATCACCCAACACTATGATGTTGCCTCAAGAAACCAACAACAATTCCTTACAAGATGAAAAATTCTAGCCTCCTGGATCTCTGGGATGTGGGATCCATATATAGATGTCTGCAAGGGAGATGAGTCAGCTTGTGATTTGATTAGTGTCTTCCCTCTGATAGTTCTTGATTCCACTTGGAGATTGATGATCTCTTACTCATCCCTGGTCGAATTCAGATAGGCAAGTGTCACTGGAGAAGTTTCTGGAAGATTCCATGCTTCTCCACCTTGCGGATTGACCCTGCCATTTGTCCCTTCTCACCCATCACACCCCACAGAAGGGCTTTTTGAAATGAAACGCACCTACTGTGTGTATTTAGGTGGGATGCAATGCACTTTGCCTATGGAGCAGGTGAAATGGTCCAGTTTTTACCAGTTCTGAGTAGTTTTTCATGGAGAACTTCTAGGAGATGCTGTAATCAGTTGACCTTGTTCTTTTAGGGGTTGGAACAACACCTTTAGGGACTTAGGAGCCCTTGGTTTATGGACATTTTATGCTTGGGGTTGCAGTGCCCAAAAATGTCTATAACAATGGTGGAGCTATGACAACAACCAAATCACATCATGACATGTTAAGGAGTAGTGATTATTCAAACTATACAAATTATGCTTTTATAGTGCTATTTGAAATGGGTTTTATTCTCACCTTTGGAATCATACCTTTTCCATTTGCTAACCTTTGATTGCTTGCTTTTGTGGGTGCTTTAAGTGTTGATGTCTCCAAAATATTTCTCCTTCCATACCTGCATCTAGCTTTTATTTTTTATTTTGGCTAATAATTCAACTGTTACTATAGAGTAACAGGATTAGCTACGGAATTGGAAAACAACTGCGGAATTGGAAAACAATTACGGAATTGGGAAACAACTGCGGAATTGGAAAACAATTGCGGAATTGGAAAATAGTTTCCGAATGTAACACAATAAATGAAAGATGACTTGATGAATGAATGAAAATGGAAAATGACTGTATGGATAAAACATGGAAAAGTGGATATAAAGAAATACTGAAAGAGAGTTTATTGATGGAATGTGGTGGTGAAATGGAGTGAAATTTTCAAAAATGAAATGGAATGGAATAAAACAAACCATGAATAAAATGAAAGACCTTTTTCTTTTTTTTTTTGGAAAATATACGGTGTTAGAATCTTTTGATTTTCACTAGTTATTTTCTGTATAAGAATGCCAATCAGTGATTGGTTTTCAAGCTTATACATTTTTTTTTCAATGATGAAAAGAACAAAGACTAAGTTGGTGGAGAAGAATGATTCTTCTTCACCAACTTCATTTTAGAATTATTTTAAAAGATCTTGATAAACTCCTCCTTTGAGATTGGCTTTCGATAAATCTTCAATCTATGACCATTCACAAGGAGAGGAGTTTGATGCTCATCTATGGTTCTGATTCTTACTACTCCATTACTGAAAACTTTTTCAATCTCATATGGCCCAAGCCAATGAGTTTGAAATTTACCTTGAAAATCCTTGAACTTTGAATCAAATAGCAATGCCCAATCTCCTTCTTGAAACCTTTTGTCCTTGATGTACTTGTCATGCCACTTAGCTCTCTGTTGCTGAACTAGACTAGTTCTTTGAACTGCTTCTTGTCTAATTTCATCAAGTTCATTCAACTGCTCTAGTCTATGCTTTTGAGCTTCTGATAGATCCATTCCCAACTGAACTGCCATCTTGAAAGTTTTAACTTGGAACTCAATGGGGAACAGAACTTGCTTTCCATAAACAAGTTCATAAGGTGTATGTCCCGTTGTATTCCTCCATGTAGTTCTGTAGGCCCACAAGGCTTCAGGAAGCCTCTCTGCCCAATCTCTTCTATGTAGATGCACAGTCTTGGTAATGATTCCTTCAATCACTTTATTTGTGGACTCCACTTGACCATTTGCTTGTGGATGATAAGGAGTGGATTTCCTATGCTTGATCTTGTACTCTTCCATAAGCTTCTCCATCATTCTGGATGTGAATTGAGCTCCCTGATCTGTCACAATTTCTCTTGGAACACCAAAGCGAGTAAAAATATCCTCAAAAAGAAAACTAACTACTGTATTTTCATTAGCAAAAAATAATGCTTTGGCTTCTACCCATTTAGTGACATAATCAGTACATACCAATATATAATTTTTCTACTTGGATGGAGGATTAATAGGTCCAATAAAGTCTAAAGCCCATTTTTCAAAGGGTTTGATAAGTACCTAAGGTTGTAATGGCATCTCATTTGAGGGAGCAGGTTTCCCTACCCTTTGGCAGCTGTCACACCTTTTGACGTATTCTCTTGCATATTTGAAGATGGATGGCCAATAATATCCTAAAGAAAGGATTTTATAGGTTGTCCCACTGTCAGCAAAAGTGTCCACCACACGGCTCATCATGACATGCTTTAAGAATATCAAGCATTTCATCTTCCCTAACACATATTTTGATCACAAAATCTGGCCCTGTTTTATACAATTCGTTAGAGATCCACGAATATCTTGAACTATCTTGAAAAATATTTCTTTTCTCTCTAGGAAATAAATGTGAAGGTAACTTCCTTGTAACCAAATAGTTAGCAACATCTACAAAGCAAAGAGTTTGAGTAGTTACTGCAAATAAGTATTCATCAGGAAACTTATCCTCAACCGGAGAGTCTTCTTTGATATTCTGAATCTTGGACAAGAAATCAGCAACTGTGTTTTGTTTTCCAGGTATATCTAGCACAGTAATATTGAATTCTTGCAAAAGTAAAAGCCATCTTGTAACTCTTCCATTAGTAATAGGTTTATTCATTAAATATCTAATTATAGAGTTATTAGTATGAACAAAATTTTCATAGCCTGTTATATAATGTCTAAACTTATTAATTGCGTGAACAACAACTAAGAACTTTTTTTCAGTGATAGTATAATTCAACTCAGTGGGAGTCAAATTCTTACTTGTATAGTAAATGGCATAAGGAATCAAGTCTTTTTGTCCCAGTACAACTCCTAGAGCTGTATCTGAAGCATCTGGAGAAATATGGAAAGGAAGTTTCCAGTTTGGTCCTCTTAAGATAGGTGCTTCAGATATTTTTTTTCAAGGCTTCAAATGCTAGTTGGAAATCAGGATTCCACTTGAATTCACAATCTTTTGTAAGAAATTTGAAGAGTGGAAATGCTATTTTGGTAAAGTTTTCTATGAATCTTCTGTAATATCCTGTAAATCCTAGAAAACTTCTAACATCTTTTTGGAAACTTGGAATTGGTAATTTGGAGATGACTTCAACTTTAGATTTGTCTACTTTAATCCCATCCCTTGAAATGTGATGTCCTAAAACAATACCTTCTGCAAACATCATAAATCACTTTTCATGGCTTAATGAAAGGTTTGTTTCTTTACATATTTTAAGGACTTTTTCCAAATTTTCCAAGGCTTCTTCAAATATGTTACCATAAACTGTAAAATCATCCATATATACCTCTACACAATCATGTATTAGATCAGAAAAGATTCCTAGTACTACTCTTTGGAATGTTGCGGGTGCAATACATAATCCAAAAGGAAGCATTCGGTAGGCAAAAGTTCCCCATGGACAAGTAAATGTGGTCTTATCCTGATCTTCAGGTGCTACCTGAATTTGATTATAACCACTAAAACCGTCCAAAAATAAAAAATACTTTTTACCTGCTAATGTATCTAATACCTGATCTATAAAGGGCAAGGGAAAGTGATCCTTCAAGGTTACTTTATTCAACTCTCTATAATCAATGGACACCCTCCATTTACCATTATTTTTAGGCACTATTACCAAGGGATAAATCCATTCGCTGTTTGAGATTGGGTAAATGAAGTTTACATTGAGTAGTTTTTGGAGCTCTTCCTTCACAATCTCCCTAAGATTTGGATTCATCCTTCTCTGAGGTTGTCTGATTGGTCTACTTTTTTCCTCAATATAGATATGATGGATACAAGTCTTAGGGTCAATACCTTTCATGTCAGTATACTCCCATGAAAATGCAGCAGAATGTTTTTGTAGGATTTTGGTTAGCTCCTCTTGTTGTAATTTCTCCAAGTTTTTATTTATATTCAATGTTCTACCTGGAAAATTTTCAACCGCAGAACTACCAAACTCTTCCATGGAATATAGAGACATCTTCCTAGATGACAAGCATTCAATATCATAATTTAAATGAAATTGTTCATGATCATATTCTAAATATGTTTCAAAATTTTCTAATGTGTTCAAAATTTGACTATCCTCACTAATTTCTGATATAGTAAAGATAGGCTGTATAACATCTTCATCATCGACCCATTCATTGTCATCTATTTCTGTGATTGCTTTTGCTGGAGGATACAAAGTAAATTTCTTTGTTGAACTACCATCAGAAATGTACATGTCACCAGATCTACAACTAATAAAAGCATCAGCTGTGGCCAGCCAAGGTCTTCCTAAGATGAGTGGGTGTCCTCCTAGATTATTCTTGGGAGTTAAAATCATGAAATCCACAAGATATTCCCAAGAATCTAAGGAGACTGAAATGTCTTCTAGTACACCATTTGGTTTGATTACTGATCTATCTGCAAGTTGCAGTAAGGTAGGTGTGTAAAGAAGATTAGGAAGTTTAAGCTATTCCATAGTCTATCTACTCATAATGTTTATAGCTGCCCCTAAGTCAATCAATGTATTTGGAATTTCAATCCCATTTATGTGTGTCTTGAAAATTGAACTTCCTGGATCCACATATTTCTGCATGGTAATCTTTCCCATCATGATATCTGCTATTTTTCCTACCAGGTGAATTCTTTTGGTGTCTCTTGGTTTTCTACCTGGTCTTTTGATACTCAACTCCTTTACTATTTTTGCTAGAATAGGAATTTCTCTAATGGCTTGTAACAAGGGAATCTTGATACAGACATTCTTTAATTCATCTAGGAAATCATAATTGGGTAACAATATTTGCTTTTCCACTCCTTTATCAATTTGTAATCTCTCAGGAAAAGGAGGTACGGAAGTAGATGCAAGTTGCTCAACTATAGAAGTTGTGTTTATTGATTATTTTTCTTTTTCTTTTTGAATGTTTGGGTTTCGAAAGGATGTCTCCTCAAAACTTTTATTGACTTTTAGAGAGTCTTCCTCAGAAGCATCTTGCTCTTGAATATCTATAGAAGGCTTTTCCTTTTCTAAAATCCTACCAGATCTAAGTTGAACATCATTAAGATCTAGAGGAACAATCATGTAAGTAGGAAATTGTTGTCCTTCTAACATGTAAGCATTCTGAGGGCTTTTATTATTGGGGTTTGGTAATGGTTGGGATGGTAGTTGATTTGGATTTTTTTGAAATGGAAGTAAGATTTTAGGATTTTGACTTTGTTGAGGAGGTTGTTGTTGTGGAAATGGAAATGAAAGATGAGGGGTTGGATTTGGAAGTTGTGGCTGTTGATTTTGCTGTTGATTTTGTGGGGGAGGATAGCTATGATAAGATAGAGGATATTGATAATATTGAGCAAATATCCCATAAGGATTTTGTACCCCTTGTGCCCATGGTTTAGATTGATACTAATTTTGAGGTTGAGGCCAAGGTTGTTGCCGAGAATTCCAATTTGGTGGGAGCTGAAAATTCATTGGATTGCTAAATCTTTGATTTTGTGGCCCTTGCCAAGGTATTATTGTAACAAAACAAAGAGGTTCTACCTAATTTGGGACTACTTCCTATTGAAAGACAGTCTTAAGACCTGGGATTGAAGGACAATCCTTGGTTTCATGACTTTCTGAACAAATCATACAAGTTTCTACAATTTTTGCATCTAAAGGGCATTCCCTCAGAGCATGTTTCTTCCTGCATTTTGGAACAAAGATGGCTAAAGCATCAACTTCTGTTTTATGCTTGTTTTGGATTTTGAGGGTGTCTAACTTCTTACTAAGGCTCCCTAAAATATCAGTTTTGAACTCATCAAGCATATTGCCAATTTCTGCCCTACTTACAGTTCCAGTTGCAGATTTGTTTGCTCTAATAAGAGAAGGATCTCTAGGCCCTTTCTCAGTTTTAGATTTCTCTTGAGAGATGGACACATAGTTCTGTTATGTCACTCAATGGAAGTTGAGAGATGTCTCCCTTCCCCATCATGTTTAAGATATCTATCCATTCATCTCTAATGGCTTTCAACAAAAGGGTTTTCAAGGTCTCTTCATCTAAATTGTTCATTTTCGCTCTTTTCAAATTGTATTGGAACCTCTCAAGCAAATCCTCTAAGTTTTCATCTTCCTTTTGCATCATTTTGAATACCTCATCCTTATGATTGGTAGGCATACAATATCTATCCAAAAATGCCTACCTCATATCATTCCAAGTCCTAATGGATTGAGTGACTAATCCCATAAACCATTTCAGAGCAGCCCCTTTCAGTGTTGAAGGGAACAATTTGAGTTTTTGAGAGTCTTCTAAGTAGTCATAAGTTCGGCATAAGACTTCAAACTCAAACAAAAATGTTTCAAGATCCTCACTTCTCAACCCGTAAAAGTTTGGGGGGACGAATGGTGAAATGTTTTTCATTGTTGTATGGGTTTCCTCATCTACTATAGGGAATCCAAATGAGTTATCTCCTTCCCTATTTCCTCTACCTCCTCCATTGTTACCTCTACCTCCTCCATTGTTTCCTCTACCTCTACCTCTACCCCCTCCTCCAAATAGTGAAAATTCTCCATCTTGCTCTTCTTCTGCCATGATAGTTTCCTCAGAATCTTCTGGTTCTTCTATTAATGGCTGATGAGAGAGAGTTTCTATTTCTTCTTCTTCTCTAGGTATTCCTACTTCTTCAACTACAATAGGTTCCCCTATAGAGGTGAAAAAGGTTTCCTCTCCTAGCTTTCGTTTAGTAGATGAAGTGGGAGAATCTTCTAATTGAGTTGCTGCCCCTTGAATTCTAGGAATCCTAAGGCTGGGAGTATGAGTCTGGGATGGAGGTGCATCCTTTCTAATCCCTAGTGGAGTAATTGGAGTTGTGAAAATTGAACTTCTGCCCCTAGCTAGAAATCTACCCATAGAATCTCTTTCTCTATGCATGTCATTTTTTTTTGTTGTTTTTGATGAATTTTTTTTGGACTAATAATTCTTTTTCTAATCCTCCAGGTCACACAAAATGAAAGAGGAGAGCATACTCGAGAAATTATTAATTTTTTTTTTTTTTTAATGAATGTAAGAGATAGGTTACCTAGTTACACTTCCCCGGCAACGACGCCAAAATGTTTAGTCAATTTAGTGTCCTAAATTGCTACATAAATTATCAATCCGGTTGTCGTAAACTAATGAAGTGTAGTGCACTATATGTGCTAGATAACCCTTTCTTACCTTACTATTTTCAATTTTATGTTGTTTTGGGGTTTTGTTCTTTTGACCTCCTAGAATGTTGCAATGTAATTGAAATTCTAATCTACTGCTGAAGTGGGAGTTTAAAAGTGATTTTTAGGTCAAGTTTGGAAGTGGAGTTTCAAGAAGATGAAGACAAAGCTTATTTTCTTGCTTATTGTAATGTTTTCCAAAATATGAGCTTAAAATACTCTTAAAGCTGCTATCTACAAAATTAAAAACTTGAAAAATGGAAGTGCAGCTATCTATATCAAACTAAGAATGAAGTACTAGAAATGAAACTACTACTTCTGTTGTCTATTCTATCTGCAAAATTAAAGTCTAATGAACTACTGCAATTAAAATAAAGGAAAAAGTAAAACTTGAAACTGATTTTAAACTAATGATCAGCCAGTAATCTCATCCATAAACATAATACTTCGCCAATTAACTTGAAAATCAGTCATTAGCTAAAGGCTCCGGAAATATCATCTTATAGCATGAGAAATGACATTAGACTATCTAACTCTACACTAATGAACAACAAGTAAACTCATTTATAAACACAATACTTCACCAATTAGCTTGAATTCATCAACTAAAGGCCCTGGAAATATCAGCTTATAACATGAGAAAATGACATTAAAAACTATCTAGATCTAAACTAATAAACAATAAGTAAACTCATTTATAAACATAACACTTCGCCAATTAGCTTGAATTCATCAACTAAAGGCTTTGGAAATATCAGCTTATAACATGAGTGACTATATTAAGAAAGAAAAGGTACTGAACAACAAGTAAATCTCATTCATAAACTCCATATTTCACCAATTAGCTCTGAGGGTAAACCATCAACTAAAGGCTACGGAAGCATGTACTTATGTAATGAGTGTCTATCCTATTGAGAAAAAACATAAAACGACTTGAACTTGGAAACTAAAGAACAACAGAATAAGTGAGTCCCAAAAATGCTACTTGATCTGCAAGTTTAGAAATACAACTAAGAAGCTCGAGCATAAACAAATTTAAAGACCTACTGCTACTCTGAAATACATCTATCAAGGTTAATAAAAAAGAAAGAAAGTGACAAGCTGCAATACATATACAATGTTAAAATGATTATGAACATAAACAAAACATAAGCAATATATAGTTGAACGAAAGAAATACAAATGGAAATATACAGAAATGAAAAAGAAACCTCAGCCACGCAGGGGCCCTCTGCACAGCCTTGGATTATCAACGCAAATCTACTTCACACGCTCAGGCAACCATATATGAAAACAAAGTTTTTATATTATGAAAATAGAGAACTGTGTGTCTCTTGATTACAAATGGAAATCACACTATTTCAATAGTAAAAACATTAACTTGTCTGCATTCCAAACGCTTGAATTTATAGGAGAAATTCATAACTATTTCTAAGAGGAAATTCTTCTACGGTAGACACGTGAATAGGTCATGCATTCGAGGATTTAGTCTTTCGGTTGGCATAAATAGTAAATCTCTGCATAGTGGGTGTTGGATTTGGTTATCTAGGTGGCAAAACGAATCCTCAAGTTCAGGAACGGGCCTCAGACTCAATTGCGTGCCAAAACAGAATTCTAACTGCTGTAGAACTCCCTGTTGACTCCCCTTTGACCGGGGTCTTTTCCCTCAAATCTGATCAAATGAATAGGACCCTATCCATGTGTTGACATTTCCTGAGCTACCCATGTGGCTCGTTCCTCTTCTCGACACCTGTAACCTGCAAAAGTATGAAGATGGCTGCGGAATTGCCAGTTAGCTGCGGAAAGTGGCTACATTCCGTAGCTGAGAAACAAAACCTTATCCAAATAACACACATAATAATATAATTTGAAAATCACTAAAATGTACTCCTGGAATCAACATGTAATGACTTTTGATGGCTTAGGATGCACTGGTATGGGAAAACAGAGGAAGAAGGGTGAAGAAAATGCTTGAAAAAGAGGTAGTTTTGGGGCTCAACAGAAAGTTCAGTTAATCAGACACCTTTAGTTAAAGCTATTTCATGCCTCGATGAATTGTTATTTCTAGAAGAACTTGAATTTGATGATTCATTTGATCTTTGGTTATTTAGAACAAAATCTGAAAGTGCACTTAGTGAAACTTTTCTAGATCCTGAATTTGTTGCAAGCCTTGAAGTTCAACAGGCCAACAAATCCATTGATGAGTACATTTTGAAATCTCCACAATCCTCTGTTAATACTTCCACAACCCCTGAGCTTTGTGAACAATCTTCCATCACTTTAAGTTCACTATTATTTCCATCAACTTCATCAATAATACCTTCCAAAGTCCATTCTTCACCACCATTTGTACCTACTCTTCCTCACCAACCTATCATATCCCATTCACCACCTACTAGTCCTGGTTCTTCATCCATTCTTCATCCACATCTTAACCCCTCCCAGCCTACAGCCATGGCAAACAGATATGCTCCTCTTGTTTTACCTGCCCCACTTGGTGCTATGCCAACAGACTACCAGAGCAAAATTGTTCAATTTGATGGCACATGACACTACACTGCACAACACCATGTCAATAAGATGACAGATTACTTTGAACTACATGAAATTGATATTGTGGATGTTCAAATGAGACTATTTGCTCAGACTTTAGCTAGTGATGTTAGGAAATAGTTTAGAGCATTTCCTGATAATAGTATTGATAGTTTAGAAGCAAATCATCAGCAATTTTTGAACAGATGGGAAAATAAGAAGAATCCCCTACAAATCCTTTCGGAATATGAAAATATTAAAAGGGGACCTAATGAAACTGTTCAAGATTATTGTACTAGATTTAACGGTATATATAACACAATCCCAGTTAATCTTAGACCCCCACCTGACTTATCCTTAATAAAATTCCCTAATGGTTTTGACACAAATATGTCATTCCAACTTAGGGAAATAAACCCCCCAACATTAGAAGAAATGAAAAGTGTAGCTGTTAGTGTTGAAGCTAATTTGTTAGCTAAAAGAGCTAGAGTTAGAAATGAAAAGAGGGGAACTGCTAAAGATGAAGCTTCACCATCTGACATCAAAATAGATAGTTTAGCCAAAAGTATGGAAAGACTAATGGATAGAATAGATAACATAGAAAGGAAACCCCAATGGGATAATCAACAAGCACCTCCAGTTAGAAACCTGAACTTTAGGAAAAACCAAAACCAAAACACTGGAAAAAATGGACCTGATTAGAATATTAGGCCTCCTTTCAAGAAAATTATGCAGAAACATCTCAATTAGAAGATCCAAAACAAGATACATAGATTAACCTGATGGGATTAGATGACGAGGATACTGTTTTTCTAACCCAAGATGACCAGGAATTGCCTATGCTGCAACAATTGCAAATTCATTCCGGAGATTCATTTGATTATAAACAAGGATATGATTCTGCCATCTTTGAAGTGCATAAACAATATAACCTAAGGAGTAAAAAGAACTCTGATATCCCTGACCAAACCAAGAAAATAGTGCCAAATCAACCCAAGAAAATCAAAGAAGCCTTGATTTCTAAAATCCTCTAGATTCTCCCCAGACAGAACCAGAATCCTTCTGGCCCCACCATTGTAGATATAACCTGTAATCTACCTTCTGATGATCAACCATCCACTTCGATTCCCCCTAGAGAACCAGTGGACAAAAATCGAAACACCAGATCCGAAAATCCACAAAAAGAGGTCCCCAATAAAGGAAAAGAAGACCATCCTGCTAAAATCCCTGCTGTGAAAATTCAAAACCCTCAAACAGAAAAAGCCCCTTTACCATTCAATCTGGGAGCAGAGGTGGCTAAGCTAAAGATTTCAGTCCCTTTCACATAACTAATCAAGAATGAAACTTACAAATCACAGATAAACTAGACCTTAAACATTGCTGAAAATGAGGATTCCATTAACCTGTTTGATGACCAACCATAACTCATATTTGGTCCAGATGTTAATGACAAACCACTGGAAGGAGGAGTTCCACCTTTTTACATCAGCCTTAGTGTCCATGATAAAATTCTACATAATGCAATGTTGGATTTTGGGGCCTCCCACAACTTAATGCCCAAATCATCAATGGAGAAATTAAACCTAGACATTATAAGGCCTTACAAGGACTTATTCTCGTTTGACTCAAGTCAAGTAAAGTGTCTAGGATTGATTAAATATTTGTGTGTTACTTTAGTCCGATATCCTGCCAAAAGCATCCTTATGGATATTGTAGTGGTTGACATCCCACCAAAGTATGGCATGCTGTTATCCAGATCATGGGGAGCCAAACTTTAGGGATCCTTACAACTAGATATGTCATATGCAACAATTTCTGTTTTTGGACAACCTAAGAAGATGTACCGAGAAACTTTAACGAAGTACATGGTAAGTAGCCAAGATCAGCCTCAAGACTTTCCTATCTACTCTGTACATTCAAACATCGATTCCTTTATCCTGTATAATGTTGATCAAACACAAGAAACTCTTTTAGACAGTATTGATATAAAACCAAAAGAAATTGCAGTTTCTACACAAATTGAAACTAATCAAACCTTAGAATTTTTCAATGAACAAAGTGGCCAAATTACTGTAAGTGATGAAAATTTTGTTGCACCAGATAGTGAAAATTATGAGCATGAGATATTATGGCATCTTGAATTTGATGGGTCAATCAATAAGTTTAGAGTAGGAGCAGGAGTGTGGATATATAATTTGGAGAAAAATCACTCAAAAGGCCATGCATACAGGCTGAATTTTAAATGTAGTAACAATATGGGCGAGTATGAAGCATTAATTTTAGGTCTTAAGCTAGTTAGGAATCTTGGAGCTAAAAGAGTTTTTGTCATGGGAGACTCTGAACTCGTTATAAAATAGATTGATGCTGTATATGTGACAAAGGACCCTAGATTAAGTTGTTATAGAGGAACTATTGTAGAAATACTTAATACTTTCTTAGAAACCAAGCTTGCAGTAATCCCCAGAAAACACAATATGCAAGCCCATAGTTTAGCAATGTTTTCCAGCACTTGCAAGTTACCCTTCCAACCTAACCATCAATATACTGCTAAAGTTAGGCATAGACCTGCAATTCTAGATAATTTGAAGAATTGGCAAGTATTTTCTAATGATAAATAGATAAATAACTTTTTAAATTTAGAAGAAGAGTTTGCAAATCACAACATAGATACTGATACATCCATAGATCCTGACTCTAAGGATGAGTTAGAAATTAATGAGATAGAAGGTGATGAACTAGATAGATTTAACCCAACTAAATTTACTAAATCAGATGTAGATAACTTAGAGTGAATTGAGATTGATGAAATAATAAGTGAAGAAACCGAAGTAATTAATCTCAAGGATAACTTCTTACCAAAGGGATTAACCCCTCTGGAAGATTTATTTGATTCAAATGATGTTCCTAGGAAACCTAAAATGGAAACAATAAGGTCTAATATAGAGGAATGTAATATAGGCACCAATGTAAATCCTAAACTGATCAAACTCTCAAAATCATTACCTCCCATTGAAAAAGAAAAATACAATGAGTTGTTGAAAGAATTTCAGGATGTTTTTTCTTGGAGTTATGAGGACCTAAAATCCTATGACACCAACATCATCCAGCACACAATCCCTATTAAAGAAAATCAAAAGCCTTTCAGACAAAAACTTAGAAGGATCTATCCTGTCTTATTAACTTCAATTGAAAAATAAATTCAGAGGATGTATGATGCCAAAATAATTGCACCAATCATATTTTCTTGATTGGGTCTCAAATTTGGTGCCAACCAGGAAGAAAACTGGTGAGATTAGACTCTGTGTGGATCTTAGAAACCTCAACAAAGTGTCACCAAAAGACAATTACTCTCTCCCAAAGATAGATCACATTTTAAAAAGGGTAGTTGGATCAGCCAGAATCTCATTATTGGATGGGTTTTCTAGTTACAATCAAAATTTGGTTCATCCAGAGACCAACCCAAGACTGCCTTCACTACTCCTTGGGGCACATTTATGTATGTGAAAATACCTTTTGGACTAATGAATGCAGGAGCAACTTTCCAAAGGGCTATGAATATAGCCTTTACAAAATAAATTCATGATTTCCTTGTGATATACCTAGATGACATTATTGTATTTTCAAAATCTGACAATCAACATTTGGATCATCTAAAGCAAGTCTTTATTAAATGCAGGAAATATGGAATCTCCTTATACCCCAAGAAATATTTGTTTGGGTTAGAAGAAGGAAAGCTGTTAGGTCACATAATCTCAAAGGATGGCATAAGAATAGACCCTGCGAGAATAGAATCTATCTTGCAAATACAACACCCAAGTAACATTAGAGAATTACAAGCTTTTTTAGGAAAAATTAAATTACTTAGAAGATTTATATTTAATCTGTCATAATTAATTAGATCACTTAACAATATGCCGAATAATGATTCAATCATAAAATGGATTGTTGAGGCTAACAAATCTTTTGAAGACATTAAGCTGGCCTTAACCAAAACACATGTGTTAATCAATCCAAAATTTGATAGAGATTTCATCTTATTCTCCTTTACTTTTGAGCACACAATAGCTACAGTTCTATTGCAGAAAAATGACTAGGGATATGAACAACCTGTTAGAGTCGGTCTTTACATCCCTCCGTCAGAGATCATTTCTCTTATTGCATTTCATTTTTTAGGTGTCTCATATAGTTCATTCATCTGCATTCCATTAGGGAGCATGTCATAGTCTGACGGAAGGACCTTGTCACTTATTCCCCTCATGTTATCTGCCTATTGGCTCATGTGTATGTGTTCATTTAAAAAAAAAAACATATACAGTCTTTTTATTTTGAAAAATTGCAAAAGTTGTCTTTAGGGTTTCATGGTCACTTAGGTCTAGGGTTTTATAAGGGTTTCGTCAAAAAAATGCGTCAGAGTGTTCCATAATTGCCAGCAGGTCATGAGGATGTTTCAACATCAATAAATTTCATTGCCAAGTGTTCGCAAATGTGTTTTTTCTCAAAACTCTGTTTTGAGGAAAAAACAGAGTATTCAACATTTATTGTACAAAATCATGAAAGTCTTTGTTTTCCTCATTGTAAATTCTTTCATCTGCACCCTGGTTTCTTTCCTTAGCCTAGAAGCTCCGACACCTGCAAAATCAAGCAAAGCTCAGGTTATTAAGTTCATCAAAAAGTCCAAAAACAGAGGTTGAAATAAAAGCTATTTGCAAAACTTTATGAAAGTGGGTTTTGGCAAAATGAATTTGAAAAGCTCATGTATAAAACATGTCTCCAAGTGTTGAAGGCTCATTTTCATTCCAAAAGAAAAGAGGAGGAAATTGAAATCGGTTTTTGTGAACAAGTAAGGATATTGGGCGAAAATCTTTGTAAAAATACTGGCGCAGCGCACTGGGCAGAAGGCACGGTGCAATGGTGAGGCGCGGCACACTGGGCCTTAGAACTCAGTGTATTTTTACACATGCGCGACGCATGAAGCGCGACGCATTGGGCTGGCCGCGCGGTGCATACAGACAGAGGGTTAAAAAATTGCTAGAACTTGCCCAAATCGCTCAAATCGCCCAAAAATGCACGGATTTGTCAGGTAGAGCCTCCATTATTATTTTCTATCCAAGTTGGGTGCCTACTTCATGATGCTTGTTTCATGGTGATTGCTTAAAGAAGTTGAACCCTATCATTTTAAGTTCCTCCAACAAAAATTGTTGCCTAGGGTTTTGATGACTATTTTTCCACCAAGTTTACTCCCTTATCCTTTTTTCATTGATTCCCTTATTCCTTAAGTTCCACTACCCCCTTAAATCACTAATCCCTTATCCTAAGTTCCCTTTCTCAAAATCCCAAATGCACCAAACCCTAGTCTCATACTTAAAATTCCCAAACCCTAATGGCTGTCCCAAGAGCTTCATGTCACCATTAGGCAGAATGTACCATCATTCAGAGGGTTGTCATCACCATGCCAAGTTTCACTGGGTCATTTTATGCCTTGTTCATGCTTCAGTTGTGCTTAGGTAAAGTTCGAAGGCAATTTCTCTTGGATGGTCAAATCATGAGAAAAAATTGTATCCTGATGTTCATACACCTTCCCCTATCCTTAATTTACTTTATTAAACACTTCCCATCACTGAGATCCCTCAAATTCCTCATTTTTGCACAAACCCTAGTTTCTTGCTACAACTTGACAATTTCCTAGGTTGGGCCTGTGTTTAGCCCTTTTGGACCCCTTCCCCTCACTCAATCTTTGATATTCCACTTTCCCCTACTTCCTAACATCCCTCCCTACTTCCGAAAATTTTCTCAAGAATTTAGAAGCCTCTTATCCCCTTCATTTCGACAAATCCCCTGTTCCACACATCGGGTAGGTTTTACTCAAATGATGCTTCTGAGCAAGGAAAGATGAATTTGAAAAAACTGAGAGAGGTTTTTGTCCAAAATAGTCCAAGAAAGATAAACCTCCTTCACTTTTTACACAGGTGTCATGGTTTTAGAGAAAAGTCAAAAATATAGTCGCCTCGGGAGAATTGATGCACCTCTGAAGTGACCTTGGGAAAATAATTTTTTCTCCTAGCATGGTTGGCAAAATTACTTGCTTGTTGAGTCAAATGATAATTATACACAAAGATATTTCAAATGAGCTAGCATGAGCTCAATTTGTAGTTGAGGAAGACCTTCAAAAGTTGATTGCAACAACACTCTGCCCTGAGGCAGCCTCATTTGGCACATTTTGATCAGTCTTGGGATATTTGACTTTTGACAGGGAAAATGAACTCCAAATTGAAAAATTCAAGTTGGGTTGGAAATTAGATTCAATAATATTTCCAACGAGCTATCCTGCACCCAATTTGGACCACAGGAAGGTCCTCAAAACTGGTATGCAAAAAGGCGCTACGCACAGAAATTTTTAACACAGGGTTTTCCTCCCTATGCGCCGCGCCACGTGGCGCTCGCTTTTGCTAGAGGGCTCAAAAAAATAAATAAATTGCATTTATGGATTTGACATGAAAAATCATGGTTTCTTGTTCATGGCCAATAAATTTGAGGAGGTTTTTAGCCCTCAAAAGGTCAAAAACACTCAAAAAATGACCTTACTGCCCCTATTTTGACACACAGGAAGCAGTATTGGGAGATTGGATATTTGGGGGGGGGGGGGGGGGGTGGAAATGGACACCAAATCTAGAAATTCCACTTGGGTTGGAAAGTAGATAGGCAGGTCTTTCCAATGAGCTATCATGCACTCAATTTGGACTTCAGGAAGTGCCTCAAAATCATATCCAAAGTGGCGCGACGCATAGAGATTTTGGGCGCGGCGCATAGAGAATTTTGGCCTATTTTTCACTCTCCAGCTCAGAATTTCGGCCAGTTTTGACCAGTTTCACTTTTTCATGTAACTCTTGATCTATTTGGATGTAATTTCATGACCATGATGTAATTTTGGCACATTTTTACTTGTTCTAGAAGATTCATTCACCAAAAGGTGAAATGTGAGTGAATGAATCAGTTTCCTAACATATAGAGGCAAGTTGTTTCATTGCCTATTTTTCAGTTCCTTGTTTAGATATGGTTGAAACAGCTCCTAGAATGATGAGCTCGACCCCTAGAGGCATGGGAAGGAGTTAGGCTTGTCTATATTATGTAATTTCTCAGTCATTTTCATGGTTGGACACTTGGGATTGCTGGGCACTCCATTGTACATTTCATTTCTGCAATTTTGGCAAAGGAAAGACCAGGGTTTTGCAGCACTTGTTGGGATCCTTGTGGCTCTGTGTTTTGATGGTGTGTTTCTTCATGTAATTTCAAGTTCATTGATGTTTTATGTATGCCATTTCCCTTCTCTTTTCTTCTTAATTAAACAAGTTAAGTGATAAAGGTAGAATCCATGAGTTTGTTGTGCTCTGCCTGTAGTTTTGTTTAATGCTCAATGTTTTATTCAGTTTGAGGATTCTTGATACCCTCATGCCCTCTTCAGCTCCTTAGTGGTATTTTATATCCATACATTTTATCTAAAGCATCAAAACTACTACCTACCTTGCCCCAACCAGAACTCTGCAAAAATTTGGCCTCATCCTCGGACCCAAATTTGCCTTTCCCTTTTTTCCAGCAAAAACCCCCAAAAATCAAATCAAATCCTTGCACTTCATACCTAGCCTAAAATTAGTTTGTATTTCAGTCATCTCAAGCCCCATTTGATTATATTTTGCTGAGATTGACCCGGAGAGAGCCCTCTCCTATCCTCGTAGGGCTGGCTACAAGGCTGAGCGTGGTTTGATGTGGACCTAGAAGCTTACCTTTTCAGCCTGAGGTAAATCTAGGCTCTAACACAACCTATTGCTTTCTTTAGCAAAGCCCTGATAGATTCCCCCTTAAAATACAATAAAATAGAAAAACAAGTCTTGGCTTTAGTCAAGGCAATTAAGGATTTCAAGGTATATGTTTTATATTCTCATATAGTGGCCTACGTTCCAAATTCAGTAGTCAAAGACATCCTAACTCAGGAAGGTCCAAATGGAAAGAGGGGAAAGTGGATTACTACTATTTTAGAGTATGATATAGAAATCAAACCAACTAAGTTAATCAAGGGCCAAGGTTTAGCCAAACTCATGGCTGAATCAAACTATCAGGCCTTGGATATAAAATTTATTGCAACAATAGATGATGGAGAGGAGATGGCGACTCAACTAATCAGCCAGGCCTTTATTGAATCACCTTGGTATGCTGATATCCAGGTCACTAGGCTCTCTTCTCTCAATAAACTTTCATTCATATTCTATCTGATTTAGTCCTGATGATGGACCCCCTTTGGGTTGAAACGTCGGTAGAATTAACAAGAAACTGTGGATAATCCGAATCATGCCACTACAAAAAACTTCCACAAAAGCTTAAAATCTAAGATATTATTTATGTTTTACAGAACTTACAAGCTCCTCCCAAATTTTTTAGAACTAAAAGCAGGTTTTTAAAGATGAAATCCTTAAAATTTTGTATATTAGACAATGCTTTGTTTTGGAGAGATCATGAAGGCATTTTTCTCAATTGCTTGTTAAAAGATGAATTTGATAGAGTGTTACAAGATTTTCATGCAGGTGATTGTGGAGGACACCTTTACCTGGAAGACCACTGCGGATAAGATCCTTAGAGATGGTTTCTACTGGCCTACCTTGTTTTCTGATGTCAAGAAATATGTGACCTCCTGCCACAAATGCCAAATTTTTAAGGGAAAGAAAAAAACTTTTACCTTTACCCCTCAAGCTAATCTCCTTCGAAATACCTTTTCAAAAATGGGGTTTAGACTTCATTGGTGAAATTCACCCATCCTCCTCTGCCCAACACAAATGGTTCCTCACAGCCAAAACTATTTCACAAAATGGATAGAGGCCATACCTTCAAGGCAAGCCACATATACTGTTATCATAACCTTCCTTGAAACCAATATTCTGTCAAGATTTGGCTGTCCAACTAAGCTCATTACTGATAATGCAACAACCTTTAAATCCAAAAGAATGATAGATTTATGTAATAAGTATCATATCACGCTGGGTCATTCTACAACCTATTACCCTCAAGGAAATGGACTATCAGAATCCTCAAACAAAAGCTTGGTAAACATCATCAAGAAGTTACTAGAGGACAATAAGAAAAATTGGAATAAAAAGTTAGTCAATGCCTTATGGGCAGACAGATTGACCACTAAGAAATCAATTGGTACTTCTCCCTACCAACTAGTTTATGGGATGGAAGCTGTCTTTCCATCCTCTTTGGGAATACCAGTAATGAATATGCTTCAAGAATTGCAGGTTGAACCCAATAGTATCCAAAGAAGAATCAACCAAACTATTCATCTTCAACAAACCAGGGAAGAAGTCTATATCAGGTCTCAAGTTGTGCAAGAAAGGGTTAAAAATATTTTTGATAAAAGAACCAAGGCTGAAGATTTCTACCTTGGTGACAAGGTGCTCAAGTGGGATTGAAGAAGGGAAGACAAAGGTAAACATGGGAAATTTTATTTCCTATGGAAAGGCCCATATGTCATTTATGCTTTCAGAGGTAATAATGCTTTCTTCCTAAGAGGAATGGATGGCACAGAAGCAGAATATGGACCAGTGAATTGTCGAATGCTCAAACACTATTTTGAACCTAACTATTGATTTTTATTTCCCATTGTACATATTTTATTTTCAAAAGTCTTGTTGGATTGGTGATTTTTGAAGTTGAAGCCCGAAGAGAAGGCCCTAAGCTTTAAAAGATTTACTATCATAAGTATCAATAATGCAGAGGCATAGAGGAAAAGTTTTCAAGGAAACATCAACAACAATTCAGAGGCTACTGATCTAGAAAGTTCTTGACATTTCACTAGAAAATGCCATCCCCAATTGGAGCCACTTTTAGGTTCCTATACCAATAGGAGTCATAATTTTGAATGACTAAGGTTAAGCCTTGTAATATTGTACATACCTTTGATTTCTGGGAATGTTTTCTAATATTAAAAAAAAATTAAAAAATGTAAAGAGGGTATGTCCTAAAAGAATAATCAAAGGACAAAAGAATAAGAAAAGGTCAAAAAAGGAAGATATATGAACCCCAAAAGACAAAAAGAGACCATGAAAGTGTGCAAGTCAAAATGCCACTACTATTTACTTTTATGCATAATAATGATTGTGTGGAGCTTGTAATTCATGCCACAATCCATGATAGTCAAATTGTTTGAACTTGGCTATTTCATGTTTTAAATTTTATGTTTATAGTTAGATAATAAAATCTAACCAAACAATGTAATCTTGGCAGATCATTAGATAGGTAGAGTAAATAAAAGGAGCTCATCAGTTTAATCTGAGCCCTTGGATGATATAAGGTTAGAATTAGATAGTTTACTTTGTAAAGAAAAGAAAAATATTGATAAGGGTTTGCTAGCCTAAATGCACCCAAATAAAGTGAAGAAAAAATGGTAGGATGAGTAAATGGGTAAGTAGTAGAAAGGTTGCAGAAATATCATGTGATTACAAAAAGGCACTTATGTCATTGTTTTAAATGCATCTTTCAAATGAGCATAAGCAGTAAACAAAGCAAAGACAATGGTTCACAATATGGTTTATTTAACATCCCCTCATTCATTCCATCCCTTCACTTCACTAATTTCCCATAGATAAGTTCTAATGCTTAAATTCCTTTAAGTCAAAGGGGCTCAGAGCATTTATTTGACTTTTGGAGGGACTAGACCCTTAGCTTGATGTCTTATGGGCATAAGTGGTAGAATCCACTTCATAAAAAATTCATCCCCCCTCATTTCCCTAATAAAACTACACTTTCCTATGGTAGACACTTTTTACCTAGGAAAAGTGGGAACCCCCTTGTAAAAACCCTTCACACAAGAACCGACCAAAAGTTTTTGTCCTAAGTGTAAATCAAAACACGCAATTGCATACACTTTACCCCTTTTTTACTTAGGAAAACCCATTATGCCATCACTTTCATATTAATTAAACTAACTTTATTATATAAATTCCTCGAAAACCATTAAGCCTGTATTAAATTAAAACCCTATATAGAATATCCCAACCCTTTAGTTTTAAATAAAAACTAATATAAACTACCCCTTATCCTAATGTAATTTCACTTAATTTACCTAACCCTGGTAAAATTTAAGGTAATCTTGCGTCGGCCTCGTCCGACTCCCTAATCCCTCATTAAAGCCTGATTCGATCACTTAACCCTGGATCAGTCCCTAAACTAATCCCAAAACCACCACAATTAAATCCTCGGGTCCCCCATCAATTCCCGTCATTTCCCACCGCGCAACTTTACCTCCTGACCATCGTTGATCATCCCTTCCCCACATCTAACGACCCATAATCATATCGGCCGCACCTGATGACTGAACAATAGCCGCCCGATAAAGTGGTTTTCCTCCCGACCCCCGATGTTACGTGTTAAACGATGTATGGAATCGGGTGACCCCTCCCGAATACCGCCCACACTACAAAAGCGGTGTGATGGCCCTCCAAAACCACTTCCCCCATTTAATCGAAAAACCATCACTATTCATTCGAAAGTGAACCCGCCAAAAATTAACAATTTTCCCTATAAAATACCACGAAGCCCTCTTTTACCATTTTCACGCATTGTCTATGTAAATTCTAAAAAACCATTGCCAACTACTGCAAACGCTGAATTTACCCACAGACTTCCAATTCCACTCCAGAAGACGCTGCAGACAGCCAGCCAACCTTTTCAGATCGTACCAGGACTACGCTAACCACTGCAGCTGTCGTGAAACACCATTTTCAGAGCCAATTTGCCCATTTCCAGGTATTTCACCACAAAATTACCTCTTACCCCTGCAAATTTCAAGACCTTTAGCCTGTGCAATATTTTAAATTAAGAAATTAAGTAAAAACACTGTGAATTAAAGGAATCACTTGCATAAACCCTCTTAAAAATCCAAAAAACCTTTGCTGAAACTCCCAGAGCATAATTCAAATCCACAAGAACTGAATTATGGCTTCCCCTATCACCATGGACGTAAGACCCATTACCACTCCCCATTTGGACCTCGACCACCTTCCCCTGGCTGACAGGGACTTCCAAATGAAAGATACCATTGCCGTAGAGCCCCTCCTCAAATTGCGTTGTCAAAGTAGGGATAGATACCTCAACCATGTTGATGAGATTGGCCTTTGGGAGTCAAATTTTCCCAAATACCAGTTCCCCCAAGTTCACATCTTTTCAGAGATTGTTCATATGTGCTATCCATGCTACGTTCGTAGCCATATAACCCAATGTCTCATGACCAAAAGGTTCTTTTCACTATCACAACTGAGTCCATTAATGACATGCTGCAGTTCCAACCAGGACCAAACCTAACTCCACTCTCAATTGGAGACCTGTTGGACTAGTATCCCAAGCTTAGCCCTGCGAAATTGGCCCAGTTGTTCTAAACCTTCATTAGGGAGGAAAAACACATCCCTAAGGACCCCCCTCCATATGTATCAACGATTTTCTCTCCATGGGGCCATAACATTATAGCCATGATATGATGTGTGTTAGGTTACACCACAAGTGAGTACATTGATGAAATTATCCTTTCTTTCATGTCCTTCTATACCCTAGGGAAGCCTCTTGCAATCATATATGACTTTGCCAGTTTCATAGCTGATAGGGTGCATGAGCAGTTCACAAGAATGGGAAATGGTAGAGTACTCAAATACTCCTCTGTTCTGTACCATCTATTTTTGTATTATCAATCAAAGAAGTTTCCCTTTACTCTCCAGAATCTTGACACTAGGGAGCCAGCCCAAATCTGTCATCTTTTGTACCCCACTTTTCCATGAGTTTAGATCACCTTATACATAATCTGACTTAATAGACTATTTTGTGCATCCAATCATGATTTTGCTCACTGGGAATCCTCCACATAGGATAATCACAGAGATAAAGAGAGTTCACCAACTTTCTAAGCAAACCAAAGTGGGTGATTGGCACCTTTACCAAAACCACACAGAAATCAGAATATATGGTTACCTACTTGCACCATATAACTTGCCAAGATACCTCCCCATTATAGACAGATCATCAATGAAGATGAGGTCAAATTTGTCAATGCTAAGAAGAAGGCCAATTTCAAAATCAAAGATCAGTTAGGTCCCTTCATATGCAATTCCAAAGATGCAGGGAAAGAGGCAGACCTAATCCTGCAAAGAGTGAAATTCCAAAGGATTTTTGTATGGATATATGAACCTTTGGAATTCATTACCAAGAAAAGGAAAAAGTTCAAGCTAGGACCTTTCATCCACCACCCCATACCAGAAATAGAGGCATATGCAAATCAAATAGAATGGGTGGAAAATTCATTAGTAGACAGAGACAACACAAGGGTAGATGTAGAAAATGCTCTAATTGATTTGGAAAAAAAACTTGATGAGAGCACTTTCCTGCAGGTACCAGAAGAATAAGAAAGAGTCATGAACACCCCTCCAGTCATGCAGACTCCTCAGAATGGGGAGAAGATTCAAAAAAGGAACAGAGAGGGAGCTTCCACTTCAGGAATGGGCACCTCTGATCTACAACAGGAAACAAGTCACAACAAAAGGCAAAGGCTTAATCCAGCCTCTGAATAGGAATACACAGAAGGATCAACACATGTTACCAACACAGAGGTAGAAAGAAGTAGGCCTACTACTCCATCTGAAGACATACAGAAGCCTTCCACATCACAGACTCAGATGTTGGAAAGGCAGCTTAGTGTGGAAGTATCATCCTTCAGTAGGCCTACTGATAAAGACTAGGACATAAAAGATAGGTACAAGGAAATCAAAGCGAGAAATGAGAGGCTTAAGGCCCAAACATATGCTCAGTACCTAAAGCTGATTCCCACAAATAAAACAAGACTATTGTCAACCTTTAACATTAAAGAGGGAAAGTTGTATATGTCTTTCATCAAACCTACAACACAACAACCCAAGACAACATCTGATTTCAAAAGGGTTGATTTTGGAGTGTTGGCAAGGGATATTCATCCCATAGACCAAATTGAACTACATAAACAGGTTGGAGAGATGATATACTCCACCCTAACATGTAAATCCATAGCTGCTCATTAGCTAGAAACTCTTTGAACAACATTTCGGCACAATTTCAGTTAGAGAAGACCTCCTCACAAGACAAGGATACCAGGATCAAGTCCTTAGAGGACTTAGTGATTGAATTGGGACACGATCCCAAAGATATTAAAGCTACTAAGTAGCTTATAAAGAAGAAAAACGATGATATTGCTGCACTTAAGAGGCAATTAAAAATACCCCAGCTACAACATCCTCAAACTCTAGAAGTCTTAGAGAACCAAACCAGACATGAGGAGTTGATGGACTTGGTCCTAAAGCTTAATGATCAATTAAAGGAGACAGAAAAGGAGTTAGACGCTTTAATTCAATTGAAGCAAGGCGACTTGGCCACAACTTCTAAGGATGTCATCCCTACAGTATCTATAACAGTCCCTTCTACACTGGCAGCTTCACTGGCACCAACAACTCTGTTAGAGCCTAGATTTGCCTCAGGCTGAAAAGGCAAGGTTCTAGGTCCACATCAAACCACGCTCAGCCTCGTAGCTAGCCCTACGAGGACAGGAGAGGGCTCTCTCCGGGTCAATCTCAGCAAAAGATAATCGATGGGGCTTGAGATGACTGATTTAACAACTAATCTTAGGCTAGGTATGAAAGTGCAAAGTTTTGATTTGAGTTTTTGGGGGTTTTGTTGGAAAAAAGGGACAGGCAAATTTTGGGTCCGGGGATGAGGCCAGATTTTTGCAGAGTTCAGGTAGGGGCAAGATAGGCAGTAGTTTTGATGCTTTGGATTGAATGAATGGGTGGATCAGACTGGTGAGGAGCCAAGGAGGGCAAGAAGGTCTCAAGAGTCCTCCTCAAACAGATGAAAACATGAAGAATTAAACAAAATATCAAGGCAGAGCATAGCAGTCCAATGAATTCTACCTTAATCACTCATTTGTTTAATTGCAGAAGACAAGAGAAGGGAAAATGATACACATAAACATCAGTGAACTTAAAAATACATAGAGAAATACACCATCAAAACATAGAGCCACATGGATCCCAACAAGTGCTGCAAAACCCTGGTCCTTCCTTTGCCAAAATTGCAGAAATAAAATGTACAATAGAGTGCCAAGCAATCCCAAGTATCCAACCATGAAAATGACTTAGAAATTACATAATATAGACAAACCAAACCCATTACCTTACCTCTAGGGGTCGATCTCATCATTCTAAGAGCTGTTTCAACCAATTCTAAACAAGGAACTGAAATCTAGGCAATCAAACAACTTGCCCCTATATGCTAGGAAACTGATTCATTCATTTAATTTTCACCTTTTAGTGAATGAATCCTCTAGAAAAAGAAAAAATGTGCCAATATTACATCATGGTTATCAAATTTACATCATGAAAGGTCAAGTGTAAGCAAAAAAGCAAAACTAGTCAAAACTGGGCGAATTTCTAAGCTGAACAGTGAAAAATAGGCAAAAATCCTCTATGCGCCGCGCCTGATTCTCTATGCATCACGCCACTTTGGAGCTGAATTTGAGGCACTTCTTGAAGTCAAAATTGAGCCCAAGTGTTCTTGTTGGAAAGGTCTACCTATCTACTTTCCAACCCAAGTGGAATTTTTCAATTTGGCCTTCATTTGCCCCTCCAAAAGTCAGTTCTCCCAACACTGCTTCCTGTGTGTCAAAATAGGGGCAGTGAGGTCATTTTTTGAGGGTTTTTGGCCTCTTGGGGACTCAAAACCTGCCCAAATTTCTTGGCCATGCACCAGCAACCATAATTTATCATGCCAAATCCATAAATGTAAAGCTTTTGTAGTTTGGAGCTCCCTAGCAAAAGCGCGTGCCACGTGGCGCGGCACATAGGGAGGAAAACCCTATTTTGTGACCAAAGAAATTCAAAAATGACAAAATTTTCTCCAAATTCCTTGAAATTTTGACTGAAGGTGCCTCATCAAGTATCGTTCTCAGCCAAAGAGGCTTCGGCGAAGATTTGGAGCCGATCTTGCCTTTTACGCCGTTCCAGTGTCCTCCTGGTGCATGCAGTTTCAGTTGTAAAGTCACTGTCTTGGTCATATAATGTATCAGTGTCCGCCTTCATGGTGTTTCAAAGTATATTTTGCTTTCAATGAGATGAAGAATGAGAATTTGGTGCAATTTCCAATTGTGGGAGGGACTGTGGGAAATAGGGCAGTGTGGACAGTGGGGTTTTGCCCTTTGGAATTTTGACAAATGTAGGAACAATGGACAGTTACATGACTGTTTGGGAGACTTGAGGTTTTGGGAATTTTACAAATGACATGAATGATAAGGAATGCAATGAATTTAGGGATAGGGATAATGGGACTTAGGAATGAGTAACTTGGGATATGAGGGAATGTTGGGATATGGTTTAGTATATGGACTAGGGTTTGGGATTATGGGAAATAAGAATTGGGGGCATGGGCTTAGTGAATTTTGGAGGTATCTTAACTTAACGAACAATGAGATTAAGGGATAAATGGGATAAGGGAATGATGGAAAGAGGATAGACTTGGTAGCAAATAGTTGTCAAACCCTAAGCAACAATTTTTGTGTGAGCAATTTGAAATGGTAGGGTTGGGTTTGATTATTTGTTTAAACACTCCAATCATCATAACATAAACACCAAAATTGGATGAAAAAAACAATGATGAAGGGTCTACCTACTTGTCACAAGGCAAATCCATGCGATTTGGGGCGATTTGATGAAGTTTTTGAGAAAATTGGGCTTGGCAGCTCTATGCGCCGCGCCTCAAGCCCAACGCGCCGCGCCTTCCCTATGCACCGCGCCAGTGTATTTTTGCACTGAGAAATGCAGCCCAATGTGCCGTGCCTACCCTATGCGCCATGCCAGTTACCAAATGTGCCACGCCTGCCCTATGCGCCGCGCCAGTTACCCAATGCGCCGCGCCAGTTACCCAATGCGTCGTGCCACCAAACCTTGTGCGTAGCACTTTTTGCAGGAGACTTTTGGAGGCATTCTTGGTGTCCAAATTGGGTGCAAGATAGCTCGTTGGAAAGGAATTTGAGTCTACTTTCCAACCCAACTAGAAATTTTCAATTTGGAGTTCATTTTCCCTATAAAAAATAAAATCTCCCAAGACTGGTCAAAATGTGCCAAATGAGGTTGCCTAAAGGCAAAGTGCTGTTGTAGTCAATTTTTGAATGCCTTCCTCAACTCAAAATCGAGCTCATGATAGCTCATTAGAAAGATATTTGTGTCTAGTTACCATTTGACTCATCAAGCAAGTAATTTGGCCAACCAATCTAGGAGAAAAATTGATTTACCCAAGGTCACTTAAAAGGTGCATCAATTCTCACGTGGAAACTGTATTTTTGACATTCCTCTAAAACCATGATACCTGTGTAAAAAGTGAAGGAGGATTTTCTTCCTTAGCCTATTTTGGAAAAAAACTCTCTCATTTTTCTCAAATTCATCTTTTATTGCTCAGAAGCATCATTGGAGTAAAACTTATCCTGATGTGTGGAACAAGGGATTTGTCGAAATGAAGCAAAATGAAGGTGATAAGGGGCTTCTAAATTCTTGAGAAAATTTTTGGAAGTGGGGAGGGATGTTAGGAAGCAGAGGAAAGTGGAATTTCAAATATTGAGTGAGGGGAAGGGGTCCAAAAGGGCTAAACACAGGCCCAACCTAGAAAATTGTCAAGTTGTAGCAAGAAACTAGGGTTTGTGCAAAAATGAGGAATTTGGGGGATCTCAGTGACAGAAAGTGTTTAATAAGGTAAATTAAGGATAGGGGAAGGTTTATGAACATCAGGATACAAGTTTTATTGATGGTTTGACCATACAGGAGAAATTAGTTTGAAAACCCTAGGAGAGGGAAATGAACCTTACCTAGGCACAACTGGAGCATGAACAAGGCATAAAATGACCCAGTGGAAGTTGACATGATAATGAAAACCCTCTGAATGATGGTACACTCAGCTGAACGGTGACATGGACTGACATTTGGACAACTTTGACAGGAGTAAAATCAAACCCCAGACCTAATGCCTAGTGACCAAATTTTGCTTGAAGACTCACTGAAATGACAAAATTTGACCTTGACACCTCAAAATCACTTTGTAAGAGCATGTTTGATCACTGGAGGAAGGCTGCAAAGATTGACACTAACAAGCTCCACCTGCCATAGTTTTGCCAGTAACAATAGAATCTACAACAATAGGTGCATCAGGTGAGAAAGAAGCAGAATTAGTTAAAGCCATGGAAGAGATGTTTATCCAGGCTACATAAATGAACATGTTAAGAGAAAAGGTGGCAAGTTTTGTAACTGACTGCAAAGTTTCCCAACTTAAGCAAAAGGAAGAGGCACAAAAGGCCCAAAGAATGAGTGAAAGAATTAAAGTCTTAAAGCAAGCTTTAACACTGGAGAAACCCCTTGGGCAAACCAAGGAAATGTTGTGGGCCAATATCATTGACTTCGTCAAGGATATTTGGCCATCTATTCAAGTTATTTTTGAGCAAACAGAATTGATAAAGATAGCTACAGAAGCTATCCAGAAAGTAAAGGAGGAGTTGGGAGATAAGCCTGAGGATGCCAATAGACTCATCCACTTCCTCAACAACAAGAATAGGTATGAACTCCAATAACTCAATATAGAAGACAAGACTGAAACCATCTTGAAAATAAGGAAGGTCCTTTCCAAAAGAAACCTGATGCTGAACTTAGAAGAAAAGTGCCATAACATGCAGGTGGCTATTCATAGATTCATGGCCAAATTCCAAATTTTGAGGGAGAACGGGTTGCCTAGTCCATTGGTCATCAATGATAAACTTATGACACAACTGGACTATGATAATAGACTCAGACAGTTGGCTAAGGAACAAGCAAGCACTTCATCCATAAAAGCACTACCAACAAGCAAAGTTTTGTACAACACATTTGAGAACTTGTTTTTTCTTGAGCATGAGATAAAACACTTATTCCTCACCAACCCCAATTTTTTCCAAGTATACTGTGATAAATTTACAACAAAAAGTTACTACATAGTAAATCTGAGAGCAGCCAGGTAAACAGATGAAAACATGGCAACTTAGTCAAAGAGTATCAAGGTCAAATAGTATTAGGTGAAAGATCAAAATTGAAGAAGATTCAAGCGTAAAAAGACCACAACTGCAAGCCAGCATAAAGGTCTACAAATCCAACCATAAAAGCGAGCAGTACCACAATAAAAGGGACAACATGAAACAATTCAATAGCTGTCTCTATCTTCTTGCAAGAAGATGCTTGCATTTCCTAAAATACATCTCAAGTTTGTTTTGAGATATTTTGTAATAGTTTTTCTATAAATACTTCACCATTCGAAGTATGTAGGGTGAATTATTAGACATTTCTATAGACTTTCTTGATCAAAGACTGTAAGATATTGTATCACTGTTTGGACTAGCAAGCTGGATTAATGAATAAAGACAAGACATTTCACTGGATTCATGTGTAGTGTGAAGTACAAACAAGTATTTTCTCTTGTGTTGTTATTTTTCTTTAAAAAGTTTTCCAAAATATTTAATGTATATGTAATCTGAATGCTATAATATGGAATGATATCTTAGAATTTTCTCATTGCACTCTGTTTTAACTATTATGGATTTTAATGTTTTCTGCTGATTATCCAAGTTAAGGAATTCTTGATTGCTCCTTAGTTTGTGTAGTTTCCCTCTGATCTATAGTAAAGGATTCTTAATTTCCCTTTGCTCATGATTAACCTCTGTTCTTCATCTTAATCCCGGTCTGAGAATTCTTAGGTGCTCTCTCACCCTGGTCAAGATCATTTCATCCATTCAACCCAAAGACCTGCACTTTACTCTGCTAGCTTTCCCTTTGAACAGTCCCTTTAATGAGTTAGTTCCATTTCTACTGCCCTTCTCTGACTCCATAGTAGAATGGTCCAAAGACATCAGTTTATCCATCTGTTTTAAGGATTCCACCATCTAACGTCCAATACAAATCAAAACCCCCTGAACCTTCATAACTAGCCTAAAATCCCAACAAACAAAGCTAAATCATATAGAGAGAGCCCTCTCTGAGTCATAGGTTGGCTAGAGCCTATACATAAAAGATTGGTTTGTGGTTACCTCAATCCTTTCCTTCTTCTGATAACTTCTAGGGAAAAATTCTGAGTGATAACACTCCCAAAGGAATCGAATCCCCTTTGCAAATATTTCAGTGTTGTCACAAATCAATGCCAGAATTTGATTTTTGCATGAAATGATAAATTAAAACTTCAATTATTGAAACACCCTTACTTTTCAACATAGTCGCCCTACCTCCAATGGATCTTGAATCAACAGAAGAGGGTGATTTCTAATTATCATTTTGACGACACCTTGGTCATAATTTATTGATATACATACGCTTTGCCAACAGTCAACCCTAGAATTCAATTCAAAATTATAACTACAAGATTGTCCAATTAAGTGTAATGGTTATATAACCATGTAGAGAACTATACTCATACCATACACATCGAATCCATTCTTTAAATAACATTTTGAACCCTCATATGGAATCTAACAATACAAATCAAAGAAACTTGATTTGTCATCAATGCCCTGCTTTAACGTAGGTCTTCAACAAGCCTTCCACAATTCGACTCCCCAATTCAATACCCCTTGTCAGGCTTTAATCTAGAAACACAACACCAATTGAATATTATTAAATGAAACAAATAATAATTTCAGGAATATGAGATGGGCTCGTGGCACATACCCATAGTGGGTGGAGATGACTTTGAGACCCCAAGAATATGGCTATGTATTACAAGACCTAAACAGATTGAGCTTTAAAAGTGCAACAATCTTACATCTTATGAAACGAGAGCTTAGATTTGCTTGCCACCCTCAGTGCTTAAAAATACTTGTGGAGAAGCAATTGGTGCAACAAACATTCATATGAAAATGAGAGATTTTTTGAGTACTTCTGACCGAGCTTTTCAATCAAGGAATACGTGGAGAGAGCATACATTTTCCTCATCACCCCCTTCTTCCGCTTCACCATCAACAGGGTGTAGTATTCGAACAGTTCAATTGCATGCAGATCGCCCAGTTGAGAAGGGAAGAAATTAATTTTGTCTCCTCCATGCAACTTTGTTATATGAAATTTTGGTCTAACCTTAACCTTGTAGAACATATGCTAGCTCTAATTCATTCATGTTAGAAAAAATAAAATAGATTTATTTAGTAGGTACAAAAACACCTATATGAAACCAATCAAACTTAAGGATTAGCTTAGATCAAACAGTTCATGGTACAATTACTTTTTCCTCCTTCGCAATTTTCAACGGGTCTCCACACAATTTCCTTTCGCTCTTTCGCTAGGATCAAACAACTCATGGCACAATGGCTTGATCCAATCAACTTCACGTACCTGACAATGTTTAACTTCTTTGACAGTGATGGCCATCAAACTCACCCCCGAAGCATCTATGTCATTCCTAAACTCATCCAATGCTCTTGGCAGTAAATCAATATGGCTCAGATCGCCACTTACTCGCAAGGATAAAATCACACTTTATCTCATAACTACAACTCCACATGCATGAACACACGACTCTCCTATAAATTCTGGATAGATGGCTAGATCACTCCTTTATGTTGCCACATAGATTATTTCTCTCCAATACTGGAAGATCACACACATGCTTCATTGTAGACGATATTGCATTCTTTCAATTTCATGTAGGGTTTCCAAATCTCTGGGCGGATCTTTATCAATAGAAATTACACAAGTTTTTGCAAGTTTCAGCTCCATAAATACAATTCACAATCAAAGACTCTACATGCTATCTTCAATATCCCAATGTAGGTTCAAAGCTTCATGGAACATTTTGGTAATAATGTAGTCTCCTTTCTTAGCAGCGATGACTCACTTTAACATGGTAGCTTTATTCCACAAAAACAATCAACATAGTAGTAATATAATCAAATCCATTTCTCCCTTAATCACTCCAAAAATATCTCCAAGCTTTGATACCAATTGAAAATAATTAATTAAAATAAGAACTTAATTTAAGGGACACCAGAAACATGGCAGAAAAGGAGCTAAGCCTGGATTTCTTGTATTTCAAATAACGATAATGATACAATATAAATAAATCAAGGTTATGTTTCAAGATAGTTCATTTTTTTTGGACACACGATCACTTTGTTTGAGTTAATATCTCAACCATACACCAATCTAGAGCCTAACTAGTTGGAGAGGACCTCTCAACCAACTAGATCTGAATAAAATCCCAAGAATGAGGAACAATCTCATTCTAGAATCAAAGAAAAGTAGAAATTATTCCAAGTTTAATAATTTAATATTGGGACTTATTGATTGTTTTATGCGAGGATGAGGCTAACACCTATGCGAAACTTTGAATTGAAAAACTTAAAAAGAGCATGTGATTAATGCTTAGATTTCTTTCATGTGCAGTAAGTGCAAGCCTATGCATCCAATCAATTATGAAATGATGTGCTATTAAACTATAGCTATGAATCTATGTGAAATCAAAGATTTGGAAGTGAATGCAAAAGTATAGGGCTGGAAATGTGAATGTTTTTGGTGTTTTGGATGTAACTGAAGAACTTGATCTATCTTGTAAAATAAGAAGCACAGTGAGCAAAAATAAAGATTAATTATGAAAAGAAACAAAGAATTTAATTATGAAAGAAAATAGAGGCAAAATAGAGTATCGAAGGGAAAATAATAGTAGAGATTTTGTACACCACAAGGGGGCCCTCCAAGTGATGGGTAGGAATTAGGAAACGAATAGAACTTTGCTACTACTAGTGCAACTTTATCATCATAACTCAAAGACAACAAGATGAAATATTTGATATTAAACTATAAACAATGTGTCCATAAAGACTCGTTCTTTCATTAACATGATATGTTCCTTGCTTGAAAGCGAGTCTATTTATAATGTCTTTTGACAATAACTAACCGAGAAAGACATTGCTACAAATCCGAAGGATAAGCAATGATAAGGTGTCCTATTTCATTTGCATTTTTAATTCTAATGATTTTCTAATGACTCAACGTATCATATGAATATATTTTAGACACATCATCACTTACTTTCACTGATTCTTAGCTTCTTGAAGATGATTGTGCTCGCTTGAGGCCATTTTGCTACCAAGTAGTAGTTTTGATGTACTTTTCCTCTATTCCATACAACACACGATAGTTGGCCAAGAGTTTGACTAGACTATTATGGTTATCCAATGATTTTTTTCTTGTGCTAAATGGGTGGAAAACCATGTTGGAGAATTTTTAAATCTAGCCATGTGCTTGAGTTGACCTCTTTACTTTGGAAACCAATCGACCTTGGATGTCACTACAAAATATCACCAGAGCTACATAATTTGTCAATTTCCATAATTTTTGAAAATTAACTTAATTTCATAAAGAAACACATACAAAACCATAAAGATGTTGGATTCTTTAGCTTTTTATGCTTTGTCGCTCTAATGGCCATTATTGATGCAAATGATCGTAAGAAGATACGAGAATAAGGAAATTATGAGGGTTTCCACAAAGGATAAGTGAAAATATAGTAGCAATTTTTCAAAAAGGTACTAATTCTTCGGCCCAACATTTTCCCATGCTTAGAGTGTTGCATTTCTGCATGCATGTTGGTATAATTTGCAAAATTTTGGTAGCTTCTAGTTCAAATAATGGTCTTAGATTCTTGTATTGGGATATACAAGTTACTTTTGACACCTTTCTTCTTCATCGAAACATACGACCTAGGCTTCTTCATTAATATCCTTGCTTTTAGGCTCCTGATTTTCTATTGGAGTGCCTTGTTGGAATTTTTAAGTCAAGCATTATTTTTATACCACTAGTACAATATTTTCAACATTTTATTGTTCTCCTCCTTGAGAATTTCATTTTCTATTTTCATATCCAAGACTTCTAACTCAATTATTTCTTCTTTTAATGCGTTAATAATGTGTTGCTCCATAAAAGAAGGTAATTCACCATCATCTATAAGACTATGGATGATAGGTGTTGGAATGTCACTATTAAAAGCATGTTTAAGAATATGAGAGAGTTACATTACCTTTTCATTGCATGCCTAGTGCTTTAAAGCATAAAAAAATAAATCATAGGCATGCTATTGTATCTTATCAACTTCTGGACTTCCACTTTTAAGGTATTGTTGGTGATTATTTAGATTCTACCACTTCCATGTTTTCAATATATTTATATGAAATATGGCTCTTTATTCTTGTCATACTCCTGGTAATTCTTTTGTATTTGTTTTCTGGATTTTTCCTTTCCTTGGGGTTCTTAATTTTTATTCCCTTTTTCTTAGGTACATATACCATAACGACATCTTGCTTCAAATTCTTCTTGCTTATTCTTGTTGAATTTCTTCTTGAAACTATTTTTCTTTGATTTTGCAGACCGACCCTCTTACTCTATTTTTATTTTATCATTGATAACCTTATTTTGTGAACATATTATGAGAATAGGGTTTCATCATTCTTAGAAACATACTGGGCTTCTAACATTATTTGATCCTTTTGATCTATAATATTATTGATTGTCTATGTGAATTCAATCTCCTCTATCTCTTGTACTGGAATCTCTTCATGAGGGTTAGGGTTTCAAGTCGAAACCCTACCCCTTTTCCCTTTATTTTTTAGGATCAATATTTTCTTCTTCTTATGATACCTCATTGACATGGTTTCTTATCAAGAAACTATCCCAATTATCATTCCTTAATTTCAGTTTTTTCCTTCACAAGAATTTTCACTAATCCAAAGTGGTAGAGGGCTCTGTCAATATTCTAGAGTTTATTTGGATATCAAATGCCATTTCCTTAAACTATTGATGAGATAATACAACAAATTTATCTCTTTTCCTTTCAAAAAGTGCATCAAAAGTCTAATATGGTAGAAGAGAATGGTGCCATACTTGCCTTCACAAGTAACAAATTTATGGAGGATGATGAATAATAGATTCTACCACTTCATTTTGAAAGCTAATATAGGTATGCCTTTTTTCCAATTTGTAATGTCCATATTAGGGTTTTTAAGAATAACTCATCATGAACTAGAATTTAAACCAATTTTCACCAATCCTTGGCAATCCTGTAGCCTCAGTTAGTAATGACTCTGCCACTTTGAGCATTATCTTCCCTATTTCTCCCTCGACCCCATCAAAAGCCTTTGCAGACACACTTGTGACTTCCGTATCATAACCTTGAAACTTCTCAAAGAAAGTTAACCACTCAACCCTTTTCAGTAGCTTCCTGCACTTCATATAGGCTTCAAGAAAATTTGCACCTTCAGGTTCAAAGAAGATACAACACCCATTGGGAATGTTGGTAATTCAGGCTTCATAATGCACCTCTTAACTGTTGCTACAGGGGTGGTTATGGTATGGTCAAGGAACATTGAAATGGATTCGAAGGAATGAAGCGCTAATGGTGGTGGTTTATCATGTGTATAGGTGGTGATGAGTAATATTAGGACTGTTCAATCATGCAATAATGATATAATCCCTCAAAAAAATCTTATGAATGACATGATGATTTATTGAGATTATAGGATCAGGACTACGAGAATTTGAGCGAATATTAGTAGGATAGGAAGCATGAAATATATTTTTCCTTCATGAATTTGATATGAGGGTTTTGTTTTAGAATATGCCTTTTAATTGAGGTTAATTTGAAAAAAATAGGTATGTCAAAATCTCTTAGGCCTACAGTTTTAACTTTAATAAAGTTGACTAACATGCATTGCTTGTGTTACTTAGTAGGATGTCCAAGAACTGATACCTTTTGTAATCATTGATTGCTATTGACCTCGAAATAGGGCCATGACTGCCACTTTAATGAAAATTGGCCAACTACTGAATTTTCTCTGGCTACAAAATTTTATCAGTCTGAGAAAATTGAGAAATTTGCTTCAAATCTTTTGCAAGGAGGCTGATAGTGTTGCTTGCAACAATATTGATTTTTATGAAAAGAGAAACGAAGTCTTTAAATTGATATTTGAATAAAGATATTCAAATAAAGATATTCAAATATGAAAAAGAAAAGAGGGGAAATCCATGTTTCCAAGAATGTTGGTTTTCAACCAGTATTTCTTGTACAGTTATGCCGACATGTTGGTTTTGATAACTATAACTATGTGTGTGTGTGTGTGTGTTTATTTTTCAATAAAAAATAAATTAAAGGGCATTTGGTGGAGGAGGAGGACAATCCAACTCAACATTCTGCTACAAATTCTAAATGAATTCTCCTCTTGTTAAGGGCTTATGATAAAGTTTTATCTTATGCGAATTATCAAGAAAAGTGTTTCCTTCTTTATCAATGGTCTTAATTCTTATTGCTTCACTATAAAAACAACTTCTACTTCACAAGGGCCTAACCAATGTGTTTGGAATTTCCCTTGAAAATATTTAAATTTTGAATCAAACAAAAAGGCCCAATCACTTTGTTTAAATTTCTCAAGCTTGATAAGTTTGTCATACCATCTCATTTGTTGTTGTTGAATAATGTTTGTCCTTTGAATAAAATCTTATTTGATGTCATTTAACTCATTTGATGTCATCTAAATCATTGAGTTTTGCCAATATTTTCTTTTGGGCTTCAAAGAGATCTAGCCCCAATTTTGTTGTTGTCCTGTATATCTCCTCTTGGAACTCCATACGAAGTAGAACTTTTTTTCCATAGACAAGTTCTTTAGGAGTGTGTCTAGTGGTATTCCTCCATGTGGTCCTGTATGCCCAAAGTGCTTCCAGAAGTCTTTCTGCCCAATCTTTCCAATGTAAATGCATGATCTTAATAAGTATGGCTTCATGAACTTTATTTGTAGATTACACTTGTCCATTGGCTTCTGGATGATATGGATTGGATTTGTGATGCCTGAGTTTGTACTGCTCCACGATATTTGAACAAGCTTGGATGTGAATTGAGCACCCTAATATGTTACAACTTCTCTTGGGACACCAAAATGAGTGAAAATATCCTCAAAAAGAAATGTAAAAACAACATTTTGAGTAACAAAACTTAATGCCTTAGCCTCTACCCATTTAGTAACATAAGCAGTGCAAACAAGAATGTACCTTTTCTACTTGGAAGGGGGATTAATTGGCCCTATAAAGTCTAAAGCCCATTTTTCAAATGGCTCTATCAGTACTTGTGGTTGTAAAGGAATTTCATCTGATTGAACAAGTTTCCCGATCCTTTGACAACTATCACATCTCTTGAAATATTCTTTGACATCCTTAAAAGAGAAGGCCAATAATATCCCAAGATAAGTACTTTGTATGCAGTCCTGATATTAACAAAATGTCCTCCACAAGGTTCATCATGACATGCTTTAAGTATCTCAGGTACTTCATCTTGTCAAACACATCTTCTAATGATCAAATTTTCTCATGTGCGGCACAATTCTCCTTCTATCCAAGAATAAGGTGCACTAGATCTAATAACTCTTTGCTTTCTTTGGCTAATAATTAAGGAGGAACTTCCTTGTAGCCAAATAATTAGTGATATATGAAAACCAAGGATATTTAGTAGATATTGCAAAAATATATTCGTTAGGAAAACTATCCTCTACAGGAACTGTTGTATTAATATTTTACATTCTAGAAAGAAAGTCATCAACTGTATTTTGCTTTCTAGGTTTGTCCAATATGGTAATGTTGAATTCCTGTAACTACAAAATCCATCTGGTCATTCTACCATTAGTTATAGGTTTATTCATTAGATATCTAATTTCAGAATGATAAGTATGAATAAAATTTTCATATCTAGTGATTAATGTATAAATTTGTTAATATCAAGAACTACTGCTAAGAACTCCTTTTCAACAATTGTGCAATTCAACTCAACAAGAGTTAAATTTTTACTTCTATAATAAATTGCATTTGGAGTTATGTCTATTTGTCCTACTACAACCCCTAAAGTTGTCTGAAGCATTTGTAGAAATGTGAAATGGGAGGGACCAATTTGACCCTCTTAAAATAGGAGCTTTAGAATTTTTTTTGTTTTAGTGAATCAAAAGCTAACTGACATGCAGAATCCCAATGAAATTCATACTCTGTGGTGAGTAGTTTAAAAAGTGGTGAATCGATTTTCATGAAGTTTTCTAATAAAATTTTATAATAACCTATAAATCCAAGAAAACTTCTTACGTCCTTTTGACACTTAGGTAACGAAATTTTGGAAATGACTTCAAATTTTATTGAGTCCACTTTTATTTTGAGGTCTGAGATGTGATGCCCCAAAACAATACCTTCATTAAAAATTGTAAAGCATTTCTCATTACTCAGTAAAAGGTTAGTCTCCTAACATATGATAAGGACTTTTTGTAATTTTTCCAATCCTTCTTCAAAAGTATTTTCATAAACTATAAAAGCATCCATATATACCTTAACACACTCATGGATTAAGTTAGAGAAAATGCTTTATGTCACCCTTTGAAATGTAGTAGGTGCATTAGACAATCCAAGCAATACTCTATGAGCATATGTACCCTTCTCCATCAATCACGTGGGTGTAAAAATTTTGGATGTATTTATGAATAGATGGATACCAGTGCATAAGATTGCTTGTCCCCTTGTAATATCACCACATTCCCATCATTAGATTCATGGGATTTCCTCTAATAGTATCAACACATATACTGTGGATCGAGATGAGAGTGAAATAGTGAATTTAGGAGGTAGCTAAGTATTCTTTAATTTTAATTCTGTTTCTTTCTAGTTATTCTGATCACTGCCATCTTCTATGAGAATTTGTAAATAGTAAATATTCAAGAAGTGCTACCAGAATGAATTAGTAGCATGTGTTATCAAGAAGGTCTACCATGCACTATATATTAAAAGATATGTTATCAAGAAGCACCACCATGCGCTATCTATTAGAACAATTGCAATATTTGATAAGATAATTTGAATAAATTGTTTTGGTTCTAATTCTAGTCTTCGTGATTTCTTGTACATATGGTTGTCTCCCATTTCTTTCCTTTATTTGTAATGCCATGTTTTAGGAGTTGAAATTATTTTCGAAGGCGATGAGTTTTCCATGAACAAAATTGCATCGTGATCCCACATTCTATGTGCTGATTTTAGGACAGAATATTGGATGAAAATCTTTGACATGATGAGTCTGGAAGTAGAGGAAATGCTTAGACCCATTACAATTATTTGAAGCCTGTTACTAGTGACACACTCTGTCCAAGTCAACAAATTCAAAGTCAAAGCAATTCTAAGAGTAAAATATGGGTGCGCAACGCTCCTGCAAGTTGATAAAACAATCGACCACTCAAATTCATTTGTGTTTCATCCAACGACATGCAATAGCCCTCGAATTGACGAAGTTCAATAAAATAGGTGATCTCACGAAGTGGTTTATCGAAAGAGAGTCAGAGGCTGAGGAATTTGCCCGGACAACCAAAAATAATCTAAATTAAAGCACTTTAAAATTATGAATTTTAACAACTTTCACTTAGATTCATAAAATTTCCGTTAAAAAACATAATTATTAAACTACGACATCGAAACATATGATCGATTAATCGATGACTAAGGTCAATTTCGGGAGGTCCCTCCTCATTTTCAGAAACTACTAAAAGAAACCCCAAGAGGAGTTTCTTATTTTGGGAAACCACCATCAGGTTATGGTATACGAATGACACGCATCTAGGGCCACCTTTCTAATTCTAATGCTCATATATACACATTATAAGTTTTGACTCCAAAATCTAATTTATATATATTGCTAATATTTATAAAGGCGTGGCGTATCATTTTTGAGATTCAAAAAAAGGATTAGGCCTTTTAAAATATCATTCATATATATATATATATATATATGATATTAATTTTATTAAATTTTGTACTTTTTATTATGAGTTATGAGACAATTTTATAACTATTAAAAAAGGGTCAATTTTTATAATTAATTAGACAATTAGTCAGTTAAGTTAAGTTTTAGGGCAAGAAATAAAAATTGGAGAATGATATTTTGTGGGGGTTTGGAGTTTGAAAAGCATGGAGACAATGTAATGAATAAATCTCTCTAAAATAAAAGAATACAAAGTAGTTTTGATCCCAGTTCTTGGGGTATTGCAAAAATGTCTTACTGTGTTTTCATTATTTCATTAATGTTTTTCTTCTACTAGCACGAGTGTAATGAAGTTGCATATTTTTTTAAGTTTTGATTATGAATTTATCTTGAATGGTACTCTCATTTTAGATTTAAATATTCTTAATGTGTGCTCCACCATGTTGGAAATTCCTCCATATCTTGGTTCTCTTCATTATTCTTTTAGCAGGGTTAGCACTCAGATTCTTAATTGCATGAGTTATTAAACCATGTTCATATTCATCCTTATTTTAGAAACCTTTTAATCAGAACCTGCAACTCTCATTTATCTTAGCCAATCTGGCTTTAAAGATAGGTTTCATAATTAGAAGGTTCGTTGCTAACTCTCATTGCCTATTTCTCTGGCCACATATTTTAAAGTTTTCATCAATCTTTAGATTTCCCAAGCATGGGTTACCCCACAACCAAGAACTGTCTTCGAGGAAACAACATCAAATTGGCGTTTTTACTGGGGAATGAAATTGAAATTTTTTCCCTGGGTCTTTTGAAATTTTTGAACTGATTCTTGAAGGTGACAAGAACTAGTCTGTGGTTGTAAGTTGTCACCTGTTTCCTTCTCTCTAGGTGTTCCTTTTTATGGGCTTTAAAAATGGATTTATTTATGTTTTTCCCTAAATAAAACTACTCCAGAAAAAGAAAGTATTATTGAGCTACAGGCAAACCCTCAAACGTCCTATTTTGTATATTTTACTAGTGCTCCAATTTATGATTCTTATCTTTCAGATGAGAGTTTGGGTTTTTTAGATGATTCTCCAATATATTATTCATATGAATCAAGGAGGATAAGTTTGTTGCAGATCTTCAAAAGGATTTTCTTACATGCAAGTGGGAGGAAGATGACTAACAACAATATTTTTACGAAGAGCCCAAATTTGAAGAGCCAAGAAGTAACTGTGACTTCCCTATGCAAAAAGACAAATGTGAGGAGATTGTCCAAGAAAATGAGGCAACTGATTTCATATCTCATGCATTTTCTGACCCAATAGCTGACTACATGGAAACTTTATTTGGTCAATAGAAAGTATCAGTTCCGACATACGTATCAAATTTTTTATCTAAAGATTTCATATGGTGCATGCTTGATTTAGTTTTTGAATTTCAAGAGTACAATGGCATAAGGTCTAGCGCCCAGATGTTGGGCTGGTATCACTGGAAGGCTGAATTAACTTGATTGAATTCAACACCATTTATAAGTAGAAATTGTACATAAATAATCTCAATACATGAGCATTTCATTTTCAGTTGCAGTAGGTTTAGTTTAGTTTTTCATTTCATGAATAAGGGAAGCAGTCCCAGTTGAAACTGATTTTTGAGAGATTTCACACTTTAGAGTTTTCAGACTTAAGATCTTGACTCCATGCCCAAATAGGGATATTGACTTACAATTATGAGTGTTTTGAAAGAAAACTATTATCCACAGCTGGAGCCAATATGTTGTAGCTTAATTCTGCAAAGTTAGAGGTGTCGACGACTTTGTAGGGAAAGTCCATAAAAAAATAAAAAATAAAAATTTTGCTACGAATATTTCCATTAAAGTTTTTTGGAGCACTCGAAACATCACTGGTTTGTGATATCACATGACAAATATTCAATAATTTATGTTTAAAAAAAAGATGATGAAATTTTGGGTTTGTAAAGAAGCACTTCATGGCTTTCGGACTAATAATGTAGAAAAGTCATTTTTGAATAAAATCTTTGGGTCTCAATCCAATCTCCAAGTCAAGTATTATAAGTCACAAGCCAAGAACCAAAGTCCATCAATTAACAAACATACTCCACCCAAGAAACACCCATACAAGGAGCTAAGAGGAGGAGCCCACAATAGATTGCATAATGCATCGAATAATCCTCAAAGTATTGATGTATATCAACACGTGGCAATATGTTTGCATGGTAGATGTAGGATAATCCCATATATGGGAAACAAAAATACACAAGGAATAAAAGCCACTTGCAACTTTCATGTGAATAAAAAGGAAATTGTTAGCGATGAAAATTTTAAGAGAATTTTTGGAGGAAGGGAATGTGATGATTCTGGAAAATTCATGGCTAGTGAAGCATTTTTTTTATAAAAAAAACGTGAATGTTATTTTAAAGGTCGCCATAATCATTCAGAAGTCCATTATTATCTTGGAGAGGTTCTTTTTGATGGTTTACTTGTTATGCGAAATGAACAACTTACATGATGTATTATAATCTTGGCGAGGTTCTTTTGGATGGTCTACTTGTTATGTGAAAATGAACAACTTATTGGATGTCAATACATTTATTTTTTGCATTTAGATGATTATAGATGCTTGCTCATTGATTTGCATTCAAAATGTTTGATATGGTAAGACTAATCAACAAGATAAATCGTTCATCTATTAGACCATTACCTACTGTGTACTCCTCTTCATTGAGAAGTCTCTTTTAATGCCCTCCTCCCACATTTACCCAAGTTACCGGCCTACCAGGGTAAACATGTGATGAAGAGTTACTATGATATGATTCAACCTCCTAGATCACCTTAAGGAAGTGGAATCGACAAACCAAAACCCTTAATGACTTCCCTATTAGGTGCTATAGGACCCCCAAGGGCTAAACCACCCTTCCAGGTGCCCAGACCCTGAATTAAACCTCTTTTTTAGTGCCCTGATCTCCTAGATGCTAACACAACACTGTCTGATTTCAACTGAAACCCTCCAGTCGCATGTATGATGCCTACAAGGGAGCGACTGCAATATTTTGCACCTAGTTTTGTGCCCGCGATCGTGAGATTTAAGCTACTTTTTAAGGATAGGATCCAAACCTCTACTAAGAACTTAATGAAACTTTATAGAACCATGAATGACACAAGGACAAAGCCTTCCATACAAATATTAGATAAGAACTTTACCTAATAAGGCAAAAACATTATGTCAAACATATCATGAACATGAAATCTATAAGTCATAAATACACATTTGAACGTAATGGTTTGATACTTATATGAGATTCGTCAAGAAGGATTGATGCCTTCTCATAATATCTGGATTATCATATGTTAGGTCATACATTCATCATTCATTCATTTACTAATCAAAACATGGTAAGAGCCATGACTAATATCTATCATAAAACCATGCTTATAACCAACATATAACTAACAAATAATCAATAATAGAAAAATCGTTAAAGTTTCATAATAAAAAGTACATGTACACATAATCACAAGAGGAAAAGAGCTCTTATTAGCATATGTAGATCCAACCAAGTTAGGGACTTCCACGAACCACCTGACCATATATTGGGCTTAACAAAATCTTTCTTTCAAATAATCACTCTCTTGCCATATTCCAAGCATGGATGTGGGTCTCACAACAAAACCAACCATGTTTCCTCATGCTTTACTGCAATCTCATCAAGGGATTCCTAGGCCCAAAGCCCTCATCAATACAACCAGGATTTACTGCAATCTTGTTACACATTATTTTGTCACACCTCTTGCACTTCCCTATGACATGCCCCAAAGTGCTCGAAACATGACCATAATGCAGTGTACTCATTGATATATGCAATTCATATCCTCCCTAAAACATTGATTGGAAAATTCCTAGAGCTTCCCCTAAAGGAAATAGCTCTAAAACCCTAATTTGAGAATCATCGCTCTTATGAGACTAAAAACCGCGATGGTCCACTATTGCATTATACCAGACCCATGATGGCATCACTTTGTTTGCTTGCATACCCGTGATGATCCCAAAAAGGAAATTTTCCCAAAGAGGGTGAGAAGCTTTGTGATCTAGAAGCTTCCAAAGCGGTGAGCTGGAGGTTGTTCGACGTAGATGAGGTCGAGTTCACCCAACTTGGCCTCTTGGTCTTATCGCTATGATCTACCTCCTCGAGATGAGGGCCTACTCCTATCTTTGAAGAGATCCTAACTCCCTTTCTCTGCCTATATATTCATCCTCTCCCATTCCCAAATGGTTGGTCTTTGTCTATTTGCACTCTTATGCTAAGATTGTGCCTATATGCTACTCATTTGGCTTGGACAAGGAGTGCTTGGAGAGCCTAGCTTGGACTTGGACATTCATTCAAGGAGAGTCTATTGACATCAAGGCTTGGTTGTATGCTTCCTCCTTTATTTTATTAATATACAACTGCTAGTTCATTTTCCACAAATGTGTATTCTTATGTATCATTTGTCTTAATGCTCCTTGATCTGTTAAGTAGGTTACTTTTGAATATGCTATTTGTATTTGCATGATTTGTTGTGTCTTGATCTCTTGTGCAGGTTTATAAACGTTGTGAGCAGCAGGAACAAACCCGTGACACAAGTGATTCAAGGTCTTCAACAAAGGATGACGTGATAGCATCAGAACGAGGTAGGCCATCTTCTTCGTCTCTCTTTTCAATTGTAACTTAGGAAAGTGTCCAGTAGATTGTCATGTAGGTTGCTAGTCCCACTCATTGGGCTAGAGGGATTGTCTCTGTCCATAGAGAGGATTTAACTAGACAATCAGGGATTTCTTCTCCCCAAACTCTCAAAATCAGAGGTTTTACTAAGCATCGCCCAGTAGTAGTCTTGATTGATAGTGGCAGTACACATAATTTTATCCATCAAAGAGTTGCGGAAGAAGTGCATTGTTTTGTTCGAGCAGTTTCTAACTTCCAGGTCCAAATTGCTGATGGGGGCACAATGAAATGTGAAGGCCGCTGTGAAAATGTCAAACTTCAAATGGGTGATTATCAGTTAAAGACCCACATGTTTTCCATACACATGGGAGGGTGCGACATTGTCCTAGGTGCTGAATGGCTTCACACACTTGGCCCAATCACAATGGATTTCCAGGAGTTATATATGAGCTTTAAGCAGAACAACCACACACATACCCTCTGCGGACTCCAGGCGGGAGCTCCCTCTATCATCAGCTCACATCGGATGGAATTTTTTTTAAAAAAGGTCCACCATGGAGTTATAGCCCAATTTAATGCCATCCAGGCCTTCGAACCCAATTCTCTTCATATTCATCCTGAGATGCAACAGATCTTGAACAACCATCTGCCAGTCTTTGACAAGCCTCATGAGCTTCCACCCTCGAGAGGGGAACATGATCATAGCATTACTTTGGTCCTAGGGGTCCAACCACCAAATGTGTTCCCATATAGATATCTGTTCGCCCAAAATAATGAAATTGAAAAAATAATCAAGGAACTCTTGGAGGTAGGCGTCATTCGTCCCGACATTAGTCCTTATTCATCACCGGTGGTCATGGTGCTCAAGAAATATGGGGAATGGTGTATGTGTCCAGACTTCAGGGCCCTCAATAAGTTGACGGTCAAAGATAAACTTCCCATCCCGGTTATCGATGATTTGCTGGATGAACTAAATGGGGCTCAATTCTTTACTAAGCTTGACCTTCGCTCGGGCTATCACCAAATTCGCTTGAAAGAAGTCGACATTCCAAAGACTGCTTTTTGAACTCATGAAGGCCATTATGAGTTCCTAGTCATGCCATTTGGTCTTTGTAATGCCCCATCCACTTTTCAGAGCCTTATGAACCACCTGCTCAAACCATATCTCAGAAAATTTGTCCTTGTTTTCTTTGATGATATTCTCATCTACAGTTGCACCTGGGCCACACATCTTCAGCATGTAGATTTGCTCTTGCAACTGCTCCGCAAACATAAATTATTTGTCAGATGTCCAAGTACTCTTTTGGCATGGAAGAAGTTGAGTATTTGGGCCACATTGTGGGGTGTGAAGGTGTCAGGGTGGACCCCAAAAAGATCCAGGCAATGCAGGATTGGCCTCAACCAAAGAATTTGAAGAGCTTGAGAGGATTCTTGGGTCTCACACGCTACTATCGCCAATTTTTCCGCAATTATAGTCGCATTGCTAGGCCCCTCACTCAACTCGTCAAGAAAAATTCATTCATCTGGAATGATGAAGCACAACAAGCCTTTACAGCTCTCAAACATGCCATGTGTTCCACTCCAGTCTTAGCACTACTTGACTTCACCAAATCTTTTGTGATTGAATGTGATGCTTCCGGTACGGGTATTGGGGCGGTCTTAATGTAGGAAGGTTGACCCTTGGCCTTCACGAGCCAACAACTAAGTGGGAAGAATCTGGGAAAATCTACCTATGAGAAGGAGATGATGGCCATCTTACATGCAGTAGATACCTGGCGACCATACTTATTGGGGCGACATTTCCAAATCTGCATAGACCATCAAAGCCTTAAATATTTTTTGGAGCAACGCCTATCCTCACCACAACAAAATAAATGGCTCGCCAAAATGCTGGGATATGATTACGAGATAATTTACAAGAAAGGGCGCGAAAATATTGTAGCGGATGCATTATCCCACCAATTTGAGGAGGAAAGTAACCTGCTCACAATTTCCCTTCCCATTCTAGAATGGATTGAAGAGGCTTGCAAGGAATGGTCTCCACATCCCTGGCTCTCCCAACTCATTAATCAATTGCAGGGAGATCCAAATTCCACAACAGGCTACTCGTGGCAGGATGAGATTCTTCGCTACAAGGAAAGAGTCGTAATATCACCAACATCCACCCTCAAAACCCGCATTTTGGCAGAGTTTTACTCATCACCCACTATAGGAGATTGAGGCTTTCAGAAGACGTATGCTCGCACTTGAAGATCATTTTTTTGGACAGGCATGAAAAAGGACATTCTTACTTTTGTAGCTGAATGTGACATCTGTCAGTGCCACAAAGGATAAACAGTCAAATCCCCAGGCACATTACAACCATTGCCCATCTCGACCTCAATCTGGATAGAGGTTTCTATGGATTTCATTACGGGTCTTCCAAAGTCAGGAAACAAGTCAGTCATCATGGTGGTTGTGGACAAAATTTCTAAGTATGCTCATTTTTGCCCCCTACCCCACCCTTTTACACCAACTTTGGTCGCTCAATCTTTCATGGACCAGATCTTCAAATTGCATGGCATTCCCACTTCCATTGTGTCTGATCGTGACCTGATCTTCACCAATAAATTTTGGCAGGAACTCTTCCGGCTACAAGGTACCCAACTACAACTTAGTACTTCTTATCATCCAAAAACTGATGGTCAAACTGAAGTAGTCAACAAATGTCTGGAGACCTACCTTAGGTGTTTCACTTCAGAAAAGCAACATCTCTGGGTATAGTGGTTACCTCTAGCTGAATGGTGGTATAACACCAACTATCATGCCACCACCAAAATGATTCCATATGAAGCAATTTATGGTCAACTCCCTCCTTCCCCTACTTCTTATATCAAGGGATGCTCGAAGGTACAAGCAGTGGATCAACTCCTACAGAACCGCACAACCATGTTGGCCCACCTTAGAGAGAATCTTCATCAAGCCCAAAACCGCATGAAGCAATAGGCAGATCAACATCGCTCAGAACACCAATTTCAAGAAGGGGATCAGGTATTTTTGAGGCTGCAACCATATAAGCAAACATCACTCAAAGATAAGGGTTGTCAGAAATTATCTCCAAAATTCTACAAACCGTATCAAGTACTTCAGCGCATTGGAGAAGTCGCCTACAAGATAGCTTTTCCATCCACTGCAAAAATCCATCCAGTCTTCCATGTCTCATGCCTCAAGAAAGTGATTGGGAACCATTGCAGAATTCAAACCAGTCTACTTGAAGTGGATGAAGAAGGGTCAATCTGGCTCCAACCTGAACAGGTTCTTGACACACGAGATTGGCACCTGCATGGCAGCACGATCAAGGAAGTCCTCGTCAAGTGGAAAGACACCTCTCAGGAAGATGCAACTTGGGAACTAGCCACTATCCTTTAGTAGTTTCTACAGCTTCAACCTTGAGGACAAGGCTATTCTTATGGGGGAGGGCATGTTAGGGTCCAACCCTAACCCCCTTATTTGAGTAATAGGATCAAGTCATAGTTATAGTTAAGTAAAGAGTCAATAAAGCCCATATTAATAATTGTAAGTGGTTAACCCGCATTTAATGTAGGGACCACAGTTAGTTGCAAATGGGCCATGGTATTAGATAGATGGTATTAATAAGAACCATGGTATTGCCCCATGATATTGCATGTATGAATCCTATATAAAGAATAGAGACTCCCCTCAAGGAGCATCGTGTCTTATTTTGTAATTGAGCTCAGCTCTATTGGAGGTTGCCCCCTCAAAGAGGCAAGTGAACATTGCTTTCTGAATAATAAAATACTTGCTGTTATTTCTCATTGTTCTATGTTCTAGGTATATTTTTTCACATATTTGGTATTCTGGTATTGTCTTGCAAGTTAAGAGCATAACATATTTTATGACTATCAAAACATGAAAAGATCATCGAGTACTTGTCTTTTCAAACTCATTAAATTAAATGAATTGACGTCGTCTTAGTATACGTTTACCCCTTTTTCGGGCTGAGATTGACTACTTACGAAAAAGGTACACCTTGGTCAATATGGTCAAGAGTTCTCTCGAATATTATTTTCTATGTTTTCGGGTTCAAGGGACAAATTACGAAAAGGGACATGATGGAGTTTTCTTTTTCGTCTCTTTTTCAAACTCTCTAAATATGAAAAAGATACCAAGTTATTCTTACGTCAAACTCGTTAAAATTTTATGATGAAAGACTCGTCACCATGATGAGACTGAGCTTCTCCTTCCTAGGGCTCGTAAAACTTACTAGGATGGATTCATTCGAAGAATGAACTTACATGACAAGCATATGCTATCCCCTTCAAGCTTGTGATAAAAATAATTGGGGTACTCGCTAGAAATAGTGGGGAAAAATGAAAATGAAACATCCTTTGTATAGGCAGCATGTCGCTCTTGAACATGACACTCTTCTATTGCTCATGTCGGATTTGGGATATTCTCACTCAGTCACTTGTCCTCCCAGGTTTGGGTTATCTATTTTTTTCCTCTCATCTGACTATTCCATTTTGTCATCATGACCTTTAGTTTTATGTTGAGTCAAATGTTGCCACACTCTGGAGTCGTGTCACCAATGTTCAAGAGAAGTCATATATGTAGTTATTTACCTATACATTGTCTGACCCATTGTTACAGTTTTGGATCTTATTCACTTCATTCCACTTTATTCCTTGTTTCATGTCGATGAAGAGGGACTCATCATGGCCCTCCTTCGATGGGTCACTTCCTGTCGACTTCAGTTCATTAGCCAAGAAGATGAATTAGAAACTCCCTTTCAGTACCTTAGAGCTTGCATGCCTTAATGGCAAGTTCTTCGCATCCGACAACATGTTTTCATCATTTGCCTTTGATCGGATGATTCCATAAGTGTTTGACTTCAACTTCATTATCACATTCACGAATTGTACTGTCGTACCTTGAGAGCCATTGTCATTATTGGTGGTTTCTCTGGTGCCAGTTAATGGTCCACACCATTGGTCGGTAATCAGGCATTTTTCTAGCATGTTCGACTTTGACACATTCATTCACATGTTAGAATTCGTGCTTCGATCGGGTTGGGATGGAGCGCAATACCTTGAGTCTTGTCTAATATGACTCAGGACACATGGAGTTATGTGTTATTCATGATTGTACACATGTTTATGCTATATGGATGGTTGTGACCATACCGTGGGACTTTACATTTATGATGATCCTTCTATATTAGGTGGCTGCGTCCATACCTTGGATCTTAGATTTACAGATGATCCTTCTCATTTGGATGGTTGCGCCCATGCCATGGATCCTTTCATATAGTCCTTATTATCCGGATGGCTACATCCATACCGTGGATTCATGTTTTGATATCAGATATGTATATGTATATGCATCCTTGATTTGCAGGTCTCCTGACAGTGTTTGTTCTCATCCTTGCAAAAGCTCATAACACATCTCAGCCATCACTCCTCGTTCTGCGTTCATGATTTAGGGGTCATCTGTTACACAATGTTTTGTGACACCTCTTGCACTTCCCTGTGACATACCACGAATTTCCCCAAACATGACCATCATGCAGTGTACTCATTCATATATGTAGCTCAAATCCTCCCTAAAACATTGATTGGAAAATGCCTTGAGCTTCCCCTGAAGGAAATAACTCTAAAACCCCAATTTGAGAATCATCGCTCTTATAAGTCTAAAAACCATGATGGTTGCCTATTGCATTATACCAGACCCGCGATGGCATCCCTATGTTTTCTTGTATACCCGCGATGATCCCAAAAAGGCAATTTTCCCAAAGACGATGAGAAGTTTTGTGATCTGTAAGCTTCTAGAGCGGCGAGCTGGAGGTTGTTCGACATAGATGAGGTCGAGTTCTCCCAAATTGGCCTCTTAGTATTATCCCTATGAGCTACCTCCTTGAGATGAGGGTCTACTCCTATCTTTGGACAGATCCTAACTCCCTTTACCTACCTATATATTCATCCTCTCCCATTCTCAAATGATTGGTCTTTTTCTATTTGCACTCTTATGCTAAGATTGTGCCTATATGCTACTCATATGGCTTGGACAAGGAGTTCATGGAGAGCATAGCTTGGACTTGGACATTCATTCAAGGAGAGCCTATTAAAATCAAGGCTTGGTTGTATGCTTCCTCCTTTATTTTATTAATATACAAATGTTGTTTCATTTTCCACAAATGTGTATGCTTATGTATCATTTGTCTTAACGCTCCTTGATCTGTGAAGTAGGTTATGTTTGAATATGCTATTTGTATTTGCATGCTTTGTTGTGTCTTGATCTCTTGTGCAGGTGTATAAACACTATGAGCAGTAGGAACGAACTCGTGACACAAGTGATTCAAGGTCTTCAACAAAGGATGACGTGATAGCATCAGAACAAGGTAGGCCATCTTCTTTGTCTCTCTTCTCAATTGTAACTTAGGAAAGTGTCCATTATATTGACACGTAGGTTGCTAGTCCCACTCATTAGGCTAGAGGGATTGTCTCTGTCCACAGAGAGGATTTACCGAGACAACAAATCCCCACTGGATCACTAGGCCCTAAACAAGCATAGATGCCTTTGGATCTCTCCACTTACACCGTGAGGAATTTGGATGTCTCCTTGTCTCTAGGCTTTACTGTATATCTTTCCATTCACTGGTCAAGGATTCCTAGGCCTAATTAAGACTCCAGTATCCAGGTTTTACCATATATCCCACCATTCACCGGTTGAGGATTCCTAGGCCTAATTGAAACTCCACCCTCCAAGCATTATCGTATATCCCGCCATTCACTAGTCGAGGATTCCTAGGCATAATCGATGGTAAACACCTCTAGGATTTACTGTATATACCTCCATTCACCGGTTGAGGGTTCTTAGGCCCATCGAGGTACACAAAATCTGGCTTTATTGGAATCCCACCTTCTCCGATCCAGGGAGTCCTAGGCCTTGTGTTCTTTTTCAGAGACCACCTCACTCAATTTCGATACCATCCAATAATCTAGCTCAACCAAATAAGAGAAACCACCATCACACCATGACTATCCAGAAATGGAAAGGCAAGGTTGAAGATCACTATCACACCTGGAAAAACCCATGCCAGTGACAACAAGAGAACCAAATACACACATGCATGTACCATTCATGAAAATTCTAGAAAGGAAATCACACATGCAAATCGATACTTGCAAGTAATTCCATTGTAGCTTCTTGATCTTGCTCTTCCTTTCTTTTCTTGATCCAATGTTGAAGTGCTCCAAGAAAACACTAAGTGTCCAAGAGTGTGAGAGAGAGAATAGAGAGAGAGATCCACCATATAACTATAAAAAGGCTACCAACTGATCCTCAGAAGCCTTTTTATTAAATAAGCCTCTATTTTCTTCATTTTCCATTATTTTCCTTCATTTTCCTCCTCACATGCAACTTGTGACCTTTCACCTTCATTTTCTTCTAATTTCCATTATTTTCATAAATAAAATGCCAATTAATGCCTCTTTGCCTTTCCAAATCCTTTGCCATTGCCTTTGTCAATTTCCTTAGCCATAATAAACCAAATGAACACCCATTAGGATGTTTTGCCCAACATTAAAATTGGAATACATGTCTTATGGCCTTGGTCTTATATTTTTTTACATGGATTTCTGATCAGGGTTGTTACAGAACCTTCCCCCTTGGCAGAACACTGTCCTCAATGTTCGATGACACCTACAACCAACAAAACTGCTGAAAAACAAAACATACTGCCTATGGAGTTTTATAACATAGCTCGTTGTAGTATTTACAATGACCACTGCTGAAACATGACAAATATACCATTTACTGGAGCTTTATAACACAACTCGTTATGGTGTTTACAATAATATCCACATATACTTATGCACATTTGCTTCAACAAAAAAATAACCATATTGTTTATGGAGCTTTATAAATCGAACTCGATACAATATTTATAATGATATACACATATATACATATGCACATTTTCTTTAACCAACAAATAAAAGGATACGATGCCTGCATCTACAACAAGGGAATCTAGAGGCTCACAGCTCCACCCTCAAAAGTAGTACTAGGATTCACCTCCTTCCCAACAAGTCCAAAATCCACTTCCAAATTCAAATTTGCATCCAATGTCCAGTGCCACAATCCTGCGCCACTTGACCTCTCAGTGAACAGTTACTGGCTCATTGTTCTAGGGCACACTCCCAATGTGCTAATGAGTCCATCTAGAAATGCTAAAGGGAAAAAAAAAATACATTCCCTAACCTTCCCTTCTCTTCTACACAGTCCCTCGGGAAATTTGATCACCCCCTTCTATGCAGTTACTCACCTTCCAAGTTCCCCAACATCCCTATCCCGAGTGATCCATCCCTTGGCAAGGTTTCCTCACATTGGAAGGTCCAAAAACAAAGGCATATCCCTGCCTAAAAACCATCATGCTAGTCATAACATGCTCAAGAAAATCAATGGACACAATTGGGTACTAGTGTCCCACAATGGCTTTGCTCCCGAAGTGCTTTATGAGCGTACTGATGCCTGTTCCAATTCCTTGTGTTGCTGCTGCTAATGCTTGCAATCAGTTTCAACCACCCGACCGGGCATTTCCATGCTTTCCTATACCAAGCACATAAATTACATTAGATTCAAAATAAATTGAAATCAATTGAAATCATACATCATTAGTGGCCCATCAATAAGGTACACTTGCACTTATGTTCACTTCTTGTCACAATGAGCCAAACCAAATCTTGACCAAATCATTATGAATAAACATATCACATCCGATTAGCTCAAAATGAAACCATCATAAATCAAAATCATGAATCACATGCACCAGAATCATAGATCACATGTAACCATCATAAATCAGAATCATAGACCATATGCATAATAAAAATGAAATAAAATGATGATAGTAATCCTTTAATCCATACTTCGCTTCTACCTTTATCCTTTATCCTTTTCATACACACACCGGATTGGTTTCCACACCCAACAAACACCCAATGCCTTTTTCTTTTCTTCAATCGCGTATAGATACAAAATGTACATCACAACACATACATCCAAACACAACGTACGACACCACACAATGCATACACCTACACCTGATATACATCACGACACATACACCTCAACCTGGTGTACAACACAACACAATACATACTCCTACATCTGGTGTACAACACAATGCACATGCATACACATAGTACAACACAACGAATACACATGTCACGATGCCACGACTACAAAATGCACATACATAGTACCACATGTACACAACACATGTATCGCATGCACACAATACCACATGTACACTAGTACCAAATGTACATAGTACCACATGTGCGTAGTACCACCTGTACACAACACCACCTGCACAATGTGTACACAACATCACATGTACATGGCACCATCTGCACAATGTGTACACAATGCCACATGTACATCACACCACCATTAAATTTTTACATAATACCACATGTACACAAAACCACATGCACAACATGTACACGACACCACATGTACACAATTCCACATACATGACATGTACACAACACCACCTGCACACAACGCCACATGTACAACATGTACACAACACCACATGCACACAAAACCACATGTACAATCATGCACACAACACCATATGTACATAAAACCACATGTACAACATGCACACAACACTATATGTATATATCATTGCATATACAACTTGTACATAGCACCATATGTACACATCATTGCATATCCAACGTGCGCACATTATGATATGTACACAAAACCGCATATCCAACATGTAAGATATGTACACAACACCATATGTACAACATGCACACAACACTATATGTACATAGCACTGCATATACAGTTTGTACATAGCACCATATGTACACATCATCGTATATCCAACATGCGCACAGTACAATATGTACACAACACCGCATATCCAACATGTAAAATATGTACACAACACCATATACACAACATGCACACAACATCATATGTACACAATACTACATATGCTACATGTACACAATACCAGTACTGCACATCCTAAGACCAAACTATCTCTACCAAACAACCTTGCTTCCAGTGCCTCTCCACCATCCATGATTATCTTAGCATGCCACAAAGCACACTGCTTTCGTTCCGCTGATGTATCCCTCAGCATAACCTATCCATAACATAGACATAGTATAATCACATAATATCAATTCATAACCACAAGATACTGACATCATAGATTTGTGAGGACTACTCTGCCCACTTAATTCCTCATAGCCAAGAACCTCTTCATGCCATTCACCTGCATAAGCAATCATTCCTCCACAATAATGATCCCTAACGACCTTGTTAGACAGTGACATGGATACATAGATACATACATATATATAAACATTAGCATAAAACAATCATGATCCTGTTAGACAACGACATACATACATACATACATACATATAAACATTAGCATACAAACAATCATGATCCATGATGACCCTGTCAGACATGACAGACATACATACATACATACATGTATACATATATAGACATCAGCACAATCATGATCACAACATAATTACCAGATACCATAAGGTCGAGGTTAAGAGAACTACCTTTATACATGCACAACATGCACAACATTGAGAACAACAATTCCAATATAGCCAAGGCATCTGAAGCCTAAAATCCATTTACTATAGCTTTCCTGTTACCTTTCTCATGATTGTCCTACCACCATCCATTTACCCCAATGAACCCCACCATTCCAATTGATTGTCATACTCTTGCCTTCCACTACCCTTACTCATGCACCGAGATTCATTTAGGTCTTACATTGCTTGTTAGGTTTCATTGAGCTCTCTCAAGCCCCATTAACTTTCCTCTCTCGCTACCAATTCCCAAGACTCAAACATAAAATGCAATAGCAAGAAACAGACAAGAAGAAAACCATGCAAACCAATAACGATACGACACCACAAGCAAAGTGGTATGGCCATACACTAGACATAAATGAAATTGCAAATCAAGAAAAATCAAATCACAAAAGACCAAAAGCACAAACAAACAACAACACCATGACTCAATCCCCATGGTTCCTAAACTTCCAAGGGAAAGCTCAACCTAAGCCTTCTTCAAGATTTCCTATCATCCTCTTTTTCCTTGCAATCACCTGCATCCTACTACCATAAACACATAATTGTCAGTGCATAAATAAACGTAACAACATACTAGTTACCTTACCTTGTTGTGCCAAGCACGCTACCTTGTAAATGAACACGTACATATATCATCTCTAGGGACTTCAATTCCCTTGAAGGATCCAACTATAACTAGAAACCAACTATTATACCCGTCAAATAGATGTTCATGAATCTAGCACATATTCATATGATGTAAGACAAAATCAAGGTTAAAAGGGATTCTTGTGTTCATGCAAAGCACTCATTCATTTGGAATTGTGGCTTCCAAACATAGCCAAAGGAATTCTTACCCAATTATTTTCATTTACCTTTTTACCTTGTTACAATTGAGTCCTACTATCTACTACCACATAACCCAACTGTTAGTTATATAAACACATAAACTATTACCTTGTCACACTAATACCAAGCATGTTTCCCTGCAACTGCTCACACATGTTAGTCACACGTTCCAAAGATCAAGACATCATGTATATTAATTTGAAATAAACCTTTACCAAGATGAACAATTAGGTCATAATCACAGTCAACTCACAGTCATAAGTCATAATACTACAACTAGCACCCACTTGCACGCAAGTGCATATTAGATGTATCAACACATAATGTGTTAGTACAACCATCTTGAAACAAGATCATTCCTTCATGCAATCTTACAGACACATACTCATATCATGCAGTTAATCAAACATTCAAGCACATATATACGACCTAATAGACACCAAACACTCAAACACCAAATAAACGACATAATAGAAAATTCAAACACCAAATAGATGACATAATCAAAATCATACCTTAATGTATCTCAGGGGAGGCTATCTTGTCTGCACATCAATCTAGATTAGCACGATATAACTTCACAATACATTAAATCAAATGCAAATAAGGTCATGATATCCATAATAGTAACAACTAATATGTTCACATTGTAAACTTATAAACAAATGCCATTCATGCATAACAATCACATATGCATAGTCTGATCCGGATTTAAATAGGAATGCAACAAATTACATATAACCATAAATACAAAGATGCAGTAGAAATAACATTTCATTTCATTAATATTAAATACTGAAATATGCTTACAAATAGAATGGAAATAAGACTAGCTCGGGCAATGGTAGCTTATCTATGAGAAGAAATGTGGTGGCCACATGCCTCTGAACTGTGTTACAATGAGGCTCAACGACCTATTTATTATTGAGAAACAATGGAAAACCTTAAACATCCAAAAACCTAACCCTAAAATATGAAGCACCAAACTATGGGCCTCGTTTGGGTAAATTGGTATATCTACTTCCTGTTGTTGTAACTTTGGCATACGATCTTCGTTTGACACACACAATACCTCGCTAAAAAGATCTATCCAAGGACTACAAATTTTGAATGACCAACATGAGAACTCATGTTGGTCCCAATTTTCCCAAAAAAAGTAGTTTAGGGCCTCAAAATGGCTCTTGAAGTTCAGGACCTGAAAAACTACCAAAAATAGTAAATTGTGCTACAAATAAGGAAACTAAAAAACTGAAAAAAATAATGGTGGGGGTTAGTGGAATAGGCGGGTGGCCACCAATATCCACCTAGATCACATTCATTCTAAATTAGTATTGTTATAGGCTATTTTGTCTCATCTGATCAATCAACCTCCTAATGGGATCATTCACATCATATTCCCCCCTTTACATCATCATTGCATAAAGCCTTATGCATGACTCTCTCATTCCCCACAATTTCTTCCCTAAACTAGCATCATCTGATCTAGTTTTAGGACCAAAACACCCTGGCCTCTTGTTGGACAACGTTCACCTACAGGTTGCTCCACTGTGGCCTTCATTGATCACCTACAAGTTTCTCTCCTGGCACCTACATTAGTTCTAGAAATTCGGGCAAAAGAGAGAGAATCCCGAAGCCTCCATTTCCAAAAGCTTCAAGGATCTGTTGTAACCATTTACCTCAGATAAAAATTTCGAATCCTATCCTATCCTACCTTTTAGTTCCATCCCTTATCCTTAGATCTCATCCTCCCATAAAGAGTGGATCTAAACCTTAGATTGGTAATTGGACAAGAACTCCCAACTTACCCCACTCCTCTATTTATCTACAACCTTCCATATGTAAGAGGTTGGATTTTGGAGAGTGATTATGCCCTTATTTTATTGTTGTGAAGGTTATCCTTGCATGCATTTAGGGTGATTGGAGTTACACTTTGTGACAAAGGAAGGACAAGTCAACAAATTGGAGGAGCTCTTCTACAAGATCAACACCTAATTATGATTGTAACTCACTCCATTTATATCAATACAAAGAGTTCTTCTATTTTCCTATATGTGATGTCGTTATTTCATATATTTAAATACCATGTTGATCTATTGAATAAATTAGATAGAAGATGCTACATAGATCTCGTAGTTTCTCGTCATGTGTTGTCTGGTTGTGCAGGTTCTAATTTTGGCAGTTGATGCTAGTATTGGAGCATTCAAGCCAAAGAAGGAGCAAAACATAAGTACGTTTCTTCCCATCATCTACTTACTTTAAGGAAAACATTAGGTCCTTTTTCATTCTGTTGTTCTAGGTTAGCCACCAAACCTAGGGGAGATATTTCTGTCCGCAGTCATAGATCCTACATAACAAGTATGACATAATATAACAATATATTAACTCATACTTGATTGCCATAACTATAATCATTTGCAAAGGTCAATCCAAATTATCACAACACATAATAACATCAAGACCTCAGCTGCAATGACCATAATCATCAAGCATATGACCACAATGCATATAACAACAAGTTACTATCCTTCATGACTAACCAATGCACATACATATGATCACATTGATTAACTAACATATATCATGCATGTAACTACAACAACCATAGACTGACAGACGTGTACAAAACGGTAATGCTCATAACAACCATTAATCAACATACTTGCATACCCAACATAACCTGTATTACGGTCTTCTCTTACCCCGACGTCTAGTGTCGCAACCTCGCTTTGATGGTCTGCAACTCCTGCTCTATCTCAAAAAACACATCAACATCATAACATAACGACAACGTTGTGATGACACAAACTACATAAAATGACCTGACAATTCATGTTTGACCTACTATACATGCATAACTATAACCACGAAAATGCATGCATAACAACATATAGACACTGACATCTATAACAAATGCATATACAATTGACATGCATTCATGACTAAAGCATCCAAACAACAACATCATCAACTCCTACATGGAAACACATCTGTCACAATGACCATTACCATGCATACATAACAAGCACATATACAACTGACATGCATGCATGACAACCGCATTTCGCCCATCCATTCCAAGTGTTGAACCATGATTTGATACCACTCTTTAATGCCCTCCTCCCACATTTACCCAAGTTATGGCCTACCAGGGTAAACATGTGACGAAGAGTTACTATGATATGATTCAACCTCCTAGGTCACATTATGGAAGTGGAATCGACAAACCAAAACCCCTAATGACTTCCCTATTAGATGCTATAGGACCCCCAAGGGCTAAACCACCCTTCCAGGTGCCTAGACCCTAAATTAAACCAATGCCATGATCTCCTAGACATTGGCACAACACTTCTCGATTTCGACTAAAACCATCTAGCCGCATGCATGATGCCTACAAGGGAGCGACTACAATCTTTTGCACCTAGTTCTATGCCTGTGCCTACGAGATTTAAGCCACTTTTTTAGGCTAGGATCCAGACCTATACTCATAACTTAATGAAACTTTCCAAAACCATGAATGACACAAGGACAAAGCCTTCCATACAAATCTTACACAAGAACTTGGCCTAACAAGGTCTAGGCGTGACAGACATTCTATCAAACATATCATGAACATGAAGTCTACCAGTCATAAATACACATCTAAACATAGGGGTCTAATACTTATCTGAGAATCATCAAGAAGGGTTGCTTCCTTCTCACAATAGTTGAATTATCATCTATTAGGTCATACATTCATCATTCATTCATTTACTAATAAAAACATGGTAAGAGCCATGACTAAGATATGTCATAAAACCATGCTTATAACCAACATATATCCAACATAGTAACAATAATAGAACAACCATTAAAGTCTCATAATAACAAGTACATGTACACCTAATTCACAAGAGGAAAAGAGCTCTTATTAACATATGCAGATCCAACCAAGTCAGGGACTTCCACAAAACACCCAACCATAGATTTGGCTGAACCAAATCTTTCTTCCAACCAATAACCCTCGTGCCATATTCCAAGCATGAACGTGGGACTCATAACAAAACCAACTAGGTTTCCTTAGTCTTTACCGCAATCCCATTAAGGGATTCCTAGGCCTGAAACCCTCATCAATACAACTAGACTTTACCATAATCCCCACCAGATCATTAGGACCTAAACAAGCATGGATTCCTCTGGATCTCTCCACCTACACTGTGAGGAATTTGGATGCCTCCTAATCTCTAGTATTTACCATATATCCTGCCATTCACAAATCGAGGATTCCTAGGCCTAATCGAGACTCTAGTCTCCAGGATTTACCATATATCCCACCATTCACTGGTCAAGGATTCCTAGGCCTGATGTAGACTCCACCCTACATGATTTACCATATATCTCACCATTCACTGGTCGAGGATTCCTAAGCCTGATTGAGGGCACACACCTCTAGGCTTTACCGTATATCTCGCCATTCACCAGTCGAGGATTCCTAGGCTCAATAAGGTACAAAAAATATGACTTTACCGCAATCCCACCTTCTCTGGTCCAGGGATTCCTAGGTCTTTTGTTCTTTTTCATAGACCACCTCACTCAGTTTCGATACCATTTGACAATCCAGCTCAACCAAATAAGAGAAACCACCATCACACCATCGCTATCCATAAATGGCAAGGCAAGGCTGAAGGTCACCGTCGCAACTGGAAAAATCCATTGTAGTGATAACAAGAGAACCAAATACACACATGCATGTACCCTGCATGCCAAATCTAGCAAGGAAATCACACATGAAAATCGATACCAGCAAGTAATCCCATTGTAGCTGCTTGATCTTGCTCTTCCTTTATTTTCTTGATTCAATGCTGAAGTGCTCCAATAAAAATCTAAGTGTTCAAGACTGTGAGAGAGATAATAGAGAGAAAGCTCCACCATAGAACTGTCAAAAAGCTACCAAATGATCCTCAAAAGCCTTTTTTATTAATGAGGCCTATATTTTCTTCATTTTCCATTATTTTCCTTCATTTTTCTCCTCTCATGAAACCTAAGACCTTTCACCTCCCTTTTCTCCTAATTTCCATTATTTTCATAAATAAAATTCCAATTAATGCCTCTTTTCCTTTCCAAAACCTTTGCCAATTTCCTTAGCTATAATATACCAAATGAACACCCATTAAGATGTTTTGCCCAACATTCAACTAGGAATACGTGTCCCATGACCTTGGTCTTTTATTTTTTTTACATGGATTTTTAACCAGGGTTGTTACATCTCTATTCTAATTGAGATTTCCCATTTAAGCAAGGTCTCTTGTTCGAGTAGGATATCTCAAACGAGCAATGTCCCCTAAGCCTCCTTCTCGATCATCCTCTCCTTGCTCTGAGTAGATGAGACAAAAAGGTAAGGAATTTGATGAAGTTAAGGATATAGTGTATACCTAAATAAGCAATGAGGACCATGACAAAGGTAAGCATAGAGATACATACAAAGGATCAAGTGGCTGAAGTAAAAAACATGGGAGATGATCTTTGTTGCTGAAGCAAGTCACAATTTCTATGTACACATAATCTTGGGTTACGTTGGGCACAATCCGCCTTATAGATAAAAAATTTGAAAATGCTTATAACCCTCTTATGTATATGGGATTTAAATAATTTATTCTCTAGTTCTTCATAACAATATCATGGTAAAAATGACATATTACAAGATGAAAATATCTTTGCACAAAATTTGATGAAACAAGGATTTCGATAGGCGAGAAAAATATTTTCAAAACTTGTAAAAGGAATAGCTAGCGCCATTATCATCATTAGCTGTGCCAACATATTTCAACTTTATTTGTGATTCCAAATGAAAATTATGATCAATGTATAGACTTGTGAAATTCTCATCTAAGCAACATTTGGAGAATTTTGAAACCATTGACTTTCTTTTAGGATATATAAGTGGATTGGAGAAAGTGAATATTTCAAAGTTTAGGAAGGAGGATGGTATTATAGTTTTAACAAAATATGTGACGACTTTATCTGGTGAAGTCATAGAGCGCCATGCTGATATCCAAGCCAAATGTTCATTTTAGGGGTTGTAATTGTCCACAATGGCTCCATTCTCATAGAAATGTTGGTGGTTTTATATAAGTCGTGCATTGTGTATGACTATCATGTATATGGGGTAAATAATCTAATGTTAGTCATCAAAATTTCAAAACTTGGGGTCTTGCAGGTTAAGCCACTTCGATGCAGACAACACTTGTTAGGGAACCTGGTGTATTTGTCAAACATGAAATTTGTTTGGGATTGCCTATTCGAAGCACATAATGCATACTTACTCCTACATGGTGGTGAAGATATAATATAACATTTGAAAAGTGATGTGCATATTGGAGGTGTCAATGAACTTTCTTTTTCAAATCCTAGCAGACAACAATGCATCATTACATGTGGAGATGATAAGGTAATCAAGTATGGGACGCCATTACTAGCTGCAAGTTGTATACTTTTGAAGTTCATGAAGGGCTTGTGTATTCAATATGCTCTCATCATAAAGAAAACATTCAATTTATCTTTAAACAACCATTGAGGAAAAAATAAGGGCTTAGTTATATGATCATGTGGATTCAAGAGACATTGGTGCACCACTACGACATATAGTGCCGATGAGACAAGACTCTTCTATTGTGGAATTAGAAAGGAGGGAAAATCCTTTCTTAGAATGGAATAAAAGTGAGGGAGCGAGATTCCTTTGCATCAAGTGTTACCACATATTTTAGTCACGTTCTTGAACTATTGTCATGTGTCAAATTTGGTTTATCAAGGATAAGGCGCAGGTTTCCATTTTCCAGTTTATGTTGTAATGCCATAAATATTTCATGTCTCAGTTTCCATGGTGTAAATAATCGATCAAAATCATTTAGGAGAAACTTAGTTTTAGATTTGGATGGTGAAGGAAGATGTTGAGAAACAATGAATTGCTAGATGAGGAATCTCATGACAACTCCTACAAATATTGCAAACAAGTGCAGTGAGTTTGTGAGCATCTCCATGCCATGTTGTGACCAGTCTAGACCCTCCCGATATACCTCATTTGTTTCGCTATCGTTAGTCAGAAGAAATATATTCGAGGGATGGCACTTTGATGGTATTGACTATGGAACATAATGTTAATATGTAATATTGGAAGAAAATCCTCAACATGGTGACTCTGCAAGTAGAGGAAATGCTCATACTTGTTACAATTATTAAAAGCTTGTTACTAGTGACACATGTTGTCCCATTTAGAAAATTCAAAGTTAAATCAACTCTAAGAGGACGAGATGGGCACATAACGCTCTTGCAAGTTGATAAAATAATCGACCGCTCAAACTAGTTTGTGTTTCATCGAATGACATGAGATTTCTTTCGACTCAATGAAGTTTAATAAAGTAAGTGGTCCCACAAAGTTGTTTACCGAAACATGTGATCGATTAGTCGACAACTTAGATTGATTTTGGGAGGTCCCTCCTCATTTTTAGAAATTACTAAAACAATCCCTGAGACAAGTATCTTGTTTTGCGAAACCACCATCAAGTTATGATATACGAATGATTAGCACTTGGGGCCCGCACACACCTGTTTCTATTTTAATGCTCATATATACACATTATAAGTTTTGAGTACAAAATCTAATTTATATATATTGTGAATATTTTCAAAGGTGCGGGGTATCATTTTTTAAATTGTAAAAAGGGGATTAGGGATTTTAAAATATCATATATATATGATATTAATTTTATTAATTTTTTCACCCTTTATTATGAGCTACGAGACAATTTTATAACTGTTAAAAAAGGGTCAGTTTTTATAATTGATTATATAGTTAGTTAGTTAGTTAAGTCTTAGGGTAGGAAATAAAAATTGGAGAATGAGATTTTATGGGGGTTTGAAGTTTGAAAAACATGGAGACAATGTAATGAGGAAATATCTCTGAAATTGAAGAATACAAACCAGTTTTGATTCTAGTTCCTAGGGTATTGCATAATTGTCTTTTTTTATTGCATTTTCATTATTTCATTAACGTTTTTCTCCTACTAGCATGAGTGTAATGAAATTGCAGACCTTTTTAAGTTTTATTGTAAATTTATCATGAATGCTACTCACATTTCAGATTTAAAGAGTTTTAATGTGCGCACCACCATGCTGGAAATTCCTCCATATCTTGGGTCTCTTCATTATTCTTTTTGTAGGGTTAGCATTCAAATTCTTAATTTCTTGAGTTATTAAACCTTGTTCATCTTCATTCTTCTTCTAGCCACCTTTTAATCAAAGCCCTGAAACCTTAATCTATCTCGGTGAGTATGGTTTTAAAGATAGGTTTCAGAATTAGAAGGCTCGTTGCTAGCTCTCATGGCCTGTTTCTTCGGCCACATATTTTAAAGTTTTCATCAATCTTTAGATGTCCAGGGAACTGGTTCTTCCACAACCAAGAATTGTCTCTAGGGAAACAACACGAGACATACATATGATAGCTACATACACATGCATCACATGCACTGCACTAATATACATACATGATTGATTATATAGAATGTCTAAGTGTAAGATAATTGAATTCATTTTTAAAAGTATTAATTAAATACCTAATTATCAATGGATGAAATAAATATATTAGTTTAAGATTCGTTAATAAAATTTAATTAAAATAATAAACTATTATTATAATTAGACAAGATTAAATGTGCATTATTTAATCAATCCATTTAATATTTATATATATTTAATTAAAAAGGAAATTAAGGACAAGACTTGAGTGACCGACTTATGTAACGATTAAAAACCATTTAATGCTTATATATAATCCAACATGGCAATTGACCAACTCAAATAACAATTAAAGTAATTCAATATCTAATTCAAAGGACAAGCGACTCACTCAAGTAACAATTAAGAGTCCACTTAATATACACATTGAAAAGAAAAGACAAGACTGACGTGGATATATATATATATATATATATATATATATATATATATATTTTATGGAGATGCGGTGAGGGGGTCTTCTTCAAAGGGAAGAAACCTTCTCTTTATAACTAAATCTAAGGGGTGAAGAAAGGGGTTGGACTTTTGGAGAGGAAAATTGTGAAATTATGGGGGAGAGACTATCATTGAGAAGAATTTAGGGGAGCCTTAGGGCTCACGATTCAACTATAAACCTACGAAACTTGGTCTTTTTTCTTGGAGTTATGGGCACGGGGATTGAAAGACTTTTACCTCGAAGTCTTTTGGGTTTGGGAGCCAAAGAGGCTGATCCCAAATAGGCAGGGAGGAATTGGTCAGTTTGGTAGCGAAGCACATGAATTAGATTCGCCCACGGAGCAACGTCATCCATGGATCATCATTAGACGGGAATACTAGGTATGTACCTCCATTTAAAATTGGTATGTTTAACTGTCAATTCAAAATAAAGGAATATCCTACTATAAATAAAGTACAATGATAGATTTTACATAAAATTTTATGTGGAATTATGCTGCTCATGAAAAAATGATAATGTTAGTCTATACACATGGTATCATGGTATCAAAGCTTTTGGATTCAAACACTTTTGGACCTTATAGGCCACCACCATGCACCTTGAATTAGAACAAACAAGCCAGGAAATGTATGTTTATACTGTTAAGTCAATTCTGTGTTGTCGTGTAGGAAGGACTGAGAGAATATATGGTCACTCACAACAATTTAATTAAATGTGCACTCAACCTTTGAATTGAAACAATGAAGCTCTAGGCCACAATGGGCCTGTACATGAGAACCTGTGTTATTCTCATGGAATCAATGAATTCATGGCGTGAGATATATATATATATATATATATATATATATATATATATATATATATATATAACCTCACTAAAATGGTCATGTGTAAATCATCTTTCAGATTCATCTCACATTCGGTTTTTGTTACGATCGATGTTTCGAACCAGCGACGATGGTTCATCTTCAAGATGTGAAAGATTTATGGAAGACTGGTCTATTATTCAGTTCAATAAATAGATGTTTGAGATGCACAACCGATAGTAATCTTAGGGATTATTAATTTATTAAATTATTGTTAAATTATAATTTATTAGGGTCATACTTATTTTAATTATCATTTTAATTATTTTTAAATTATAATTTATTAGGATCATAATTAATTTAATTATATTTCATTTTTATTATTTTGTTTCAATTATTTATTAAGATTAATTATAAATATGGTTCTTAAAATAATATTAAAATTCTATTAACACTTGTTATGAAATTAGTTATTGTAGTTTGAAATTTATATGATTTAGATATCTTTTATAATTAAATTAAAGTTTGATTAAAGTTTTTTACTGTCATTAAAGTTTTTTATTGTCAATTTGTTAAATTATAATTTATTAGGATCATAATTATTTTAATTATATTTCATTTTCTATTATTTTTATTTCAATTATTTATTCAGAATTAAAATAATCATATTAATGCATGGAACTATTTGACCTATTCATAGAAATGTTGATTTGGCCCTACATAAGCTCATTGGTTGTGAGCTATGCCGAGAGACTTGATCATGCTCAAACAAGACCCCCTCTCTCTCTCTCTCTCTCTCTCTCTCTCTCTCTATATATATATATATATATATATATATATATATATAGATATATATATATATATATCACACTTTAATATCACATTTTAAAATTGTACATCACGCAATCATGTATAATTGATAATTCCAAGTGTGAGTTGGATTGTGTTGAGCCGTGCCAAAGGCTTAGCCCTGTGGGTGCACCTCAACTCCATGTGTCTAAGATTTATAACTAGGGGGAATATATGAAGCCAATATCATAAAACGATACACCGTGGTAACCCAATTGGGATCAAGGTTTAAGCCCTGAGGGCCAAGGTGTAAATCCCATGCGATTGCACACCATAACTGAGTTTCTTAAACCACTATCTTTTGGGTGGAGATGGAGGTCAAGTCCAAAGGGCCATTCACTTAGTCCATATAACCTCACCCTTGGATCGAGGGTAGAGGAAATTCTAGTTGGATGGAGAGGTGGCCTATGAAATAAAGCTTCCAAAAGGATGTAAGATTCATAACGTATTTCATGTCTCATGCCTTAAAAGGGCCCTAGGACAACATGTTGGCACTTCCACATAACTCCCACCATTGGATGAGGAAGGAAATTTGATCTTTGTCCCGAACAAGATCCTAGAAACAAGGGAGAGGAAGTTACAAAGGAGAAAATTAAAGGAGTACCAGGTAAAGTAGAAGGATTAACCCGTGAAAGACGCCACTTGGGAAGGTGATCATGTGCTCAAACATCCTGAGTTGAAATTGCTTGAGGGCAATCAAATTGGGAAGGGATAATTATATTGTCCCTGACCACTTAGGAAGCTTATGCCATAGTTTTCTAGCTTAATGTGGTTCTCATAGGCTAAAGTGGGGAAACATTTAATAAGGGGACTTAATTTTCATAAGGCAACATTATATGTTGAAATATGGCAACAAGAATATTCCAATTTACTTTTTCCTTGAATTAAATTGTGAATTAAAATCGAATTTAGTCTTAACAACTAATTGGAAATAATTAATTAACTTATTTTAAATTAATTAGTTGGAGAAATTCAAGTTAGAAGTCTTTCTGAAGTCATGCAAGAGTTATCCCTTAAATTAAGGAGATAAGATTGAGTTATATTTGAGTTGTAATTAGTTAACTTAGTTTACTGAGTTAAGTCCAGTTAAATTAGTTCCAAACTGTTTGAGGAACTAATAGTGAGTTAACAGTCAGTTGACGCATTAATGCACTCAACTAGTGCTACTCCAGTTAACCGAAGATTCCCTCATCAGAAACTCATGCATGTCTATTCTAAGAAAGACCCAATTGAGATTAATGTTCAAGGACAATGTATTATCAGTTGCATGTGTTTTCTCATGCATGCAGTCAAGGATTCATCCTTGAGGATTACGCAGTTTTGAAGGCTTGTTTTTCCACTTGGTAATAGGCCAATCATCCACAAAGGAACAAAACAAGGAAATAGGAGCTTGAAGGGAATAGAGGAAGGCTAGAGAGAAGCCAAGATTGCCTATGAGCATCTGTGAGGATTGTACTGAGAGCTAGCTAGCTGTGAGAGCTAAGGCTTTGTATAATTCCTATGTATTTCCACCATGTATGATAATACAATAGTGTGGGGTTTTTAGCTGAGACTTTCCCCAAAGTATTTTCATGTGTATTGTGCCATTGATTCTTCTTCTTCTGGTTATATTATTCAACTCGATCTTTAAGCTTCCACAAATTGATAGTAGAAGTAGGTTATAGTATTGTTACAGGGAAAAGTGTCTACTTAGAACTGGTTATCCCACTAAGGTGTGACAACTTCCTTAGAAACAAACAGAGTAAAGTTACTTTCATTTTTCCTTTATGAATTATAGATAGAGAGGAACAAAAAAGACCAACCTCGGTCTTGCGCTAATCTCCTGGTTTGATTCCTCTCTTCCTTGATAGTCTTTCACTACTTGTTCCCTTGCACGCCCAGCTTCACAAAGTACCTATAAGATCATAGTAGCATAGCACTATACAAAGACATGGATCTATAATCATAAACAATCTAGGATCAGATGTAAATTGACCATACAAATGCAGTAAACATGAATAACACAAAAGTATGGAGGAAAACTTAAATAGCTTTTATTGATAAACAAGAAAGAGCCAAGAGGAGTTACAACCAGTTGTTCTGACCCAGCATCAACCTCTCAGCAAGGAAGCCCCTCTTCACCTCATACAAAGCTTATATCACCCAACAATCTGATGTTTGTCTCAAGAAACCAACAACAATTCCTTACAATATGCAAAATTCCAGCGTCTGGATCTCTGGGATGAGGGATCCATATATAGATATCTGTAATGGAGATGAGTCAGCTCATGATTTGATTAGTGTCTTCCCTCTGATAGTTCTTGCTTCCACTTGGATATGGATGATCTCTTACTCATCCTTGGTCGAATTCAGAGAGGCAAGTGTCATAGGAGAAGTTTCTGGAAGCTTCCATTGCCTCTCCACCTCGCGGAATGACACTACCATTTGTCATTTCTCACCCATCGCACCCCATAGAAGGGCTTTTCGAAATGAAACGCACCCATACAGTGTATTTAGGTGAGATGCAACGCACTTGGCCTGTGAAGCAGCTGAAATGATCCTGTTTTGACCAATTCTGAGCAGTTTTTCATGGAGAACTTCTGGGAGAAGCTGTAATCTGTTGACCTTGTTCCTTTAGGGGTTATAACAACACTTTTAGGGACTTAGGAGCCCTTGGTTTATGGACATTTCATGCTTGGGGTTGTAATTTCGCAAAAATGTCTATAACAGTTTCCCCCTAAAGCATGAGGTCGTTAATCTTTTGATGTCGGGTGAAATGCTTTATTATGAGGATCCGAAGTTCTTTCAAGCTGGGAGGAGACCTGTAATAAGATACAATACAATACATTATCTTCATAATATTTTCATGATCTAGCTCAGGCGGGCATTCCCATGCTCAACTTTATAAATTCATTTTCATGTACATAGGACAGACAATCGTCTGAGTGTAGACTGATGATTCTGATAGAGCCATCATCCCTTTGATTGGATGATTATCTATGCAGCAATGATGTACATTTGATGTCTTTATTTTCCTGAATATATATTGCAGCCCGGATGGATGAAACTAGATCCGAGGTCTTCAATCTTGTTCGATCTTCACTCGAATTACAAGTCTATCCATGTGAGAAATGTTTTGAAGTCGAACATGGAAAGACATTGCTTGATTACCAGCCAATGATATAAGTTGTTAACAAGCGCGAGAGGAATCACCGATAATGATAATGACCCTCAAGGTACTGCAGTACAATTCATGTTGTGTGAATAAAGGACTTGGCGTCGAACACCACGCAAAATCTTTCGGTCGAAGGTCATTGATGTAAACCTGTCGCCGGAAGTGAGAAACTTGCCATTGAGGCATGCAAGCTTCAAAGTACTGAATGGGGTGTTCCTAGATCAACTTCTTGGATAATGAGCTGATGTCGACAAGAAGTGATCCGTCACAGGAGGGCCTTAATGAATCCCACATCAATGACACGGAATGGAGCAAATGATTTTAATGGAGGTGAAAACGATCTGGTGATATAAGGTTCAGGGTGGCGGTCATGAAAGAATGGAGTATAAATGTATTGCAGTGGGTGAGACACAGGTGAATTCTCTGAATGACTTCTCTTGAACATATCGGCGACACTGACGTGATGGATTGGTAGCATTAACCCCAAATGTGGATGTTATAATGGGACCATGGTGACGTGACCGGTGAATGAATCAACCCAACCCGACTTGGATGCGGAGTGAAAGTGTCATGTTCAAGAGCGACTTGCTACCAACAAAGTTTCTTCAAGTTTTCTTCCCAATTTTTCCCCAGTCATTGCTGACCAGTACCTCTTTATTTTTATCAAGCTTGAGGAGGATAACATATGCTTGTTCTATAATTTTCCCTTCGGGCAAACCCATCGCTATGTTTTAACGAGCCTAGCGATAGTGAAACTCGTTCTCGTCTATAAACAAGTTTGTCGCTATAAAAATTTTAACGAGTTTAACGACAAAGATAACTCGGTCCTTTTCAATTTTAGAGAGTCTAAAAAGGAACGTAAAGGAAACTCCAAAATTCCTTTTTCGTCATCTAATCCCTTAAGTCCGAAAAAGTATAAAACAATACAGAAGGGATGAATTTTCGATACTTTTAACGAGCCGAACAAAACAAGCGCTCGATCTTTTTGTGTAATGATCCCTCAGGTCCAAAAAGATTAAAATTTAGAGGAGGGATAGCACTTCCGGTCCCTTTAACGAGCTGGAGAGGCCAATGGCTCGACAATCTTTTCATATTTTACGAGTCAGTTGAAAAGAGCTTAAAGGAGACTCGTCTTTTGAGGAACGAGTGATAAAATGGGTAGCAACTGATTCCAGGTAAGGTTTGGAATTTTCCAATCATGGCAGTGTTACAAGGATGGCTAGTGAGATCACTCTTCGCAGCTGTTCCTGAAAATGGGTAAACAATCAAATGGAGGTGATGATCGGCCAATGTAAAAGTGGAGGTGACGGTGCAAACACAACCAAGGCTTTAAAGGCTGAAGTATTACATTCACGATGGTTATTTACTGGGGAATAGTTCATTTTTTAATGAGCTTAAACGTCAGGGGAAACATTTGCTCATGGCTTATGTTTATTTTTTAACGAGCTTGAACTATGTGCTAAAACTGCTTGATTAATCCAGTCATGTGATAAGAATGTCTCGTATATATAAAAACGGCAACTTTTAGAGTTTTGCCCCACATCCTTTCTTTATGCAAGTTAGGAAACGGCCAATCCTACGAGTTTAAAGGGTTAGAGGACCTACAAATTTAAAAAATAAATAGTCGCTCTTCGCTTGCATGCCAAAAGGTTTGCATGCCCCCAGGTATAAAACAGAGTTTCAAGGTTACCTCTTCTTCTTTCCATTAAAACATTTGTTTTACCGGGAGAGGTCTACCTCTTACAGGTTACCAAAGATTGTTCTATCTACATCGTAAACAAAACACTTCTTCAGTGATGTTTATTGAAATAAACAAAGGTGAGTGGAAATGTCTGCCAACCCACATAATTTTGACAAAAGAATCTTATTCCAGAATAATCCCCTTTTCCAATCACGGACGGGAGTACAGACTAGTCATATTCTCTCGTGGAAACCTACCCTATACCCGAAGTTTTCCTGCCAGAGTAGGTCAGGATGCATGCCCCCTGGGTTTCAGTCGTGTCCCCCGAATTACTCGCGCTCATCGGGCGGACGGACTGGGGATTGAGACATTTCTTGCGTGAAAAGACCATTCAGGGATGGTATATGACTATTTGCTATGCGTGAACCAGGGAATGAAAGTTGGTCTACGAGCTTGACCACTCTTCCTTTGTGCGGAAAACACATTACTCTAAAGAGTGAGGAGACAATCGCTCCCATGCAATAAATATAGTCTCGTCCAAGGAGTAGATTATAATCCAGGGGTCCTTGAACTACCATTACGTTCATTTGAACAGTTTTTCCCCTTAATGTTATGAGCACATTGGGAAGGATCCCTAATGGTCGACTGGTTCCTTTATCAAAGCCTGTTAGATTTCTCATCTCAGGCAAAAGCGATGGCGAACCAAGTGCTTTCCAAGCAGTCGAGGAAAGGATACTCACAGAAGCCCCTTCATCTATGATGGTATCAACCATAACCATTCTATATATTTGAACAATAATTCAGAATGGTACACTAGCTGGTAAACGGGGTCTGCCTAGTTGATTCCAATCAAAGGAGACAACTAGGTTGCTTGGAGGTGGGACCGAATAGACGGCCGGGTATGACTCTGACGAACTTCCTTCCTGCGGTAAATGAACGGTTAAATTGCCCCCATGTTCATTGGAGTCTGTGCTTACGAAAAGAATTTGGACGGTGTCATCCTTGTTCTCTTCAGTGACTGTATCATCTGAAGATGGAACCTTTGAAGGCAAGACCGGGTCAACTTCCGCCTCGACCTTTTGACTTTCGTCTGGTATGGGTTCAGATGGTTTGTCTTCAATGATAGATGCTTCAACCGACCACCTGAGCGGGCCAGCCGGATTTTCAACTAGTGACGGACTCGGCAAGAGTTTTTTATATCCAGGAGGAAGTCGCAACGATGAAACCGGACGATTGTCCAAAACTCTTTTAGCCTCGTCTAAGAAGTGACAACGGTGGACGACATGATCGCCTTCGCACAGTTTACAAGGAAATCTATATTTTCCTTTTTTTCCTGGGGCTTCACTTTCACTAGTCGACGGTGTGTTTTAAACATGATCATCAGAGGTTGACGACACCGGGTTGTTCAAACGAGGAGACCAGTCCCTTAAGATTCGAGGGATGCAAGGACAATATCTATGATAGTGGTCTCCTTTGCAAATGACACATGGTGATTTAGGCCTGGTCGATGCAGTGTGTGGATTTTCGCTAGACGACACTCGTTTGCCCCCATTCGCTTTTGGCTCCTTCTTCTTCTTCTCTTTCTTCTTCTTTTCCTTCTTCTTCTCAGGTACTTGAACTTTGGCTTTACCAGCCCCATCAAGCGAAGAGGAAGGAGGAGAAGAAGAATTAGAGGAAGTAGAAGGTTGGTGGGTAACTTTGGACTAGTCTAGTTGCTGACTTGATTGTTCAGGAATTGCGGTGTTCTGAACGACAGAGGTTGAGAAGAGCCATACAGGCAAGCCGATTGTCAGTCCTGGAAGCGACAATGTGGCCATATGGGGTGCACCAACATCTCCCCAAGAGGAGAAGGGACTAGGATTTCCTCCAAGGGGAATTCCTTGGTTAGTGGATTCCATTTTCTCTGTTATGAAACAAGCTCACAAAAAGATAGAAAAGAGAGATCCACGCCTTAGAATTCAGCCTCTTCGAGGGGGCAACCTCCTTTACATTACATAAATGAACAATTCTTGGATGATACAAATGACAAAACCTCCTTTCTATATATAGGAGTCTAAGGAGTCACAATATAATCCAGCCGACCTAACAATAATAATATAAAGCCACAAAAATAACAATAGAGGGATTCTATGGGGCACAGAAATAACAATATGGGGGTAATAGGGGCACAACAATATAAATAGGGGGTATAACTACAATAGTAATGGGGTAATCACTAGTATTATAGGGACCCAACATGCCCCTCTCCTTCAAAAAAGTGTTGTCCTCAACGCTTGAGTAGTTCTAGATACTTCTGCATAAAATTCTCATCCTCCCATGTGGAATCTTCAGCGGATAAGTTCTTCCACTTGATAAGATACTCTGAAATTGATCGATTTTGTAGCTGTCGAGTTCTTGTTTCTGTGATTGCTTCCGGTTCCAATATAATTTTTCCTTCCTCGTCAAGTTCTAGCAATATTGTTTGAATTGGGAGCTTGTCACCTATAACCTTCTTTAAACATGAAACATGGAAAACTGGGTGCAATCGAGAAGCTGCAGGAAGCTCCAATTTGTATGCCATAGCACCAATCTTTTCCAACACCTTGTACGGACCATAATACTTTGGTGATAATTTATTATCCTTCTTAGCTTGCTTTAGGGACATTTGCTTATATGGTTGTAGCCGTAGGAATACCCAATCACCTACATCAAAACTTCTTTCACTGCGATGTTGATCTGCCTGTTGTTTCATTCTATTTTGTGCCAACATGAGGTCATCCTTTAAGAGTTGGAGGACTTGTTGTTGATGTTTGATGTGATGTTCCACTGCCTGAACCTTAGAATTTTCTCTTAAATATGATGTGATGGATGGTGGTTGATACCCATAAAGTGCCATAAATGGGGTCATTTTTGTTGCTGTATGGAAGGAAGTGTTATACCACCATTCAGCCAGAGGCAACCATTTGACCCATTGTGTCTGTTTATCAGATACAAAGCAACGAAGATATCCTTCCAAACATTTGTTTACTATCTCAGTTTGCCCATCAGATTGAGGATGATAAGATGAGCTATGAGCTAACTGAGTACCAAGACAAGAAAATAATTCTGTCCAAAAATTTCCAGTGAAAATGGGATCTCTGTCACTTACAATAATCTTTGGGTTTCCATGTAGCTTTTGAACTGTTTCCATAAATGCAGTAGAAACTGTACTGGCTTTAAATGGATGTGATAATGCACAAAAGTGTGCATACTTGGTAAGTCTGTCAACTACTGTTATAGACATTTTTGTGCCTTACAGCTATAAGCATGAAATGTCCATAATCCAAGGGATCCAAAGTCCCTAAACATGTTGTTCCTACCCCTAGAGGAACAAGGCTAACAAACCACAACAATTCACAGAAGTTCTCCACTAGAAACTGCTCAAAAACAAGTCAATTCAGAATCAATTCAGAGGCTCCACTAGCTGCCTGCGTTGAATTGCAGAGGCTACACTGGCTAGTTGCATTGCAACGCAGGTGGAAGCACTACCAGGGTGCGCTGAGCGGGAAATGACAAATGGCAGGGTCCCTTGTGCGAGGTGTAAAGATTGTGGAAGCTTCCAGAATCTTCCTCCATGACACTTGCCTTGATGAGTTCGACTAAGTGATGAGTAAGAGGCTCTTAGTCTTCAAGTGGAAGCAAGAACTGACAGAGGGAGAGGACACTAGTCAGATCTCAAGCTGACTCATCCTCTCTCCAAACATCTATATATGGATCTCTCGTCCATGAGATCCAGGAGGCTGGAATTTTGTTATTGCAAAGAATTGCTGTTGGTTTGAGATTGGAATCATTGGGTGCTTAATGCTTTGAAGGGAGGTGAAGAAAGGATTTCATTCGCTGGGAGGTAGATGCTGGATTGGAACTCTCTTGGTTGTATCTCCTCCTGAACCTTGTTATTCATCAATAAAGCTATCTTGGTTTCTCCTATATACTGATGTATCTTTGATGTATGATTGCATTAGTATGTTTAGTTTATTTCTAATCCTGAACTAGTTATGAATATGAATCTATGTCTTTGTGTAGTGTTCCCTTCTTGTGATCTTGTAGGAACCTGTTGAAGCTGGGCGAGCGAGAAGGCAAGTAGCTGGGAACTCTCAAAGAGAAGAGAAACCGGATCGAGGGGCAAACGGAAGACACCGGTTAGTCCATCTATCTCTCTTCATTCTGAATTCATAAAGGAAGAATACTAGAATAGCTGTTTCTGTTTGTTGCTAAGGCACTGTCACACCTTAGGTGGATAGGATCGTCCTGCATAGGCATTTTTCCCCACAACAAATTGGCGACTCCACTGGGGAAAGTATCTTGTTAGTTTATTTGTGTTTCTATTGTTGTTCTTCTCATAAACTTAGGAGTGTTGAATCGAAATGCACTTGCCATTTTCAAGTGCAAAGTAGAGATCTGTCACTCTAGTCCACTCACTGGGCCTGTTTTTATGATCTGAACAAACTAATCCACAAGTGCTCTAACAGCCCTTTGTGATAGATCTTAGTCCTCCTATAAATCATCCTCCTAATTGTACCTAATTAATAGCTTTGATTTGGCCAAAAACTGTTGATTTAACTTCAAACCGTAACCCAGAACCCAGAAACAACTCTCGTTTCTGCTTCAGCGCAGACTCTGTGAAGAGGTTCTGCATTTCAACGCAGGTCCCGTGAAGGCTACCTGTGCTGAATGTCAAAACCTCTGTGTTGGGAGTGCGCTGAACAGTCTTGCCTTGTGCAGCTGTGGTTCCCTGCTTCCTTTTGCTCAGTTCTATCTCTGTTTTTTGCAGCCTGTTATCACTCAGTGTACCTATCTGAAACCCCTTTTCTTTGCCTCAATTCCGCCTCAGTTGTATAAAGAAACTGTATTTGTTCTTTGTGTATTTGTTACAACATCTGCAGTTTCCCATTACAAAAGTAAACTAGTCATACTGTCGCCCCTAAATCTAGACCTGTCGTAAGTGTCGTTTTGATCTTAGGAGTGAGTTTGTTTGCTGTTCACAGTTGATTTAGCTTTTACTTTTGTCGTTTGGTTTGAATTTATGTGTTTCTAGTGTCAAAACAAGTAAACCATAAGGTGTCGTAATCATCTTTTGATTTTGAAAAAGGAACTTGTTTATGTTTTCACTTGAAATCGAATTCAAATTTGTACAACAGCTTTCTTTTTAGGCATCAATATTAAGGAAGCGAAAACAAATACATGCATTTGTGCATTTGCATTTTGATAGTTTGCATGCTTTGATTTAGGGAAAAGTGCATTACAGTGTGCTCTATGCTCTTTGAGAAAAGTTGTATCTTCCTTTTCCCCTTGTAGCTAGGATTTTCATTGTTGAAAAGATATAAAGCTTGCTTATCATCTTTAGACTGCATTTAGGAATTGTATCATACATCTCATGGTGATCCAAAAAGGAAAACTTCTAAGAAAGATCAACCTAAAATAAATTGAATGAACTTAACAACGCTTTGTAACTTAACGCACAACATAGAGGTCTAGGCTAGAGACGTGTTCCGGCGTCGTAAAACCTGGTGACTGTCGATCTCGCTGATGGTTGGGTGATTCCTCCTGAGGGACGATAGCGCCAGTACGGATTGTGCTCCCATGTACCGTCGAGTATATATTGGGAGACCCCTATAGGCATAAAACCTTTATCCTTAGGAAGCCGTGTCGGCCGCCCTACTGATCGCAATGCACTGAACACAGCGTTCAGGAAGATTGACCGCCCGTACCTTAAAAAGTATTCTGCGGTTTTGCGAAAAGTTTGGCACACCCTCTACCTAGAACTCCAGAGCAGTTCCTTTTGGCCTTTTTCATACTCTATAACGGAAAAAGTCCATCCGAGCATTTGTCACTTCGGGCTCGTTAAAACATCGAAGGAGACTAGAGTCATCTTTAGCTTTTTCTCGACTCTTTAAAAGTTAAAAAGCAAGTTGTGTCTAAAGCGTCTAAAAATTCATTTAATTCGGAAACATACTTTCTCCTTTTGTATTTTGGTTGATCGAGTAATCCGCAATCGTGGAAGAAAGTCAATTGAAACCCCGTCGTTCACAGAGGCTTACGAGTCAACCGTCTTTGTCTCCGGAATCGAAAACAGTAAGGACAAAGCGAACTTGTTTAACCGGTTCAAAATATACTATCAAAGTTAGAACAAGTGTTCCAACAACATCTGAGATTTCGGTTACTCCAAACATTTCTGGAAACCCTGCCTCTACAGAAGAAGTTCAACAACCACAGAGGGACAGTGATACTGATCCTAGTCTGAGAACAAACACTTGTGTAACTGAACCAGTTCCATCTGTAACCGGTTCAGAGAGTCTTGTTCCTCAAACATCTGTCGCTGTTGATTCAACCCCTTCTTCGGCACCAGAAATATTTTACGGACCTGACGGTCTTCCCCTTCCACCTGGTTTGATTGCGATAGAGGAAATTGTAGAAGACCCGCAAGCAAGTACTCCAACACATTTTGGAGTCGGGGTCACTCTATTTCCTTCGACATCAGAAGTTAGTCTACCACCAGTGGAAGTTCCTGTAGAATCGCTAGGAAATCTTTTGGATAGACTCAAAATGTCTGAACAACCGTCAACATCTAGGACTGTGTCAAATGACACAGCGACAGCAGAAATCCCTGCCATCACTCCGACAATGTTTGCCGGCATACCATCTGTCCCGACTAGCTCACAACTGCTAGAAGGAGTCCACCCAGGGACTATTTCGACAGTGTGGTCCGTTCCTGTTTGTTCCTCCGGAATAATATCCGGCAACTCTTATGTTGAGACTCGCCAAATTGATCCATTTGGAAGTCAATTTGGGCAATCCAGTCCCCAAGGACAGACAATCCCCTTGAGTTCCCGATTGCCACCGTATGGGGGGCAGTATGCCCTTTCATTACCCCCTCCGGGAGGATATCCATACGGGAGTTCACAACAGTATTCAGGTTATACTGGAGTTACATCAAGTGGTTGGGTACCTATACTACCCCAACAACCAAGGGTTGTGTATATTATGCAACAATGTGTACCTATGTCGAACATTCCTACAACACCAGCTATTGTAACAGTGTCACAAGTTCAAACGCTGCCTGTTGTATGTCAACCTCAGATTTCTCAGGTTGTAATGCAACAACCCCTTGACCCTGTGACTCAACCACAATCGCCAACTGGTGGGGCGACACAGGTCCAAACGAGTACAATTACCCCACACCTTGGTCCAACGGTTAGTATAGCGCAACAGAACATGGCTTCGCAACCATGGCTGGTGCAATATCAACAACCGCAATTCCAACAAGTATACCAAGGTTCTGAGCATCAGATCTTTGTGAACAGTGGACAACCGTACATTCAAAACGGTCAAAATCAACCACTTTACGGTGGTCATGTCCACCAACCGTATCAGTCATTCCAGCATCAATTACATTATACTGGTATGCAAAGGCCAACTGCTCAGGCAATCCCATCGTATCCTGGGTATGCTTCACCTAACCTGAATCAACAGTTACCATTCGTGGCAACTTTAGAGTTACTCGATTTACACCGGTTAACAAACGATCCAATTGCTTACGCCCCTTGGTGGCCAGCAATTCCTCACAAACTTCCTTCAGACATTCCTAAATTTAATGGAAATCCGGGTGAGGACCCATCGAATCACTTGATGACATTTCATCTATGGTGTTCATCAAACACCCTAAGCGATGATTCGATAAGGCTTCGCCTTTTTCAGAGGACGTTAACGGATCCAGCGGCAAAATGGTATATTGAATTGCCTAGAGCTTCGTTCGACAATTTCAGCACCTTAGCCACGACTTTCTTAACCCATTTTCAATTACCAATAAGGTATGAAACAGGAACGGAAATCTTAACCAACTTCAAACAGACAACAGCCACTCACATATCTGATCATATACATGAGTGGCGACGTCGTCGTAGGATGGTAAAAACATACATTCCCGATCAGCTATTAGCTGAATGGTTTATCAAGTCCTTACTTCCTACCATAACGGAAGATGTGGCAAAGGGGGGAGTCGTAACGGAAGAGCAAGTTATCGCTCGTGCGCAATATCTAGACTTGGTCTATACTCAGTTTGGCACGCTCTACAACAAAATACCTGACGCCCCTAGACTGGAATTCTCAATTCCTCCTCCTCCTAAATCAAACAATGACTCTCACGCCGGCAATGGCGTGATTGGCACGACAAACGCGAAATCGACAAAGGCTACGTCCAAGAAAGCCCGTAAGATTTCAGATCAAAATGCAAAAGACGAACTTCTTGCCTCGGAAGTAAATGCCATGTCGACCGACAAGGGCAAAAAACTGAAGCAACCAGGGGGCAAGAAGAAAAAGAAAGGGAGGAAAAAGAAGCAGGATGAGTCATCTCCTGAAAAAGCTTCTGCAAACCCTTCTGGGCAAAGGAAACCCCCTTTCGGGTGTCAAATATGCGATGAGGATCATTGGACGAATGAATGTCCATACAAAGCTGAGCTTAAAAGATTCTTTAAGAGTTCGAAAACCTCAGCAGTATTAACTGATCCGTTTCCAAACCCGGGAACCAAACTGGTTGCTAATCAAAATGCTTCTTGATCCCAAGTTCTTATGTTGTCTGTCTCAAAGCAGCAAAATGATGCTTTAACAAGGAATAAAGATTACGGGAATCCACAACTATCGAATAACAAGGCTAATGAACAACCTAGTAGTTCGACGACAACTTTGACCGAAGTTGTGCCACCCATCATTCTTGAACCAATAATAAAGTCGCCAAAGGGAGTAGTACACAAATCGACATTTAATTCTAGTGCAAAAATAGCACAAAATTATAATATAATAGAGGACCTGGCCCAATCGTCGTCCGCTATGTCGACACTTGAGGCACCGCAAAATTGCCTCTCCTAAGAGCAAGCTTTATTATCAGCAATAGGTGGGATTGGCCCAAGGGATTCCAATCTTGTGGCCTTTAATCATAAAGGATATGACCCTCAGTTACCAGCTCAACTAGCTTTCCTTATTCAAGTGAAAGCCCTCAACAAAACTGTTCATCGAACAATTATTGATGAGGGGGCATCTACGTGTATTATGTCGATGAGTTGCTGGAAGAATTTAGGCTCACCACCCTTGTCGAGATCGTCAACGACATTAAAAGCATTTGATGGACGATCATACACTCCATACGGGATTTTAAGTAACTTGCAAGTTGAACTAGGGGGCAAAACAGTAGGAATTGATGTTGAAGTAATTGATGGAAACCTCGACTACAACATCCTACTGGGAAGGCCCTGGATATATGCCATGGCCGCAGTTGTGTCGACCTACTTCAGGAAGATTGCATTTCCCTTTCAAGGAGGAATTACAGTCGTCGACCAACAAACTTTCCTCCCCGACAGTTCACAAGTTACGGGAAGCATTCCAATGATCCATGGAAGCAATCATTCGCTTCAAAATATTGGAGTAGGTCTCCTAAAAGACCCTGCCTTAATGGGTACTTTTGCCCTACCGCCTCCGAGTAATCCGGCGGAAGTGGCCACCTTGGAAACCTACAATATGAAATCTTCTATATCTAATGGATTCCAAAGATTCCTGAACATTTTGTCAACATGGATCATCGCCATTTTAGAAATATTGTAGCAATCAATTTTCTTGGCCTGGGGGGCAACCCCAAATCAACGCTCATCAAGCATTTGGATAGATAGGTCTAGAGAATATGGTACCCCTTCAGATCCTTGGTTTCGAGTGCATGGAACCGACGAAGGAATTGTCCAATCAATGGTAATTGACGGGGCACCATGGAATGATTCCCACCATCGTTCCCTTCTCCCGGATTGTGGAGAAGATACTCAAGATGACCTTTATCATCCTTCAGTTTTCGATTTTCTATCAAATACTGTAAATACAGTGGGCTCCGAGGACGGTTCCTATCTCGTGTCAACCTCGTTAAAAAATGAAACAAGGAGTCATGAGGATAGTTCTTTTACTGTGTCAACCTCATTAAAAAATGAAACAAATCCCCTTTCCAAATCTCAAAGGTAAACCTTCATTCCAACCACCGAGTTGAATGCAATGAAGCTTGGGGGGCATGCACCTTGATTTGCGTTGTTATGCTGGGGGCATGCAAACTTATCATGAGCAGTGTTACCACAGGGTTCAAGCTCGTTAAAAAATAAACTCGCATCGAGCAGTTTTAGCACATAGTTCATGCTCATTAAAAGATAAACATAAGATCGAGCAGTTTTAGCACATAGTTCATGCTCGTTAAAAAATAAACATAAGATTGAGCAGTGTTTTTCCGCGTTTAAGCTCGTTAAAAAATGAACTATCTTCCGGTAAATAACCACCGTGAATGTAACATTATCAGCCATTAAAGCCTTGGTCGTGTTTGCACCGTCACCTCCACTTTTCCATTGGCCAATCGTTCATCTCCATATGATTGTTTACCCATTTTGAGGAACAGCTGCGAAGAGTGATTTCACTAGCCATCCTTGTGACACTGCCATGATTTGGAAATTCCAATCCTTCCTTGGAATCAGCTGCTACCCTTTTTATCACTCGTTCCTCAAAAGACGAGTCTTCTTTAAGCTCTTTTCATCTGACTCGTGAAATATGAAAAGATTGCCGAGTTTTGGCCTTCCAGCTCGATAAAGTGACCGGAAGAGCTATCCCTCTAGATTTTAATCTTTTTGGACCTGAGGGATTATTGCACAAAAAGATCGAGCGCTTGTTTTATTCGGCTCGTTAAAGATATCGAAAATCCATCCCTTCTGTATTGTTTTATACTTTTCTTGACTTAAGGGATTAGATGACGAAAAAGGACTTTTGGAGTTAACTTTATGTACCTTTTCATACTCTCTAAAGATGAAAAGGACCGAGTTATCCTTGTCGTTAGACTCGTTAAATGCATGAAATAGTGACAAACTTGTCTTTAGACGAGAACGAGTTTCACTGTCGCTAGGCTCGTTAAAACATAGCGATGGGCTTGCCCAAAGGGCAAGTTATAGAACAAGCATATGTTATCCTCCTCAAGCTTGACAAAAATAAAGAGGTACTGGTCAGCAATGACTGGGGAAAAATTGGGAGAAACTCAAGAAAACTTTGATGGTAGCAAGTCGCTCTTGAACATGACACTTTTCCTTCGTACCACAATCGGGTTGGGTTGTTTCATTCACCGGTCACATCGCCATGGTCTCGCCATACCATCCATATTTGGGGTAATGCTACCGATCCATCGCATAAGTGTCGCCATATGTTCAAGAGAAGTCGTTCAGAGAAGTCACTTGTGTCCCATCCACTACCATACATTATACTCTTTCATGACCGCCACCCTAAATCATATGTCATCAGATCGTTTTCACCTCCATCAAAATCATTAGCTCCGTTCCGTGTCATTGATGTGGGATTCATTAAGACCCTCCTTTGACGGATCACTTCTTGTCGACATCAGCTCATTATCCAAGAAGTTGATCTAGGAACACCCCCTTCAGTACTTTGAAGCTTGCATGCCTCAATGGCAAGTTTCTCACTTCCGGCGACAGGTACACATCAATGACCTTCGACCGAAATATTTTGCGTGGCGTTCGACGCCAAGTCCTCTATTCACACCACGTGAATTGTACTGCAGTACCTTGAGGGTCATCTTCATTATCGGTGATTCCTCTCGCGCTTGTTAACGGTTTACATCATTGACTGGTAATCAAGCGATGTCTTTCCATTTTCGACTTCAGAGCAATTCTCACATGGATCGACTTGTACTTAGAGTGAAGATCGGACGAGATTGAAGACCCCAGATCTAGTTTCATCCATCCGGGCTGCGATATATATTCAGAAAATAAAGACATAGAAATGTACAGCTTTACAGCACAAATAATCATCCTACCAAAAGGATGATGGCTCTATCAGAATCATCAGTCTATCATCAGACGATTGTCTGTTATATGTACATGAAAATGAATTTATAAAGCTGAGCATGGGAATGCCCGCCTCAGCTAGATCGTGAAAAAAGTATGAAAATAATGTATTGTATTGTATTGTATTACAGGTCTCCTCCTAGCATTGAAAGAACTTCGGATCCTCCTAATAAAGCATTTCACCCGATAAACGGCCTCATACTTTAGGGGGCAACTGTTATAGACATTTTTGTGCATTACAGCTATAAGCATGAAATGTCCATAATCCAAGGGATCCAAAGTCCCTAAACATGTTGTTCCTACCCCTAGAGGAACAAGGCTAACAAACCACAGCAATTCACAGAAGTTCTCCACCAGAAACTGCTCAAAAACAAGTCAATTCAGAATCAATTAAGAGGCTCCACTAGCTGCCTGCGTTGAAATGCAGAGGCTACACTGGCTAGTTGCATTGCAATGCAGGTGGAAGCACTACCAGGGTGCGCTGAGCGGGAAATGACAAATGGCAGGGTCCCTTGTGCGAGGTGTAAAGACTGTGGAAGCTTCCAGAATCTTCCTCCATGACACTTGCCTTGATGAGTTTGACTAAGTGATGAGTAAGAGGCTCTTAGTCTCCAAGTGGAAGCAAGAACTGACAGAGGGAGAGGACACTAGTCAGATCTCAAGCTGACTCATCCTCTCTCCAAACATCTATATATGGATCTCTCGTCCATGAGATCCAGGAGGCTGGAATTTTGTTATTGCAAAGAATTGCTGTTGGTTTGAGATTGGAATCATTGGGTGCTTAATGCTTTGAAGGGAGGTGAAGAAAGGATTTCATTCACTGGGAGGTAGATGCTGGATTGGAACTCTCTTGGTTGTATCTCCTCCTGAACCTTGTTATTCATCAATAAAGCTATCTTGGTTTCTCCTATATACTGATGTATCTTTGATGTATGATTGCATTAGTATGTTTAGTTTATTTCTAATCCTGAACTAGTTATGAATATGAATCTATGTCTTTGTGTAGTGTTCCCTTCTTGTGATCTTGCAGGAACCTGTTGAAGCTGGGCGAGCGAGAAGGCAAGTAGCTGGGAACTCTCAAAGAGAAGAGAAACCAGATCGAGGGACAAATAGAAGACACCGGTTAGTCCATCCATCTCTCTTCATTCTGAATTCATAAAGGAAGAATACTAGAATAGCTGTTTCTGTTTGTTGCTAAGGCACTGTCACACCTTAGGTGGATAGGATCGTTATGCATAGGCATTTTTCCCCACAACAACTACCACCATGATGACACTCTTTCCCTCAGACTTGGATAAACCTGTGATAAAATCCATTGAAACCTCCTCCCAACGTTGGCTTGGAATGGATAAAGGTTGTAATAGACCTGGTGTCTTAATTGTTTCAACTTTATTTTGTTGGCAAACCAAACATTCCGCCACAAACTTTTGAATATCTGATTTAAGGCCATCCCAAAAAAATTCCTTCTTAACCCTGTGGTAAGTTTTTAAAAATCCTGAGTGCCCTCCTAAGGGAGAAGTGTGCAATTCCATAAGAATCTTTTGTTTTAGCTGGGAATTCTTACAGAGGTATAAGCGATCTTTGTACCATAACAAATCATTTTGCCAGCTAAATGTATCAGAAGTACTGGAATCTTGTTGTAGCTTTTGTATAAGTGCCCACACTTCTTCGTCGTTCTTCCATTCCTCCCTTGCTTCGTTTATCCAATCTGGTTGGATAATAGAAATGGCACACAACAATGCTTCCACATCCTCATCCTTTCTTGAGAGTGTATCTGCGACCACATTTTGCTTCCCTTTTTTGTAGATGATTTCAAAGTCATAACCCAACATCTTTGTGACCCACTTTTGTTGCTCTTCAGAGGATAATATTTGTTCTAAAAAGTATTTAAGGCTATCATGATCCGTTTTTACCTTGAAGTGTCTTTCCATTAGGTAGGGTCTCCATTTCTTAAGTGCATGGAGTATTGCCAACATTTCCTTCTCATAAATAGCTTTGCTTAAAAACTTTCCCTTGATTGGACGACTTTCAAAAGCAATGGGTCTTTCATCTTGCATTAGAACAGCACCAATTCCATTTCCTGAAGCATCACATTCCACAATAAAGGTTTTTGTGAAGTCCGGCGTAGCTAAGACCAGTGCTTGGCACATTGCCTCTTTAAGATGTTCAAAGGCCTTTGTTGCTTCCGAAGTCCATGAAAATGAATCTTTCTTCAATAATGTTGTTAGAGGTGCTGCTATTCTCCCATAATTCTTAACAAACTTGCGATAATACCCTGTCAACCCAAGAAATCCTCGCAGATGCTTTATGGATGTGGGGATTTTCCATTCCTTAATGGCTTTAATTTTGCTAGGGTCTACCTTAACTCCTTCATGAGATACAATATGACCCAAATATTCCACCTCCTGGACTCCAAAGAAACATTTGGATCTTTTTGCATATAATTGTTTCTCCTCCAATAGTTGTAACACCCTGTCAACATGTTCAACATGATCCTTCCAAGACTTGCTGTATATTAGTATATCATCAAAAAATACTAACACAAATTTTCTAAGGAATGGTTTGAAAATTGAATTCATCAAACCTTGAAATGTTGAAGGTGCATTGGTAAGGCCAAAAGGCATGACCAAAAATTCATAATGACCCTCATGAGTTCTAAATGCCGTTTTCGGAATGTCTTCAATCTTCATTCTAATTTGATGATATCCCGAACGAAGATCCAACTTGATGAAGTAAATTGATCCATGCAATTCATCCAGTAATTCATCAATAACAGGAATGGGGAACTTATCTTTAATAGTGAGCTTGTTGAGCTCCCTATAATCTGGACACATGCGCCATGATCCATCCTTCTTGTGCACCAATACTACTGGAGCTGAGAAAGAACTTTGACTCGGTTGAATTATACCAGCCTCTAGCATTTCTGCAACCATACGTTCAATTTCACTTTTTTGGACATATGGATATCTGTACGGCCTAATGTTTGGAGGAACACTTCCTGGAATCAGATGAATAGCATGATCATGATCACGCATAGGTGGGAGACCTTTGGGAGTCTCAAATACCTTGGAATGATTGTCCAAGACTTTTTGGAGATCTGGAGAAATAGACGATTCCAATGTGGAAACATCTAGCGAACATAATTGTGCAATTACACCTCTTTGCTCCTTTTTTAGAAGCTTTGTCATGCCATTAGAGCTGATTATCTTTCCTGGTTTCCATGCAATACCCCTTAATTCAACTTCCTTTCCTTCCACAGAAAATTTCATGAAAAGTTCTTGAAAATTAAAAGCTATTGTACCCAAGGATTGTAGCCATTGGACTCCTAGTACAACATCAACACCTCCCATTGGAATGGAAAGCATTGGGCTAGTCAATACATATTCTCCCATGGATAGCTTGATATTATGGCACTTTCCAGAACAATTTATTGTTCCTCCATTTTAAATCATCACTTGACACTCTGGTGCTGGATATAGGAAGCAATTCAATTCTTTTGCTACCCTACAATGAATAAAATTGTGGGTGCTTCCTGAATCAATCAACACTATTACCTTTTTCTTCTTGATTTGTCCTTCTATCTTGATGGTTTGAGGAGTGGTAATTCCCGCCAATGCATTACAAGATATGGTCGGATTTATTTGTTCTTCATCTAGGCTTTGTTCCTGGAATATATCCTCTGCTTTTGACCTTTCTTGCTCCTTTTCTTCTTCCTCTTCACAATCTATGTAGAATAATTTCTTCTCAGCACACTTATGAACTTTTGTGTATTTTCTATCACAATTGTAACAAATCCCTTTTGCTCTTTTTTCTTCCAATTGTTGTGGTGTCAACCTTATAGGTTGTGGAAGACTATGGGCAACAACACTTCCGTCTTTATAGTTGTGAATGGTATGCTTCCTAGTTGCCATAATTTTGCTTTCCATTTTTCTTGCTAACCTGAATGCCTTCTCTAATGAATCAGGTTCCCAAAGGCGCACATCATGTTGGATATTATCCTTTAAAGACCCTATGAACACATCAATCCTATGCTCCTCTGGAATATCTTTTACCCTTATGTTAAATTTTTGGAACTCCTCAATGTGCTCCATTATTGAACCCTTTTGTTTGAGGCTTATCAATTGGCTAAAAAAAGTGTTGCTTTTTGTATCCTCATAATGTGCTATCAATTCTTTCGTAAAAATTGCCCAAGTGATAAATTGTTTACGAGAACAAAGCCATTGATACCATACAAACTGATTTGGTTCCAAATATAAAGTTGCCATACGTACCTTTTGTGTGTTTTGCACATTATTGAGATCGAAGAATTGCTCCATCTATAATATCCATGTGGCGGGATCCTTGCCATCAAACTTCCTCATATCGATTTTTGGAACATGGTGAGTCTTCGATCCAACATTAGAGTCTATGGAATCATGATTAACATTTCTTTTGTTCTCATCATGAGTTTCCTTTACTACCTTTTCACCATTAGTGACCCTTTCTTGTAGCAACTTCTTCAATTCTTCCATGTCTGTCTTCAAATATATCTTCAAATTTGCCATCGAATCCTCCATCTTAGCTTCCATGCCCTTTATCTTAGATTCCATGCCATTTACCTTAGCTTCTGTTAGCTTTTGTGAGTGTGACATTTGTTGCACTTGTTCTTGTAATTTTGATATATCATGTAGCATTTCTTCCTCTTCTTCATGAGTCATGCTAGAGCTTTCAGGTTCCTTGCTAGGTGTTTGCATTTTCTTTCCTCGGGGCATCAGTTACCGATAATAATGCTTTACTATGCCCTTTGAATTCCGTTAAACCAAGCTTACACAAAAATTAAAAATAAAAACTACACACCTTTTTTCACTTTATAGAAGCCTGATATTGAATCTGATGTATCTCTGTAATTTCAAATCATCCAATTCTGAAATTTCTACCTGTAGTATCCTTCTGCGTCCTCTTTCCAATGCCACAAGTTTGAGCCAAATTGGATTCTCCAAGGAAGAGTTATGTGAAATCTCCCATAGTGACTTGCTTTTAGACTGGTTCAGTAGAGCGAACTTGTACGACGTGCCACGAGTCCCTGTTTCAACCTTTGAATCTAAAACACACATACAAGAAACTACAGTCCGTCCTCTTTCTGTACCTTCTTACGAAATTTCAATCCAATCCCCAGAGAGAAAGTTATGATGATTTTCCCCAGGTCACCTGTTTTGAATGTAATTCAGGAGTCTGCAAAAAGACCAACTTCCTCAGATCATATCTCCGCAAATATCGTGCAAAAAGCTCTGAAATTCGGAACCAAGGTTCCGCGCAATTTCTTCTCAAATGGGTCTTTTTTGCAACTTCTGAAACGTTACAGAAAAAAAGTTATAGCGAAAATGCCACGATGACCTGTTTGGAGCAGCGAAACCCTAGAATCCAAAGCTCTGATACCAAATGTTATGAAACCAGCTCACAAAAAGATAGAAAAGAGAGATCCACGCCTTAGAATTCAGCCTCTTCGAGGGGGCAACCTCCTTTACATTACATAAATGAACAATTCTTGGATGATACAAATGACAAAACCTCCTTTCTATATATAGGAGTCTAAGGAGTCACAATATAATCCAACCGACCTAACAATAATAATATAAAGCCACAAAAATAACAATAGAGGGATTCTATGGGGCACAGAAATAACAATATGGGGGTAATAGGGGCACAAAAATATAAATAGGGGGTATAACTACAATAGTAATTGGGTAATCACTAGTATTATAGGGACCCAACATTCTCAGCCCAAGATCAACGTAGGAAAGGGTAATGAATATTCCGTTTAAAATAAATTTTAGACACTTTGACACAACTTGTTTTTTCAATTTTTAAGAGTCGAGAAAAAACAAAAGATGACTCTAGTCTCCTTCGATTTTTAATGAGCCTGAAGTGACAAGTGCTCAGATGGACCTTTTCTGTTTAAGAGTCTGAAAAGGAACGAAAGGGACTAATCTGGAAATCTAGGTAGAGGGATTACCAAACCAATCACAAAACTGCAGAATACTTTTTACGGTACGACAGTCAATCTTCCCAAATGCTGTGTTCAGTGCATTGCGATCGATAGGGCGGCAGACACGGCTTCCTCTGGATAAAGGATTAAGCCTATTTGGGTCTCCCAAAATATACTCGACGGTACATGGGAGCACAAGTCCGTACTGGCACTTATTGTCTCAAAGTGGAGGAATCACCCAACCATCAGTGAGAACAACAGTTACCAGGCTTTACGACGCCGGAATACGTCTCTAGCCTAGACTTCTAAATGTTGTGCGTTAAGTTCCAAAGTGTTGTTAGATTCATTGAATTTATTTTATAGTTGATCTTGTTTATGAAGTTTGCCTTTCAGGATCACCGCGAGATGTAGATGTAATTCCTAAAATGCAATCTAAGATGATAAACAATCTTTTTATCTTCTTTGTGCAATGAAAATCGTAGCTACTAAGGAAAGAAAGACATAATCCTTTCACAAAGAGCAAAGAGCACACTCTAAATGCACTTTCCTAAATCAAACCAATCAGACTGTCTAGATGCAAATGCACATGCATGTATTTGTTTTTGACTTTCTTAGTATATGAATGATAAGAAGAAAGTTGATGCACAAATCTGAATTTCTTTTCAAGCGACAAATATCAACAAGTTTCTTTTCGAAATAAAAAATGGAGACGATCACAACACCTTACGATTTTGAAATGAATACTTGTTTTGACACTAGAAAAATTACAAATTCAGACCAAAAACAATAGTAACAGGATAATTGACTATCAACAGCAATCAAACTCTTTCCTACGATTGAAATCGACACTTGCGACAGTTTCAAATCAAAGGATGACAGTACGATTATGCTACTTTTGCAAAGGAGAACTGAAAATGACTCAACAAACACACAAAAAAATTTACAGTTCTTTTGTACAAAGGAGGCGGAATAACAGCAAGGAAAAGGGGTTTCAAATAGACATATACTGATCACAGGTAGCAAAATTCAGGAATAGAACTGGAAAGAATGAATCACAGAAACCAAAACTGCACAAAGCCTAGCCTGATCAGTGCACCTGCAACACAAGGAATTTGAAATGCAGCACACCTTCTACACTCGGGAAGTGCGCTGAATTTCAGATTCTCAGAACAGTACCTGCGCTGGGCCAGAAACGAGACTCTGTTTGGGTTCTGGGTCACAGTTTGCAGTTCAGTTCATGGGTTTTGGCCAAGCAAAAGGTAATCAGTAACTCAACAATCAGGGGTAGATCTAAGGAGGATCTAAGAGCTATCACAAGGGAAATCAGAGAGTTTGTGAATCAATTGTTTAAATCATAAACCGTAGATGGACTGAAGTAGCATTTATCTACTTTGCATTTGCTATGGCAAATGCAGTTCGAATGCTACTTGTAAGTTTATGAAATAGACAACAAGGAAGATAAACAAACAAACTAATTCGTCCCCAGTGGAGTCGCCATTTTGTTACAGGGAAAAGTGTCTACTCAGAACTGCTTATCCCACTAAGGTGTGACAGTTGCCTTAGAAACAAACAGAGTAAAGCTACTTTCATTTTTCCTTTATGAATTATAGATAGAGAGGAACAAAAAAGACCAACCTCGGTCTTGTGCTAATCTGCTGGTTTGATTCCTCTCTTCCTTGATAGTCTTTCGCTACTTGTTCCCTTGCACGCCCAGCTTCACAGAGTACCTGTAAGATCATAGTAGCATAGCACTATACAAAGACATGGATCTATAATCATAAACAATCTAGGATCAGATGTAAATTGACCATACAAATGCAGTAAACATGAATAACACAAAAGTACGGAGGAAAACTTAAATAGATTTTATTGATAAACAAGAAAGAGCCAAGAGGAGTTACAACCAGTTGTTCTGACCCAGTATCAACCTCTCAGCAAGGAAGCCCCTCTTCACCTCATACAAAGCTTAGATCACCCAACAATCTGATGTTTGTCTCAAGAAACCAACATCAATTCCTTACAATATGCAAAATTCCAACCTCTGGATCTCTGGGATGAGGGATCCATATATAGATATCTGTAATGGAGATGAGTCAGCTCATGATTTGATTAGTGTCTTCCCTCTGATAGTTCTTGCTTCCACTTGGATATGGATGATCTCTTACTCATCCTTGGTCGAATTCAGAGAGGCAAGTGTCACAGGAGAAGTTTCCGGAAGCTTCCATTGCCTCTCCACCTCGCGGAATGACACTGCCATTTGTCATTTCTCGCCCATCGCACCCCATAGAAGGGCTTTTCAAAATGCAACGCACCCATACAGTGTATTTAGGTAAGATGCAACGTACCTGGCCTGTGGAGCAGCTGAAATGATCCTGTTTTGACCAATTCTGAGCAGTTTTTCATGGAGAACTTCTGGGAGAAGCTGTAATCTGTTGACCTTGTTCCTTTAGGGGTTAGAACAACACTTTTAGGGACTTAGGAGCCCTTGGTTTATGGACATTTCATGCTTGGGGTTGTAATTGCCCAAAAATGTCTATAACAAGTATTCTGCTTTGATTTATATTGCATTATCGGGTTAACCTATCACAAATTTTCTACATGGTATCAGAGTTGTGAACAGTATACTAAGAAGAGAATTTGAAGTTTGAAGTTCGGGGTTGCAGGTGCAAATTGAATTCATATCATACTTCAAGGTTTGCCAATGGTGTTCTATGGCTTGAGACTTGAGTATGTATTGGAAGGTAGCTCGAATTACATAGCATGGAAAGATAGAATGGAGGCTGTATTAGAAGACAATGGCTTGAAGGAATTCATTGATCAAGAAATCCCAAAGCCAACTTCAACTAATGCATAAGAGTTGGTTGAGTGGAAGAAGTGTGTGGAAAAGGTGAGATGGATCATCCTTGAGGGAGTTCAAGACCATATTGTCTCGAGCCTCCATGGGAAGGATACTCCATTTTCAATGTGGAAGACATTGAAGGACCTCTACCAGAATAATATCAACCCCAGGAAATTGGCGCTCAAGGATAAGCTTCGAAGAATCAAGATGGAAAAGGGTGATACTATTTCACATATCTGAACAAGATCACCACCTGCAGAGATGAGCTTGGCAATGTGGTAATAACTACTGCCAATGATGATATGGTGAGCCTCGCTCTCCTTGGCCTTCCAAAGAGTTGGAATAACTACCAGGACTCTGTGAATGGAAGGGAGAAACTTCCAAATTGGGAATGAATGTGGTCAGATCTCATGCAGGAGGAGCACACGAGATGGTTCTTCATCCAAGAATGATGATGAAGAAAATATGGCCTTAGCAAGTAAGGCAAGGAAAGGGAAGGGGGAGGCTTCCCATTTCAAATCGAATTCTTCTCATGGAGGGAAGAAGGGTGACATGTCTAAAGTAAGATGCTTTATTTGTCACAAGATGGGACATTATGTGACTAATTGCCCATTGAAGAAGTCCAAGAAGGGATCCTCAGAAGGATCAGAAGGTGAGGCATTAGCCTCTCAGTTCGAAATGGACTTTACCCTCATCGCATGCATGGTGTCATCGATGATGGGTTGTTTCTGGTATCTTGACAGTGGAGCCTCATTCCACATGACCGGGGATAAAAATTTATTAAGTGCCTTGGAGGAGAAAGACCTCAAGATGCGCATAGAGATGGGTGACGACGAAAGGTATAGTGTTTCAAGAGTGGGCACGGTTTCTTTTAAGAGGGAGCATGGAGCTCCTCTCACCTTGACAGATGTGATGTATGTTCCTGGACTGAAGAAGAACTTGGTATCGGTCACGATGTTGGAGGACAAAGGCTACGATGTTGTCTTCAGTAAAGGAAAGGCATTCCTAAGACACATAACCATGGGTTAGACCAAGAGGATAGGTATTCAGGTGAATAATCTCTATAAATTAGAGGTAGATGATTGTGCAGCATTGAGTACGAAAGTAGAATTGGTGCAAAGCCAAGAAATTGGTGATTTGTGGCACAGGCGGTTGGAACATTTGCATTATGGGGCTTTGAAGATAATGCAGCAGATATCTACAAGACTTCCCAAAGGTAAACTTGAGCAAGTTGACACATGTAAAGGTTGTACCTTGGGAAAGTACACCAAGTCTTCCTTTCATGATCGAGACAGTCGAGTAGAGGCTATCTTAGAGAGAGTTCATACTGATTTGTGTGGACCATTCTCAACGACATCCACAATGAAGCAAAGGTATTATGTGATTTTCATTGATGACTATTCTTGTAAATGTTGGATTTATTTCATGCAGAAGAAGGACCAAACTTTCACAAACTTTTGTGAGTTCAAAGCTTTGGTCAAGAAAGAGTTAGGGAAGAAGATCAAGGCCTTGAGAAGTGACAACGATGGAGAATATGTCTCTCAAGAGTTTAAGGAATTCTGTGCAGTAGAAGGAATTAAATGAGAGTTGACGGCACCTCATAACCCACAACAGAATAGGGTGGCCGAGAGGAAGAACAAAACTAATGTCGAGGCAGCACGGGATATGCTGCATGACAAGGCCTACCACTTCACTTGTGGGTTGAGGCATGCAACACAATGGTCTATTTGGAGAATAGAAGCCCGCATCGCATACTTGGGATGAAGACACCACAGGAAGCTTTCTCCGGTAAGTGACTAGATGTGGGTCACTTCAGGATCTTTGGCTCATTGGTATATTTCCATGTGACAAAGGATGCATGGAAGAAGCTTGAGCCGACAATAGAGTTGGAGATATTTTTAGGGTAAACTGATACACCTCACAACTATTGGGTGTACTTGCCTACCAGTCGGAGGACAGTGGTTCACAGAGATCTCAAGTTTGATGAGCAGAAGGCCATGCGAGTTTCCCTTGAGAGGGAGCTCCAACTACAGGTTGTGGAGGAACTGTTGGTTCCTAAGGAGGAGGAGCCTCAGAATGATGCAGAGCAGCAACATGTAGAGGTTCCAGGAGTGGAGACATCCACTCAAGTAGATTCTTCCAGAGATGGACGAAAGCACATAAGAGAAGTTGATAGATTGTTGGAGGATGCGAGAGATAATGTGGAAGCACCATCTTCTTAGCGAATACAAAGGAGGTCACCTGAGAGGTACACTAGATACATGGCCCTTGCTGAGGAATGTGTTGAGACTGAGCCATATTCCTTTGAGGAAGCAGTGCAACAGCCGATTTGGGTTGATGCTACGATGGAGGAGTATGACTCCATAGTTCGTAACAGTGTTTGGAATGTGGTTCCAAGACCAGAGAACAAGTCAGTTGTGAGTTCCCGTTAGCTTTACAAGGTAAAGCAAGTTGCTAATGGTATTATGGAGAAGCATAAGGCAAGATTTGTTGCTCGTGGCTTTTCACAGGTCAAGGGGATTGACTATGATGAGAATTTTTCTCCTGTTGCAAGGTACTCATCTATCAGATCTATGTTGGCACTATCAGCACAGATGGGTTGGAAGATCCATCAGATGGATGTGAAGACTGCATTCCTCAATGGCCAGATTGAGGAAGAGGTGTACATAGAGCAGCTGGAAGGTTTTGAGACCTTCGATCATGAGTCACATGTGTTATGACTCAAGAGAGCGTTGTACAGGTTGAAGCAAACACCTCGTGCTTGATACACCAGGATAGACAACTACTTCACCGAGTTGGGCTTCAAAAAGAGTGAAGCGGATGGGAATCTGTATCGTATCGTGGTGAAAGGTAAGCTATTGATCATCGTACTTTATGTTGATGATCTCATACAGACTGGTGACAATCAATTGATCATGTCTTGCAAGGAGGACCTTGCAAGAGAATTCGAGATGAAAGACACGGGTCTCATGCATTACTTCCTTGGCATGGAAGTGTGGCAGAAGGATAGGTAGTTGTTTGTGTCTCAGGGCAAGTATGCTAATGAGATACTCAGGAGATTCCACATGGAGAAGTGCAAGCCCATGCAGATTCCTATAGCAGGTAGCTGGAGGAAGGAGGTTGCTACTTCAAGAGAAGTGGTAGAGGCTACTGTGTACGGGTAGCTTGTGGGTTCACTGATGTACTTAATGAACACATGACTAGATTTGTGTTATGCAGTGAATCAACTGAGTCAAGTGATGGTTCAACCTACCAATATGTTTTGGAAGGCAGCAAAGCATGTATCGAGATACCTCAGAGGCACATCTCAGTATGGATTATGGTACAGATAGACAGAGGGAGTGAAGTTACAGGGCTTCATTGGTGCAGATTGGAAAGGGATTCCATCAGATCGGAAGAGCACATCAGGAGGGATTTTCAACCTTGGGTCAACAACAATTTCTTGGTACAAGAGGAAACAGAGGTCGGTTGCACTCAACTCGACAGAGGAAAAATACATGGTTGCAATTCAGACAACATGTGAGATCATCTGGATGTGAAAAATCCTAGTTGGTTTGTTTGATCAGAGGATGGATCCAACTGTGATCTATTGTGATAATCAGAGTTGTATCAAACTCTCTGAGAATACACTATTTCATGATAGGTCCAAGCACATCGACATCTAGTATCATCATCTCAGAGACTGTGTAGCGAGGAGGATCATGTTGCTGCAATATATTTTGATAGAGGAGCAAGATGTTGACATTTTGACAAAGGCATTGTCAAAGTGTAAATTTAAGTTCCATAGAGACAGGATCGAGTTGGCAGATAATCCCTTTCTTGTTGAGAGGGAGTGTTGAAATATGGCAACAAGAATATTCCAATTTAATCTATCCTTGAATTAAATTGTGAATTAAAATTGAATTTAGTCTTAACAACTACTTGGAAATAATTAATTAATTTATTTTAAATTAATTAGTTGGAGAAATTCAAGTTAGAAGTCTTTCTGAAGTCATGCAAGAGTTATCCCTTAAATTAAGGAGATAAGATTGAGTTATATTTGAGTTGTAATTAGTTAACTCAGTTTACTGAGTTAAGTCCAGTTAAATTAGTTCCAAACTGTTTGAGGAACTAATAGTGAGTTAACAGTCAGTTGATGCATTAATGCACTCAACTAGTGCTACTCTAGTTAACTGAAGATTCCCTCATCAGAAACTCATGCATGTCTATTCTAAGAAAGACCCAGTTGAGATTAATGTTCAAGGACAATGTACTATCAGTTGCATGTGTTTTCTCATGGAGAAAACTCATGCATGCAGTCAAGGATTCATCCTTGAGGATTGCACAGTTTTGAAGGCTTGTTTTTCCACTTGGTAATAGGCAAATCATCCACAAGGAACAACACAAGGAAATAGGAGCTTGGAGGGCATAGGGGAAGGCTGGAGAGAAGCCAAGATTGCCCGTGAGCATATGTGAGGATTGTACTAAGAGCTGGCTAGCTGTGAGAGGTAAGGCTTTGTATAATTCCTATGTATTTCCACCATGTATGATAATACAATAGTGTGGGGTTTTTAGCTAAGAATTTCCACAAAGTATTTTCATGTGTATTGTGCCATTGATTCTTCTTCTTCTAGTTATATTGTTCAACTCAATCTTTAAGCTTCCACAAATTGATAGTAGAAGTAGGTTATAGTATTCTGCTTTGATTTATATTGCATTATCAGGTTAATCTATCACATATTTTCTACATTATAAAAGTCTAAGGGGTGAAAAGGGAACATTTCCTAGGAAAGTGAAAAGTCACTTTAACTTTATAAATTAAAAATAATATAATGTGACTTTACAAAATTTAAAAGGGTAAAATGGTGCAAAAGTGGACATAAGTTTATAAAAGAGAAAAAAACAGGAGACTCTCCTCATTTGTTGATCTGAGTTGGGGCAAATTAGTAATGCTATGCTAATTCCCCTCATTAGAATATAAAAATGTGCTTGAGGTTGTACTCCAAAATAGCAAGTAAAAGCATGAATTTTATGTGTTTTTGCTTAACATAATTTCATGAATAACACTTAAAACATGAAACCAAAACACTCAATGGAAGCATGAATCAAAAAATAATACACCATCCATTGATAAAGGAGTTCACCCCTTTTGGGATACATCTCCTTGGATTAGCTCTAAAGGCTTGACCCCTTCTCATTATGTTCACAATTATTCAGATAAAGAATACATAAATGTGCTGACAAAAAGAGTGGCTTGTTTCCCCTTCAAGGAAACATTCTTATGCAAATAATTTTCACTCTAAACATATGACAACCTACAGTTAGTCATGAAACAATCAACAAGCTAAGGGCTCTAAAAACAAGATCCCATACTCTAACTTCCAGGTGCATAAACAAGTATAACAATCTACTTGAAGCACTTAAACAAGTCTCTTTCTCCATACACATATAGAGAAAAGAAAAAATATAACTACCACATTGTTGTAATGGCTTCTATAGAAGACATATGGAGGCTGGATTACCCCTACACAGTTATCTCCATCTTGGAACTCCTCCATAGACTGAATCAACACTATGGTTGACCAAGGCACCCATTGACTTCACTTTGCAAAAATCCTATCCATAAGTGCTCCTTTGACTCAAAAACTTATTCCAATGAGTTCATAATGCCAAAAAATGGATATCTAGCCTCTTTTTGCATCCAATTTGGTCGAAAATTGCCTTAGTTATGACTTCTGCCAGTATCACCTCAATTTCCTCCTCCAAATCTGGCTTACTTCCAGTTAAATTCATTAACCACATATAAAACTAGTAGTTCTGCTGCAAGCAGTGGTTCCTCCATCAATCCCACCAATCTCGCGGTTAAGGGCCGAGTGGTCACACTTGCACTTAGGTCTGGCGGTTACGGCGATGGTCCCGCAATCTGTCGGATATCGCAATCGGCGTGCCAGGGGTAATACACATTACACAAGACTTAATGCATGAACATGCAATCTGCCTATAAGGCAGATCTGCTGGATTATAAACTGCAACCTAATAAAATCCCATGTTTGGTAGTCTATCGCTCATCGCAATCGGCGTTATCCGCAGTGGCACATATATGTATTGGCAGGTACCGAGTGTGATATATTGCATCGCAACTCGACTACTTCGAGGGTTGATTACCATAAACCTGCGATGTGCGATTGTGATCGCATCGCAACTTGCCTTGCGTCAAGGGCCAATTCTTCATACTTGTCCACCTTTTGTCAATATACAATTGCGATCCATCGTAATTGCAACTTCGGCTGATGTTACATCGCAACTCCATACCTTATAGGGGCTAGGGCCAATTCTTGTAATGCGATCCACCTTTTGACTGCTATTGCTGATATGTGATGGCCAATGGCAGAGTGACACTTGATGCCTCCTGATTGGGTAGGACCCTTGCCATGTCATCAAGTCAACCTTGAACTTTGACCGACTCTAACTTCTGCATACGAGCTCAGATTTGAGTACCGTTTGCACCATTAGATTTAGAATAACGAGCTCTTCAATCTGAAGCTAAAGTTATAAAAATTCCGACACTTTGAAATTTTGACAAATTTTGAGATCTTGATCACTCTTCCCTATCACTATGGTCATCCAAAACAACATCCTTCCCAAGAAGAATTCCAAGAAGATTATCTGCAAAATCCTTCTCAAGGATAAGATCCTAAAAGACTTTGTCAAATGAACTCAAACAAGCTTCACATAGTGAATACTCGTATAACTCGAGTGTTACACACATTTGGAACATACTAAATGTGTTGCAACTACTCATACAAAAATCTTAAAATGCTTTTTACAAAATGTGTTCAAGAAATCATTTTACAAAATGGAATGAACTTGATTTCCAAATTTCTCCATTCAAATTGACTATCAACAAGCCAAACAAACATTGTAATGCTTAAAGAAAAACATTGTTGCATGTAAGTGATTTATTTATGAACATCACTTTTACAAATTACCCAACTATGGGGATATGCAAGTAGTGAAAAACAGAAACTTACAAACTTCAGCTGAACAAATAGTCCACCCATTTCTTACCCAACTAGGTGAATTAACCCTCTATTTGAACTTTCTCTTCTTCTGAAGCTATTTCAGGGATGGTCACATGTTGTGCCACTTTTTCTGTTTTCTCTTCCTCTTCTGGTGCTTGCATGATTTGCTTTCCCTTACCAGGATGAATATGTGGAAACAATTTCCAACACTTCTCGACCCAATGCCCATTGATATTGTAGTGAGTACATAAATTCTTTTGAGCTCCTCTCGACTCACTTGCCTTTATCTTTGGATGAGATTTTCTCCTTTTGGACTCAATTCCAATAGACATAGAAATCTTCTCGATGACTGCTTTCCTCTTATTGCACTTATCTACAAAATGGTTAGATGAAAGGAAAAAGGTGCATGGAAACATTTTCCTTAACACGTTATTCAAATCCATGTTTTGTTTTCCATCATGAAAAGCATTTGCTTTATTAGCATTCGAATTAACATCTTTCAAATTAACATAACTTGAATGAACATAATAGTTATACCTCTGTCTGTTGTCCTTTGGCTTACGCTGCCCGTGTGAGGAACTCGCGTGGTAAGAAGAATCGTGCTTCCCCTCTTCTTCGACGCTGTCATCTCTCTTTGGAGATGTTTTCCCATTCAAATCCTCCTTATGTTTGAGGAACCTCGCAGGAACTAGTTCTGGGTGTAGGCTCCAACACCTTGCCTCCTTGTGTCCTCCCTTACGGAAATAGGAACATGTGACCCATGAATCATCGCTAGAAGACCATTCTTCTTTGGTGACATAGCCTAAGCCTTCGTATTTAGGCCTCTCTTTGGCTGCAATTGGATTTTTAATGCCCTGCTGATTTACTCCAAGGCCTCCTCCCTTGTAACCCATCTTGGTCAAGAGTTTGGATCCAATGCCTTTACTATGTTTTTCAAAGGCTGCAAATGAATTTACATCAATACTTTCACATAAGGAAGAAGCATGTAAATTCTTACCATTTGCTGCATCCTTTGATTGGCATACGAAGATGTTTTTGAATTCCCTTTTAATTCGAGATGTGTCCTCTTGGACTCTTCGACTCTCTTCTTTTAGCTCCTCGGATTTGGGTGTTGATAGAACCTCATCTTCCACATCATGTGGACAGAAGGTACAAACTTGTCCATCTACCTTCTCTAAAGGAATTTCTACACTAGCATCTTGCATAAAAGTTGTAGAAAAACATGAAGATTGTGGAGAAGATGGTGGTTTATCACCATTCTTGTTACCTTCTTCCCCTGGAGAACATTCTCCTCTTGGAGGTCTAGATCCTTCACCTTGCAAATTGGTATTCCTCTCTTCATAAAGGACTTTCACCATTTCTACCATGTTTAATAAAGCCTTCACATCCTCTGACATTCTTACAGGATCTCCTCCTTGGGACATGCTTTTTTTGAAGCTTCTACTGCAATTTGAGGTAGAAATTGGTGGTAGATATTGAAACAATCTTGCTCTCCTTTCTAAAACCTTCTCCTCAATGAGCTTCAAAATACATTTACTTGAAAACAACAGTCAATTCCTCCCTGCAAAAAGAAAAACCATAGCTCTGATACCAACTTGATCTGAATTGGGGTAGATTAGTAATGCTATGCTAATTTCCCTCATTGGAATATAAAAATGTGCTCGAGGTTGTACTCCAAAATAACAAGTAAAAGCATGAATTTTATGTGTTTTTGCTTAAGATAGTTTCATGAAGAAAACTTAAAACATGAAACCAAAACACTTAATGGAAGCATGCATCAAAAAATAATACACCAACCATTGATAAAGGAGTTCACCCCTCCTGGGCCACATCTCCTTGGATCATCTCTAAAGGCTTTACCGCTTCTCATTATGCTCACAATTATTCAGATAAAGAGTACATAAATGTGCTGAAAAAAAGAGTGGCTTGTTTCCCCTTCAATGAAACATTCTTTTGCAAAGAATTTTCACTCTAAACATACGACAACCTACAGTTAGTCATGAAACAATCAGCAAATTAAGGGCTCTCAAAACAAGACCCCATACTCTAACTTCCAAGAGCATAAACAAGTACACCAATCTACTTGAAGCACTTAAAAAAGTCTCTTTCTCCATACACATATAGATCAAAGAAGAAATACAACTACAACACTACTATAATGGCTACTACAGAAGACATATGGAGGCTGGAATACCGCTACAAGGTCATCTCCATCTTGGAACTCCTCCATAGACTGAATCAACACTCTAGTTGATTGGGGCACCCATAGAATTCACTTTGCAAAAATTCTATCCAGAAGCACTCCTTTGAATCCAAACCCTATTCCAATGAGTTCGGAATTCCAAAAAATGGCTATATAGCCTCTTTTTGCATCCAATTTGGTCGAAATTTGCCTTAGTTATGACTTCTGCCAGTCTCACCACAATTTCTTCCTCCAAATCTGGCTTACTTCCAGTTAAATTCATTAATCGCAGAAAAAACTAGCAGTTCCTCCGCAAACAACGGTTCTGTCATCAATCCCACCAATCTCACGATTAAGGCTAAGTGGTCACACTTGCGGTTAGGTCTAGCGGTTACGGCAATGGTCCCACAATTTGTCAGATATCGCAATCGGTGTGCCGGGGGTAATACACATTACAAAAGAATTAATGCATGAACATGCGATCTGGTGATAAGGTAGACCCACCATAATATAAACTGCAACATAATAAAATCCCGCGTCTGGTAGTCTATCGCTCATCACAATCCACGGGGGTTTCACTTAATGAACCTTTGACATATCATGTGCGATCATGGCATATTAAACAATACCCTTAATTTGAGTACATATTGGGAAATACCTCTAAAACTCACATTATTTTACCCTCTACCAATATAAACCCAATACACCTTACCAATTTAAAAATCCCCTACTTTCACTAGATATTGGAGGTGTCCATTTTTTCATTAACATTTTTTATACCCCTTTATTTTTTTCATTAACTTTGATCTCCATTTTTTATACCTATCAATATACAAACCCTTTACCCCTATATATCTCCCAATATATTATGTCACTTTTTCCTCATTATATGTCCCCCAATATGAACCCACGTGCTATGGTATTGCTCTCAGAGTGAAGCCCCTGTGTCATAATCGGCGTTATCGGCATTGGTGCATATATGTATTGGTAGGTACCAGGTGCAATATGCAATTGTGATATATCACATCGCAACTCGACTGCTCCGGGGGCTGATTACCATAAACCTACAATGTATGATTGTGATCACATCGCAACCTGCCTTGTGCTAAGGGCTGATTCTTCATACTCGTCCACCTTTCGCCGATATGTGATTGCGATCCATCGTAATTGCAACTTCGGCTGATGTCGCATCGCAACTCCATACCCTGTCGGGGCCTAGGCCGATTCTTGCAATGCGATCAACCTTTTGACTACGATTGACAATATGAGAGGTCCAATGGAAGAGTGACACTTGGCGCCTTCCGATTGGCTAGGACCCTTGCCATGTCATCTAATCCTACCATGTCATCAAGTCAACCCTGAACTTTGACCGACTCTAACTTCTGCATGCGAGTTCGGATTTGAGTGTCGTTCACACCATTGGATTCAGAATGGCAAGCTCTTCAATATGAAGCCGAACTTATCAAAATTCTTACACTTTGAAATTTTGACAAATTTTGAGCTCCTGATCATTTGTGCATTTTTGTTTTTTGAAAAAAGAGCTTCTACAGAATTTTCTTCAGGAGAAACTTACATTTGGAAACCCTATCCACCATAGTTGGTTTCAGTATTGAAACTATACACTCTAACTAGTTTAAACAGTGAAATCACCCAAATTTCACCATTAGTATTAGAAGTATAGGAAGATTTGCCAGATATATTGGTGTATACAAGTGTTATTAGTTGATTTTATGTTCTTATTTGGTGTTTTATATTATCTCATCTTGACAGGTTGAATATCTTTAAAGAATTATGAGAAACCAAGTCCAAATCTGAGCCTTGGGGTTCAATTTTCATAGCCAAAGTAGAGACCAAGTTTGCATCTTAAGAATTTTCTCTCATTTTGTGACTAGATGTAAGTGCTAGTGGTTCGATTTTCATTATGGAATAGTAGCTCGAACTTCCAATCAAGTTCCACTTCGCACTCCACTCTTGGACGAAGTTTTCTACATTTATAGGTTGCACATTAGTTGCTAGATTGAGTATGTATGTTGTTGGAGCCTATCCTCACTCATAAAGGGGTCATGTTTTTCTTTTGTTAGATGTGTTATCAATATCTATTGCTTCTTGTGCGTGAATACCAACTCTCTGTGTATTGTGGAAAATCGTTCTAGGCTTGGAGAGAAGCATCTTAATCTTATTGGACATGACAAAGATTCATATCATTTGCATTGGGTTTTTTGAGCAGAAGCGTAATGAGTTTCTTATTATATGACTGATACACAATTAAAGCAAGCATTATTCCTTTATTTTACTCATTGTAAGTGCTTGAAATGTATATTTGGAGCCCATTGTTATATATATATCATCTACTAAAGGACATTTCTCTTAATGGTGTATATAATCATATTTTAGGATACATTTGGGGCTGTTATCTAATACTAGACTCCATCTCTCCTATCTCTTCCTTGTGTATTCAAATTTTAAAATGCAAAAGGACTATTTTGTGAGTCTTATTTCCACATATCAATAATGTGTAATTTTCTTGGTTTGAAATAAGAAGCATAGAATTGTTTTGAGATCTGTGGGTACATGTTGAGGCATTAAATATGTCATTTGAAACCTTTGGGAACTTATTTTGATGCATGTGGTTTAGTGTATTTAATTATTAAAGTCAAAATTGTGAGAAAAGAACCTACAATAGTGTGCAGGCAAACTATTTGACGAAAAACATTAATGAAACTTTAATTATAAACTCATAGATTTATTAAAAGATTAAGTATTGTCCAAGAGAGAATTTTAGAGGAGGTGTAACTTTTGGAATTCATATTGGAAGGTTGCTTCCTATTCTAACTCTTCAATTTTCCTTAATTTACATATTTACAATTTTCTTTCGTGAGGCTCAGGTGTCTAAAAAATGCTATTCTAAATTATTTCAATGTCCATGTTAGTAAAATATTTCAGTATCAACTATGTATATATTATATATGGTTAAAAACTTGTATATAATATATAAAGCAATTGAAAAATAAATTCTTATGGTTAAAAAAATTTAAGTTATTTCACTATTCCACATTTTGACCATTTTTAAATTATATATTTTCACTGAATTTTATTTGAAATCTAACAAATATTTGTTGGAATTGCAAGTTTAAGTTGTATAGTTTACACAATCCAAGTTCTCAAGGATATTTTTGATGTTTGGAATCTATCTATATATTTATATATAAATACATTTTAACCACTTTAAAAGATATTTGCATCTCAAAATATTTAATCTCTTTAATTAATTACTAAATCTGTAATTAAAATAAATTTATATTAATTTGTATTTATTTAACATTTGTGATTATTATATTAATGATAATATTAAATTGTAAATAAATAATTCTTTTATTTAAAATTTAAATATTATAATATTTATTATTAATATTAATTAAAAATTATTATTATTATTTTTAAATACAATTTAAATGTTAAAGTAAATAAAAACATAATTTTTCATCATTCATCATAGAACAATTTAATATAAAATGATTCATAAGTGATAATGTCATTTTTAGTTGAAAAACCACTATCATGCAACTTTTGGAAGCTACCTTGCTCGCTTTACGAGAACTTATCTTCAAATCAGGTTTCAACTGGTTAAAAGAATTATAAACTTTTGAAATTTGTCCGAAAACAAATATGTTTGAATCTTTTAGTTTTTAGAATTTTTATTTTTATTTTTTAGTAAGATAGTAAGAAAATTTATCATAAATTTGTAGTGAGAAAGTGGAATGAAAGTTTACTTATTATTGTTATTTTAAGAAAAATTAAGCTATAAAGAAAAATTTCATTCTTGCTAAATATGTTTAAATTTTAATGTCTAATACATTTCAAAAAATAAATGCATTTCAAAAAACATGTAACAATATTCTTAACCATGGAGATTCATTCCCCAAATGGAATTTTCAACTTGTAAATAATTTTTGTTATAATACTATGAGTCAATATCATGGCTTATCAATACCACATGCTTATGGCACATGTTGATATGACATTTTTTAATTAATTAATTTGAGATAACATAATTAAAAGATCATAACTAACTTGCAAATAAATCTTAATCCTTGATCTATAAATAGTAATATGAATATTTCAACATATTCTATGGAGGCTAAATTTCTACCAACTACATATATACACATATACATTGTAAAAAAACATGTAACATGACTCTTAATCATGGAGATTCTTGATTTGTAAATAGGCTTTGTTACAATGCCATGAGCCTATATCCTGGGATATCAATACAGCATGCCCAAAAATTCATAACTCATTTTATACATCACTTGTTCATATGACATTATTTTTAATTATGAATTTAATTAAAAGGGAAAAAAAAGTCATAGCCCTTCAAAACTACTATAAATTTTATTTTGTCTATGTATTTGAATCAAGATAAGGAATACATGCACTTGTGCTTAACACAAGTGTAATTATATAAAATTAAATGGATAACAAATGTTTATAGACATCAATCCATAATAAAGCATCATAATATTTTCTTTATAATACATTTCACATTGCTAAAATAAAAATAAAATTTTTCCTCTTTTTAATATCCTGGGATATCAATACAGCATGCCCAAAAATTCATAACTCATTTTATACATCACTTGTTCATATGACATTATTTTTAATTATGAATTTAATTAAAAGGGCAAAAAAAGTCATAGCCCTTCAAAACTACTATAAATTTTATTTTGTCTATGTATTTGAATCAAGATAAGGAATACATGCACTTGTGCTTAACACAAGTGTAATTATATAAAATTAAATGGATAACAAATGTTTATAGACATCAATCCATAATAAAGCATCATAATATTTTCTTTATAATACATTTCACATTGCTAAAATAAAAATAAATTTTTTCCTCTTTTTAATAAAATTAACTAAATTATAATTTTATTTTAAATTATTATTATTAAATAATAATTATTATTAATTATAAAAACAATTAATATGTAAATTAAATATATACATTTGAAAAAATATAGAAAATAATGCTTAACTATAAGATTTGCTTTCTTTAATCATAAAGATTTTTAATGTATAATAAACTTTGTTAGAATGCTGAGTTGCCATGATTTATGAATAGTGCTATAGAAAATGATGCTTAACTATAAGATTTGCTTTCTTTAATCATAAAGATTTTTAATGTATAATAAACTTTGTTAGAATGCTATGAGTTGCCATGATTTATGAATAGTGCATGTTTAAAATATTACACCCAATTTCAAATTACACTGGGTAATGACATTTTTTAATTAATTATTATAATTAGAATATCATAATTACTTTATTTTGTTCATGATAGAGATTTTTAATTTGTAATAAATTTTGTTAAAATACTTATAAATATGACAGGTTCATATAATTATAACTCATTTCAAATTACAATGGATTATAATTTTTTTTAATTAATTAATAATTATTTTAATTAAATTTATACATAATACTATAAATATTTTCTAATAAAGTTTGTGTATACTTTATGAATATTTTGTCATAGATAATTCATGAATATTATGGAATAGGTAATTCAATTTTTTCCCAAACAATTAAATTAAATTTATAAAAATAATCATTATAATTTTTATTTTGTAATAAATTTTGTTAAAATAGTGAGTTTTATGAATAATTTAAAAAAATATATAATTTATTTCAATTAATTGATAATAATATATTTTTAACATTTTTTTTTGTAACGTTTGGTATAATCTTTTATTTTCTATTATGTATATAAGGAAAATTTACACCACACTATTATGGATATAAGGCAAATTTACACCACAGTTTTACCTGGTGGCCTCAACTCGCCCGAGGGGAAACCGAGTTTGTTGACCATAGATCAGCGTTATATAACATCCAAAAACATAACTTCTTCAGTCTTTCTAGTAGAGCTACTTATGTTTCAGTCTCATGATAACAAACTATATAACTATAACAATGAACATAGACAACTGGAAATTTAAATTCTATTCGCATAAACAAAACTAAGCATAGGTAGACTAATCTTGCTTGTTGTTTTGCTCCTCAGTGTTTGAGGCTACTGGGGCAGGATCATCAGCAGTTGCTTATGGCATTCCAAAGATCTCCCCAATGCAAGGGATGCGTCAGTCGATACCGTCCATCCTAGCATCTTGTTTATGCAGCTGGAATATGATCTTATCCATGTCTCTCTTATAGTTGGGAGGGCCGCATGGTAACTGCCAGCCCCACATAAATTTGCTCAATTGCTTTTCTTAGCAGAGTTTTCATCAGAAAATACAGGGATAAGGTGTGCTTGAACTGTGTAATTCTCCCTCTTATGGTTCCTGGATCAGGAACCATTGTTCTCCAGACTTCAATTTCATCATCCGGTTCCAGCTCATTCTTCACCTAGTCTTTCCATCCATCTATTAATTTTCGGATTCCCTCATCTACTTCCTCTTTGTATGTCTCAACTGCCTCAGGTATGATGCTCTCAATGGCCTTGCAACCCCTACGGCCATCCATCCTGCTTGGTCATTTGGTTGCCCGGGGTTTCGGGCCTTTGTTACCCTGGCCACGGCCACGTCTTGTTGGAGCCATGCCCTATCGACTTATAACCTGTATGCATTTTGACATCGTTATATTCTCTACATCATTCATCTCAACGCAGTGCAAATGTAATAGCCATACTTCACTACCATGCCTGTCCTACGTCAGGTAGAGGTACCCCTGTGCCCACAGGTGGTCAGTGGTGATGGAATTCAAGCAGGAGTCCCCGAGCTTCTCCCTGCCTCGCGCCCTTACCTTGGTTTAGGTATTGGTCCCCCTCTTGCTGCCATATCCTGATTCGCAGACCCATATGGAGCCAGGTGCTGCTAGAGCTCCCATACCCGCAAACCTTTGCCTCTGCCTGCCATTTCCTGTCTGCTTTCGGCTCACCTTTCTACCTCTCAGGCCCCTAGTGTAAGGTCCTCGGGTGCACACACGGTTGGGTGCCAGGCAAGCCGGGCGCGGGCGCGGGCAAGTTGGGCTGCACGATGGGCGCGTGGGTGAGCTGGGCCGCACGACGGGCGCGCAGGCGAGTTGGGCCGCACGACGGGCGAGCGCTTGCGCGTGGACGAGTTGAGCCGCACGACGGGCAAGCGCGGGCACACGGGCGAGTCGAGCTACATGCGGGTGTAGGCGCGGGTGCGAGGGCAAGTTAGGCTACACGCGGGCACGAGCACGAGTGCGCGACGAGCTGGCGCACACGACAATGCGACGAAACCTGCGACGTGACTTTACGACACTTGCGACGAAACGGTGAACTTGCAAGGGAACGACAAGGAGTTTATACATGATGAAAGCGTGGACGATGGAGTTGGAGGCCGACATGTATTGAGGGCTCAACCGACTTGTTAAAGAGCGTTCAGGGGTGTGTAAGCTGCGTTTTGGGTGGTCGGCCGGGTGAGCCACCACCCACACTAAAACGCATATATATTAGTGCGTTTTGGAGATCATTCTTATCAACGATTTCGATCAAGGATCTTCGCATAAAGGTGCAGATCAGAAGTGCGCATTAGGGGACAAGAATAAGTGCACAACTCATGCGCTTAAGGTTGGTCTAGTGCACGGTTTGGGTACGCACTTGGTAAGGGACAAAGGTTGGGCAAGGTGTGCCCGTAACTTGGTTGAAGTGTTATTTGTGTCGAGACTTGACGGGGGTGTCTTGGTGTCTCGGGTGAGCACCCTCCCACCGTGCAAGGTGTGCACAAAGGTTGTAAAGGCAGTTTTGCCTCTATTGTAAATCGGTTAAGTATAGACTTGGATTTTGCCAAGAATACTTGTAAAAAGCTTGTATTGTTGTAAGATTGATTAATACCTATATTTCGGGCAGACTCATTGTTCAGGGAGTTGCCCCTCCCTTTATACTGTGCAATTTTGTTCTTATTATAGTTGCTGTTGATAATGAATGAGTATGGGTGTTCATTAGTATAAAGGCTAAACATAATAATACTTGGTTGCAAAACACAAACTAAGTAGGAGAAAGTGAATTAGGCGTAGTCCACAAACATAAGTATTGGTGAAAAGAAAGTGTTCGGTGGTGCCACACCTCGCTAAGAGCGGTTGAAAGACTACCGCCGGCTTGGGGGCGTGACACATAGGGTCCCTGGCTATTCCCATATGGTCCTGCCTTGCCATTTGCTTGGGTTTGCTCAACCCATTACCCACCCTACTAGCATCCCAACCCCCTTCCTGCAACTCCCCGTTACCTCGCTCAGTTGCATTCAAGTGCCCAAGCGGGGCTGGCCCTTGATGCCCTCTACCCGTAAGTTGGTCACTCCGGTTCGGCCTTGTTTGCAGGCTCCTCACGGTGCCAACCATTCCATAGCCCCAGTTTTTGCTTGAGAGCAGAATAAAAATAGCACAAAGCCAAACAATATTTCCCCCTTGCCTACCCTGGTTTCTCCCTGGCTGAGATAAGCCTCTCTGGGGTGGCCTCACTCCTCTCCCTCCTTCCCAACAACTCTCCCACCGACTCATGGGATTTCCCTTAGAACCCGACCAGAGCTTATGAATTAAACAAGGCCACGACCAGTCTACATACCCGATAGTCGACGGTTGCCCATGGCCTTCGTTGCTTCCCCTCCCTTCCGCTTTGCAGCTCCTTCCTTCCCCACTATACCTTCCATGTCACGCCCCCAAGCCGGCGGTAGTCTTTCAAGTACTCTTAGCGAGGTGCGGCACCACCGAACACTTTCTTTTCACCAATACTAATGTTCATGGACTACGCCTAATTCACTTTCTCTTACTTAGTTTGTGTTTCTCAACCAAGTATTATTATGTTTAGCCTTTATACCAATGAACACCCATACTCATTTATTATCAACAACAATTATAACAAGAACACAATTGCATAGTATAAAGGGAGGGGAAACTCCCTGAACAATGAGTCTGCCCGAAATATATGTATTAATCAATCTTTCAACAATACAAGCTTTTACAAGTATCCTTGGCAAAATCCAAGTCTATACTTAACTGATTTACAATAGAGGCAAAAATTCCTTTACAACCTTTGTGCACACCTTGCACGGTGGGAGGGTGCTCACCCGAGCCACCAAGACACCCCCGTCAAGTCTCGACACAAACAACGCTTCAACCAAGTTACGGACACACCTTGCCCAACCTTCATCCCTTACCAAGTGCGTACCCAAACCGTGCACTAGACCAGCCTTAAGCGCATGAGTTGTGCGTTTATTCTTGTCCCCTAATGCACACTTCTGATCTGCACCTTTATGCGAAGATCCTTGATCGAAATCGTTGATGAAAATGATCTCCAAACGCATCAATATATATGCGTTCAAAGGTGGGGTGGTGGCTCACCCGACCGACCACCAAAACTATGTTTACACACCCTTTCATGAGCTTGAACGCCTTTGTTATAAGTCGGCTTGCCCACAATACAAGTCGGCCTCCAAGTGTCGTTCCAACCTTCAACCGGTTGTATAAACGCTCCATCGTTCCATTGTAGATTTTCCAAGTGTCGTAATTATGTCACAAGTTTCGTCGCATTGAACTCGGCCTATCGTCGCATTCTTGTGCAGCCTAGCTCACCCGCGCCCGCCGTGTGCTCCAGCTCGCCCACGCGCCCGTCGTGCGGCTCGACTCGCCCGCGCGCCCGTCGTGCGGCCTGGCTAGCCCGTGCGCCCGTCGTGCACGCCAACTCGCCTGCGTGCCCGTGCCTATGCCCGCGTGCAGCTCGACTCGCCCGTGTGCCCGCACTCGCCCGTCGTGTGCGCCCGCGCTTGCCCGTCGTGCAGCCCAATTCGCCCGCGTGCCCATGTTCGCCCGACGCCCACTCGTGTGCACGCCCGAGGACCTTACATCACTTTCGTTCGAACATACTCCAACCTGTTCCTCTCAGGATCCCTCCGAGAGACCACCTCTGTAGTAGCAGAAGCACCAAGTATCTGCATCATCCCCACAGAAGCACCTTCATTCTTCACATCAGACTGTGCAATCGCAGCCACTTTCGGTCTAGAAGGAAAATTCTTCACCGTATGTGGTCCAGCACATATCCAACACTTCAAGGCTTTCTTCGTCTTCGAACTATCATCCGATTTCGAAGCATCATCCTTCTTCTTCTCTTTCGGCTTATCGGACTTCTTCTTCTTATCATCAGAAGTCTCATCATAATGCTCCACCAACCTGTCCACAACAGCAAAAGCTTCCTCAAGTGTTCTAATCCTCTACCTCTTCACTTCATTGCGTGCCCAAGGCTTCAACCCAATAATGAAGTTGAACACCTTGTCCCTCTCCGCCATGTCAGGAAGTTCCAGAACCGCACTTGCAAACTCCCGCTGATATGTCTGTAGGTTCCCAGTCTGCTTTATGTATTTAATCTTCATCCTTGCTTCCCATGTTTCATCCTGAGGACTGAAATGGGTCTGCAAAGCTTTCTTCATGTCATCCCACGAAGTAATGTCATCAGCACTGCCATTGGCAATCTGATCCATCCTCCTTCGCCACCACATCTTAGCATCCTTTGTTAAGAACTGAGCAGCTACCTTGACCTTTGTCTTATCATCAGATAGACCCAACCGTTCCATGTATTGCTCCATGTCCCATAGAAAGTTGCCAAGAGTCTTTGCACTCCTTGTACCATCATAAGATTCTGGTTCCTTGACTTTCACATGAGGCACTCCTCCACCTGAGTTATGCCTCACGGCCTTCTTCAACACCGCGATCTCATCTCTGGCTTCGTCAAGGGATTTCTTCAAGTCCATGATCTCTACAAGACCCTGGTCCCTTGCTTCTTCAACCTCCTTGACCCTTACTTCAAGTTGTGTACACATAAGATTAGTGTACTCGTGTTGTGTTCGGAGTTCATCAAACTCTTCCTTCATCTTCGAATTGGCCTCTTGCTCCTTAGTGAACAAGTCCATCTTCTTATCCCAGGAAGTTTCCATAACCTCCATCCTCAACAACACCTTTTCCATAAGTGTGATAGTAGCATCCTGCACATGATGACTAGACCCAGCCTGAGATTCAGCTGCCATCTCTAACAGCTTCTTCTTCTTTTGCAATCTAGTTTTGACCATCCAATAGTTTCACCAAGATGCCTGCAACCTAAACCAACACTTGTTCCACTTGTGTGAAACGGTTTCCTTCACCTGCAAGTACCCTTTCCATTGTCACGAGCAACCTTGCTCACAAGCTCCAACCGAGCTCTGATACCAACTTCACTTTGGTGAAGTTGTGTAGCAGCTTCAACCTTCAATGCCTGAATCAGTTGCTCTGATACCACCTGTCACGCCCTCAAGCCGGCAGTAGTCTTCCAACCACTCTTAGCGAGGTGCGGCACCACCGAACATTTTCTTTTCACCAATACTAATGTTCATGGACTACGCCTAATTCACTTTCTTTTACTTAGTTTGTGTTTCACAACCAAGTATTATTATGTTTAGCCTTTATACCAATGAACACCCATACTCATTCATTATCAACAACAATTATAACAAGAACACAATTGCACAGTATAAAGGGAGGGACAACTCCCTAAACAATGAGTCTGCGCAACAATATGTATTAATCAATCTTTCTTCAATAATACAAGCTTCACAAGTATCCTTGGCAAAATCCAAGTCTATACTTAGCCAATTTTAGAATAGAGGCAAAACTGCCTTTACAACCTTTGTGCACACCTTGCACGGTGGGAGGGTGCTCACTCGAGCCACCAAGACACCCCCGTCAAGTCTCGACACAAACAGCGCTTCAACCAAGTTACGGACACACCTTGCCCAACCTTCGTCCCTTACCAAGTGCGTACCCAAACCGTGCACTAGACCAGCCTTAAGCACATGAGTTGTGCGCTTATTCTTGTCTCCTAAGCACACTTCTGATCTGCACCTTTATGCGAAGATCCTTGATCGAAATCGTTGATGAAAATGATCTCCAAACGCATCAATATATATGCGTTCAAAGGTGGGGTGGTGGCTCACCCGGCCGACCACCAAAACTATGTTTACACACCCTTTCATGAGCTTGAACGCCTTTGTTATAAGTCGGCTTGCCCATAATACAAGTCAGCCTCCAAGTGTCGTTCCAACCTTCAACCGGTTGTATAAATGCTACATCGTTCCATCGTAGATTTTCCAAGTGTCGTAATTATGTCGCAGGCTTCGTCGCATTGAACTCGGCCTGTCGTCGCATTCTCGTGCATCCCAGCTTGCCCGTGCCCGCCGTGTGCTCCAGCTCGCCCACGTGCCCGTCGTGCGGCCCGACTCGCCCGCGCGCCCGTCATGCGGCCCAGCTCGCCCGCGCGCCCGTCGTGCACACCAACTTGCCCGCGCGCCCGCGCCTATGCCCACGTGCAGCTCGACTTGCCCGTGTGCCCACGCTTGCCCGTCGTGCGGCCCAAATCGCCCGCGTGCCCATGTTCGCCCGACGCCCACCCGTGTGTGCGCCCGAGGACCTTACATTCCACCTTCCCTGCACATCCAATACACCATCTCACTTAGCCACCTTCCCTTATGTCCCTCTTTGCCTCTGCCTCCTTGCCAGCCCAACTCCCATGCATTCAAAGCAAAGGACACCGCACTTCGTGCCTTGAGCCTGTGGAGTGGCACTGCAATGAATTTCACTATACTGTCTAACACCACCCTCATTCCGATCAAGGAATATATTTTTAACATTTTTAATTAATAAATATAATTACACATTTTTAATTAATTAATAGGATTAAAATAAGATATATTCCATTTTATTTTTTATTTTTTAACCCATGAACTTGAACTCTGAACCTGAACCTCTAGGAACCAGAGTCCTCGTTAAGGGGATCCGCAGCCTCACGTGGTCTTGTAATTACTTTAATTTGATTTATGTATAATTCTACAATAGATAAATCATGAATAATCTAGAATAGATACTTTTGTGTAATTTCAATTTTTTCACCCAGCAATTATTAACCATTCAATTGAAATTGTGAAAACCGTAAGTACTCGCGGATCTCTGTCCGGTTGGTGACCGGAGTTTTTACCAGATTTTAACGGTTCAATTTTAATTTGTCGGCAAACAAATAGGCCAGCCGGCTATATAAGACTGGAAGCCACATCCCCGTCCCTGCAACTTATTCATTTTCTCTGAATCTGCAGAAGCTTCGTCTTATTTTGAGTTCTTTGCACTTCCTTTAAATGCTTTGAGCGGTCGCCGTGCAGAGCTGAGTTATTCTGATTTTGATCCGGTGGGATCTTGGAATATATGTATAACCTGTGCATGAGCTGCGCTGAACCAAGGAAGATAAATGCGATGGAGTACGGACGTTTGATTTTGTCCGCGATTACTGTAATGTTAATTTTGTGGTTGTTTGATGGGAATTGTGCGTATGCAATGGACGAATCTTCAATTGTTCACTTCCAGGATAAGCAGGATCAGGAAGAGTTCTTGCAGATTCTCAGCAACATGGGCTTCACTTCTCTGGCCGCGCATCTGCAGTCCTCCCAAGATCTTCTGGTGGGATTGAAAGGCCCACTCACTCTTTTCGCTCCCACAGAAGAAGCCTTTCGCAATTTCAATTCCTCCTCGGATCTTTCGTCAGATTATGATCTCCTTTCCGGCCATTTTGCCAGGGGCCTCTTTACCTACGCGCATCTCCAAATGCTGCCCAATGGAACCAAGCTGGACACCATTGCCTCCGACGGCAGCCTTCTCGTCGCTTTTAACCCTCACGGAGATGGCCAAGATTTGATCTATTCGTCCGCTCAGACGCGAATCGACTATCGTCCAGTGTACGTTAATGGAGTTCTTGTCTCGCATCCGGACCTCCTCAATGACGGCCTGCTAACCATCCATGGCGTGGACAAACTGTTTCTTGTTCTTGAATCGTCGTCCTCGATACGTGGCAACAATTATTACGCGCCTCGCAGTGCTCGACCGCCAGGAGGTGCTCTCAGTCCTGGTCTTGATCATCCGATGAATATCATAATGCCTTTCATGCTCGAAGATGCAGCGCTGAGTCTGAGAGATCGGGGTTACAGCATCCTCGCCTTGGCCATGCGCATCAAGTCACCAGAGCTTCTGCTCCTGCAAAACCTCACCATCTTTACGCTCAGCGACGACTCCGTTTTCTTGAAAGGCGGCCAAGATTTTACAAACAATGTGAGATACCATGTGGTTCCCAACAGCAGGCTGTTGATGGTCGATCTTGCGCGTCTTCCGGCGGGTACAAGACTCCCGACTCTCCTCCACGGCCAATCGCTGGTTGTGACCGACGACAAACCCTTCTCCGTGAATCATGTGGGATTAAAGATTCCGGATGCTTTTACAAACGGATGGATAGCAGTTCACGAGATTGTTCGGCCCTTCCTGATCTCCTCGCATCATCATCATCAGAAGCGGGGGAATTCTAACGACAACAGAAGCCACACAGATAACAAGGCTCATCAGAGTGTAACAGCATCCCAAGAATTAAGGAAGTAGCTTAGTAATCTTTAATTTTAATTCCATATCTTTCTGGTTCTTCTTAGTAATCTTTAATTTTGATTCCATACCTTTCTGGTTCTTCTTAGTAATCTTTAACTTTAATTCTATATCTTTCTGGTTCTTCTGATCATCGACTTCTTGATATTCTAATCGACGAGAATTTATCTCCAAGAAGGAAGCAGTAAATGCCTATGTATACTATTCTGCATCAAGAAGCGCCACCAAGCTTGTTGTCTAATGGAACAGTTAGGATTTATGAGATAATATAATATCAATGAATGGTTCTGAGTTCAAATACTCCTCTTTCCTGGTTCCTGAATTCTAGTACTTTCTTTTCTGACCATGACTCTGCGATCCAATTTATTTTCTTATACTCTCTAATGCCGTCTTCAAGAAGTATGAAATTAATTCCCAAATGTTCATAGTTGGTTGATATATTAATTGTTAACAAACCTACACTGACATTCTATATAGCCACTCTCTTCTTTATTGGTATTTTGTTATCTGTAATTGATAGATTTTGAGTGACTGTAACTTAATAAATAGACGGGATTCAGGACTGGCACTTCAGAGACGGCCAGCTTAATGATAATGATATCATCCCTTATTTCAGGCAAATCAATTTTCAACATGTATTTAGAGATATGAATATAGAGGCAGATTGACCATCTAAGAGAGCAGTGGCTATATCAGGTATCCTGTACCATGAAGAATATACAGAGGAGACATTACTGTATAGGGGAATATTTTTTTTCGCAGTTGTGTAGGTTTTGGTAATATGGTTATTTTTAATTTTGGAAAAAAATATATGGGTATTTTTAGAAAGATAAGAAATGGTGTTTAGAGCAAGTTTTCAGAGATATATAATTTTGTTTGAGTTTATCACAAAATTTATGAAGATCAAACCACCTCACTTAACCATTATATTATATTCTCAAAACTAAAACTAAAAATTAAAGCTATTCTAACCATCATACCACAGTTACTAAAATTAAAAATTAAAGCTACTTTTAGAAAGATATCCAGTCCACAAGCACATATTATTTGTGCTAAAATTTCCAATTTTATTTTGATAGGGTGGTTTAATTAGCACAAAATATATAAGTATATGTTTATTGAAGCTGTGTATATGCTGTGCAAAGACTATGCGATAGAGTCATTAGGGATTGGAAGCTATGAATATGTTGATGATATGATAAGGAACATTACGATGAGAAGCTGATGTAAACATTTTTCTGTTGTGAAATATGGGAAGGTTTTTCTTACTCTGGGGAAAAAAATATTGATAATAATAAATAAGAATATCAATGAACATCAGAAAGCAATATAATCAGAATGTTGATATGCTGTCAAAGATGGGATTAATAGATATTATGGTTGGGATGTATATAGAGTTAAGACTGGACAGCACTTTTTCCATTATATATATTTTATATTTTGGCTTATGTATATGATAGATGTTATGGGTTGTTTTATTTTTTATTTTCTGTAATTTTGGGTTCACTGCTGTTTTTAAGATCACTGTGGATACAACTGATGAAATATATTTATATTTTTTAAATATGAGAACAATGATCCTCTTCTTTACTATATTTCCTGTTTATGATGATGAGATAAAGTGGAATATCTGCATATCATGTGACTAAGATCTCCATACATGTGACTAAGATCTATATGGAGGAAATGCATAAATATATATGTTCTAGAAAATATATATGATCTTTGTATTTTACATATTAATATTAATATAAATACATAAGAATATCAATACAGTTTCACAGTTACAATTTACCGGTGTACTGTAACGTTTAAGAAATAAGGTTATTTTCTCCAATGAAACAAGGGGCCATCCCGCCGGGGAAGTCCTCTAAAAAGTTAAAAAGTTATAAATTTTACAAGTTTTCTTGGAGAATGTAGAGGCCAAGCAGAAATAATGTCTATTCCGTGCGGTTTGGCTTGTCATTCTTAATCAGCGCAAGTAATTGCTAGTAACAATTTCTGCTTTGGGACGGTTAATAGTGTTTTTTCTTCAAAATTCTTTTGCTCCCATGCTTTTGCGGTGGGCTTCTGGAGTTTTCAGCGGTGGTTTTAAATATAAAGGATTAGATACATCATTAGCTCTACCAGTATGAGCGGTAGGCAGTGGAAATGAGAGTGTCACACAGCTGTTAAACGAAATATTTTAACTCGCCAATTTCAATAATTTACAGGATATCCCCTGCTGCTTGTCTCGACAAGAACACTGGTAACGGAGATACTGTCACGGCTCTGATCACGCTGTACCCTGCTATTCATGCCAAACGAATCCAAATATCGAAGAATTCGGCCATCACATCGAATTTCCAAACGCCATAGTTTTTTTTTTTTTGTCGTCAGTAAGCGATATATTCAATCTCAAAAAAGTTACATTTGCTTCATGGCTAAACTCACAATATAGCAGCAACATCAGTAATAGTAGCAGGTGCAGATCTATAGTTAACCGTCGTCCATATAACCGGTCTATATACATAGTCCAAGGTATATATAAATTTGGAAATAAACAGAGAAGTCTAAAAATTCCAGAACTTCATGCATGGACTGAAAATAGGTAAAACTTAAGAAATACAGAAATAGTCTAGAGAGTACTAGTAGACAAAAATAGACACCGTAGGTTCATCTGATAATCAAAAAGAAATAAATCAAGATAAGTAGTTTATCTTGGTAGTGGCAACACCCAGACCTCCATGCAAGAGCCCCCCATTTTGACTTCAGTATGTAAACCATCCAGGTTGTCCAGTAATTTTTTTTTTGGATTCCAGAGAGATGTAATTTGTTGTAACCAACTGGCAAGAGCTAACTAACATTGTAGGCTTGGTTATTGTTACCTGGCCACCGACAAAATTAATGATGATCTTGGAGTCTCCGTATATGTGGATGGTAGGAATATTCAAAAAACTAGTGAACCAGAAGGCCTCATAAAGCCATGGCTTTTGCCTTTGTATTTGTGCCAATACCCGCACCCCAATGAACTCAAAAACCCTGCTCAGGTGAATATAGGATCAAAAAGCCACATCCGCATCTGCTGCTGCTTTGTGATGCACCGTAAAAAAACCAGCAGGGTATATAATCTCCTGGCATGTTTGTTTTTTATTTTATTTTTTAGTGTCCATGCCAATTTGTAGTCCAGCAGAGAGTGTGATTCTGATTCTTTCTATCACCAAAGCAATATTTTCTCTGAAATTATTGAAGATAATGTTATTTCTTCACCTCCAAAAGAAAATAGGAGGAATGTAGCCCCAGGTGACATTGCGTTGACTCCACCATTCATGGCAGTCAGAAATTTAGGTGAAACATGAGAGTTGAAAACCAAAAATGAAAGCCAGATTTTAGAAGCAACAGGGCACGTTATGAACATATGTAAATTATCTTCTTTTGCACTCATGCAAAGCACACAAATACCAGAACCCGACCAATTTATTTTATGGAGGTTTGCCCATGTCAAATTTTTATTTTGCGAGACTAACCAGAGAAAAAAGGTGATTTTGAAAAGAATGTTAGAATTCCAGAATTTAGAAAACTAACGTACCTCAAGATGTATGGTGTCCCGACAGCAAAGAAAGTGATATGTATCTTCCACCATTATGTTAGCGCCCTTTATTTTGCCCCCTCCATATAATCGAATCTCTTTCCGCATTTATATCAAATTCCGGCAAGTTGTAGCTGTTTGCGAAGCTTTTCCCATTCCTTAGGGATAGCCTAACTGTTTTATGTTATATATCAGTGAAGTTTTTTTAAGGCCTATTTTTCACACGAATTTGCAAAATTTAATAGAGATTTCAAATTCAATTTTGATACCTACATCATTTCACATTTCAAAATTTTAAAGTTTATTGAATTTATTTATATATTTAAAAATATATTTTGAATAATTATAAATTTTTAAAGTTTATTGAATTTATTTATATATTTAAAAATATATATTTTAAATAATTATAAATTTAATAATTCATCTATATATTTAAATATATATATATATATATATATTTTAAATAATTAAAAAAATGATAATTTTATAAAAATAGTTTTATCAAATTTCAATCTTAAACTCACTTATTCATAGAAAATATTCTTATATTCTTAAATTGATTTTGCTAAATTTGATAATCACTGTTAAATTGTGTGATTAAATTTAAACTAGCATTTTCAATAATGTAAACACATATATATATATATATATATTAAAGTTTATTTATTTTTAAATGTTAGTTAAAGTTATAAATTTTAATTTACTGATATAAATTCTGATTCACTGATATAAATTATGATTCACTGATGGGATAAAGTTTCTATTAAGTTCTTTGGAATGTAATTATAGATTTTCAAATTTTATTTTATTAATTAATTAATGAAAAAATTATTATAATTTAATTTTGAATTAAGAATAAATTTAATTTTTAAGTGAAAATAAACGTACAATATTATTCTCATGAAGAGGAATAAGGGGAAATTGAGATCAAGTAGGCTTACCACCCCAGTGATTCTTAATAATAATGAAGGGGATGGTGTGGCATACACCATGCACCATACATGTGAACTCATTGGAATATATGACACCTTAACCATTTTTATTTCTCTCCATCTTTCTTCGATGTTGTTTGCTTAGGAAATATGTGTGGGTTATCTAAGGGTTGCAGGGGGTTTTAAAAACATCCCTACAAGTTTGGTTCTCAGTTTTTCTCTTGGAAATCATTGGGATGAGTGATAGTGCACAATGGGCATCATAAACTAGGGAAGACAAGCCAACAACTATCTTTCAGAAAAGCTTCCCATAAGTAGAACATTTTCCTTTCTAAAAGCTCATCGCCCCAACTTTTACAAGGAGGAAGGCCAAAAAATCAGGGCCTCTCGTTTGAAGAAGATAAATAACTCTTACACAATGCTTGGCTTGAATTGGAATAATTTGAAGGCACTCCACTCAGGTGTCGGTTTGTGGCAAGGCAGCTTCAATTCCTCTAGGTCGATAGTTGAGGTAGGTAATTTTGTGCTTCTTGCTTTGTTGGTTATGCTTTATCGTTTTGGTTGGTTGTTGTGTGATTCTAGGTTTTTGGTTCCTCCCTACGATCAAGTTCGTAGATTGTCAATTTGGTTTTCTCCATACATCTCTATTTCTTGTGTGCCTACTTCAAGTTGCTAGGCTCCATGCTTCCTATATCTCTACCTTATTCTTTGATTTCCCATGGCTTTAGAATTACTTTGTTGGTAGTTTTCTGTGTTTTTCTATTCCCGCTGCAAGCGCTTAACATGTTTTATTGGCCCTCTAGTATTGTGGAAAGGGTGGGGTACATGGCCACTATATGTAGCCAGACTACTATGTTTTCCCCTGCAGAGTTTATTAGGTCTAGGTTGTGGGGGAATCACACTCGAGGTCTTCTTAGGGACTACACATATTGTTTGGTGTATTGGCTTGCTCACCATGCCTCGTCAATGTGGTCATAGTCGAGGTCTTCTTAGAGACTATACATATTGTTTGGTGTATTGGCTTGCTTACCATGCCTCGACAATGTGGTCGCAGTGAACAGGGTATTGGGGAGCATGGTCAAACTACTAGACCTGAGGTTCACGAAGGGGGTGATCACTGCTTACCAAGTCGCGACCCAATCACTACTTAACAAGTCGCGACCTCTCCTAGCACTCAGGTTATTGACATTCATCGACTTGTAAGGAACGTTCGCACGAAAAGACAATCAATTTTAGATTCTAAGTTCATAGGTGAACTTTCTCATTAGCTCTTGGACTATGGGCATGCTAAGGGAATACAAAATCAATACATGCATTCAATCACCCTTCATTGGAATTTTAAGACTTTACTAGGGCAAGTTCTCAAGGAGAATCATGGCGATAGAAATGAAATCATCTCTTGTCTCAATGATCTATCACGAAACCAATGGAGAATGCAAGACAACCTTGATCACCTAAATTCTCACCCGACACACATAAAGAAGCACATACAATGTGGATTCAAGCTCTCAATTCCCCTTGGCACCATATTGGAGAATCGTGCTCTAGTAACCTCATCTCATAGATGCCTACTTGTTGTGTTTTAAATCTGCTATTTTTTTTTGTCATTCCGACATCTTTTGTTTTGGATAGCACAATGAATTTTCTCTAATATAAAAATTATGGAATAACATATTGGCCAACAAATCTGGTAAGAGTAAAAATGGTATAAATTTCTGAAAAATGTAACCAACAATATAATATTTCTCTTAATAAAAAACTTCTGATTTATAAGAAAAAAACTAATACTAAAATCTATAAATGTATCAAAATGTAATTTACATAACATTATTTCTTTAAAAATAATAAATTTAATTGTAAAAAATAAATAAATATAAAATATTGTAAAAAAATATTAATTCACATGGTTTGGTAAACCATTTGTTTTCTTAAATATATAGATTCAAATCTCAAAAGACATGTTATGTAGTCTATGGTTAGATGTAATAATAATAACTTAATTAGAAAAACCCACGTTTGTTATGTAAATATAGGGCTCCTTTCCACTCAAATGATTTCAGCAAAAAATTATTTACCCGGAAATCAAATTGCTTAAATTATGGCCGCTTTGTTGTAAATTAAATAAAATTCGAAAAAGCATGCAGCAAAAAACTTTGAAGACATGCACCACCCATTTTCTCCTTTATTCTTACTTGATTCTAAAAACCAATAAATTACATTATTGTTTAAATACCTCACCCATGATAAACAAAAGACCAAAGGCCTTACACTTCCTTGGAAAATTCACAATCACAACAATACGAAATTTAAAATCTGCTTCGTTATTTTCCCCTCTGCACTGTTTTCTCAGCTCTTTTTAAATTCTTTTCTTTTCCTTTCTTCCTTTTCTCCCTCTCCTCTTCTATCCCCAACTCCTTATGTTCCTTAGGTATTCCCATTTTCTGTATTGTAGCTTTTTCACTCTCCTTCATTTCTCATGGTTCATCAATATGGTTTGTTATGAGATTCACACTTTTTGGACATACAATTAATCAAATTTACTAGCCATTACTACTCATCTATGGAATATTTAATGTTTTATAGGCTTGGATTTAAATACATTTAATTTTAAATGCTAAAGGTTTTCTGCATTGGTTCAATGTAGTTTCTATGGTTATTAAGCATCATAAGGTTTTTTTGACGTTTTGAGCCCTTGGTTTTTGCCTTGACCATGGTCCAGATCTTAGGTTTTTTTCTTTTAGTATAAAATTTTCAGATGGCAATTACTTGACACTCAAAGGCTAAGGTTTCCTTAGAGAGGTTATTTGTGGTGGTTTAAAGCATTTTACATAAGTCTTTTTTTCCCGTAGAAAAAGTCGTAATTTATATTCATATTGAAATAAATTACATTTTGTAGATGCTTAGCACATATGCAGATAGCTGTCCATGAAAAAGGACAAAAAACACTAATAAAAATAACAAATTATGTTTACAACTACATCGAGCCTATACTTTTCTGCCCTTCTTCTTCTCCACCCTACGCCAACCCTGTGAGTCAGAAGGGGGAACAATGATGGCCTGTTGGTATACTTGTGTGTTCGCTGGAGGTTCTTTGTCGGATTCTGATCCTTCAGATCCATGAGTTCTTTTGTTGCCACTAACTTCCTGCTGTGGAATTTTCTGGTGCTGATAATGATCCTCCATTTGTGGGTCTGGTGCTTTTTTTTCCTGTGTGTCGTTCTGTTCCATATTTATGTCTGGTTCCTTTTGGTTTGTTGTGTGCTCTGTCTGAATGTTCTCTTCTTCCAGTGGTTCTGTATTCTGCCACCCATTTGGCTTTTTTTGCTGTTTCTTGTTTCCTTTTGGATTCTTTCTGGCCAAAGGGCAAGAATTTTGGAGGTGTCCTGTTTGCCGACAGCTGCGGCATCTGAATGCAGTGTTTTCATAGTCGAGGGGTTGTATCCATTCCGTGTTGTTATAGTTTAATGAAATTTTATCTAATAGCCCCTGACTCAAGTCCACTGCGACGCAAATTCTGGCAAAAGTGAAAATCCCTCTGCTATATCTGTCTTCGTCAATTTTTAGGAATTTCCCCAAGGAATCCCCAATCGCAGATAGTACAGAATGATGCCAGAAATGTAATGGGAGGTTGTGAAGCCTCACCCAAACAGGTGTTGTTGTGATTTTCATAGTGTTTGCGTCAAATTCAGCAAACCAAGGGGTAACAAATAGGCCTGCATTACCCCAAAACCAAGGCCCCTCCTTGATGATACTATCCCTTTCTTCCTCTGTGTGGAAATTTACAATGAAAAACCCTTTTGAACATAGGTATATATCGCATTCTGGTGTCCAGCGGGAATATATCCATTGATGTAAAGCATCGGATTTTGGCCAGTAACCATTAAATCTACATATAATAGCATGTTTTGAGAGTTCAGAGTGTAGTGCATTTACCTCTGGTATGGTAACTTTGAGCTCGTAATATTCCAACTTTTGATCTACTATATGTGGCCCTGGTTGCTCTGGTGGTGGATTTGGTTTGGTCGGCATTTTTCCCTTCCCCTTAACTGCATCCCGAAAGGAGCCTGGAATCTGTGATCCGCTGGCTGCTGCACCTCCCCGAAGCCTCATGTTGACAATAATGTTAGATCCTGGCTTAATGTTGTAGTGGCCTATTGCCCAGTGATCTTGTATCGATCTGCCTTCTGAGAGCAGATGTTGATATCCTTCCGGGAGGCCAATGTGATTGGCGATGATTTTCTTCAGTTTTGAGACTTTGTCTGAAGCTCGAACCCAGATTGGGGTTGATTTCCCAGAGGGGGGCTTTATAAAGATTTGGAAACGTAGATCTGATGAGGATGCCGCTATGGGGGATGCCTCGGTCATCGATTTGGGTTCGACACATTCCTCCTGTATTCCATATAAAAGCTTCCAGGCCTCATCAATCTGGCCGCTCTGAGTATACCCTGTATTTAACGCTGTCCCCGCCGAGGACAGAGGAGCCTCAGACCACAGGTAAATCTGATCCAATATCCGGCCCCATAATTGGTCTTCAACCAAGCCATTTGTAGACTGCCATAGCGCGGTAGATCGGGCCCGCGGTGTATCGAAATGGGGCAGAGGTACAGGGCTCTGTTTCCCATTGACGCAGACGCAGGGCAAATCATCCGCGTAGGAGGGCGCATCAAAAAGTAACTGTGTGGATCGGTTGTTTTGTAAAATATAACCCCGGACAATGAAGAGGGGTGTCCAGGGCCGTCCTGTGGAAAACGATCCGAGACAATTGGGGGGGGAAAACCTCCAGTTCTGATTGCTTTGGTTCGAATCCTTATGCTTCTTTCCATCAGAGGATCCAGGCCAAGTCCTGAGGGTAGCCTCGAGCTCTGAGGCTCCCGCGGCTAGGCTCCAAGCCGTTCCAGTATCCAGCAGTTGTTTGGGGGCGGCGGCGGCACCAAACCGGTCTTCTGAAACCCTAAGCTCACGAATTCCTGCCATCGCTCCGTCCTTGTAAAATAATTATTAAACAACATTTTACATAAGTCATAAACTCTTGAAGCTTTTTTTAGGGTATAAGGTATTTATTTTCCTATCCTAACTATAGCCAAGAACTTAAGACACACTAATGAGGCGAAAACCTCATAATGGTGCTCATATCCTATATGAAGATCACGAATCCCTTGGTGAGGTCCGATGTGGTAGTTTGAACCCTCTACCATGGCCATTAATCCTTAAATGCTTTATTTAGCAATTAAATGGCCAATTCCCCCCTCGGTCATATTTAAGACCTTAAGCTCGTTTCACAGTGTGGAAAGCCTCATAATAATGCCCATATTTTGCTTGGAGGTGAAAGAAACCCTAGTGACGCTAGGTGTGGTGGGTTAAGGTGATGTTCATGGCCCTTGAGCCTTAAATATTCATTTTGAGATTAGGACCTTTATTTTCCTCCTTTGGCCAAGGTTAAGGCCCCAAGGCCCATTTGTCATGTGCAAAACCTCCCAATGGTGTCAATATCCCACTCAAAAGCCAAATATGCTATAAAGAAGTCCCATGTGGTGGTTTGATGTTATATCTATTATTTTTGGGCCTCAAGAAGTTACATTATAGCCTAGCTCTCTTATTCCTCCCTTACATGTGATTAATCCATTGAGACCCATCTATCGTGTGCTAGACCCCCTTTTATTGCCCATATATGTCACTTAAATGCTAAAGATACCCTATATACCCTATAGAGGGTATGTGTGGTGGTTAAAATAGGTTTTAACCCTTTACAAATTAATTCATTTAAATAGATTCTTAATAAAAGTAGAAAAGATGTAATGGCACGCCCACGCATACACACACATATATTAGCATAAATATTTTACCCTATGTTGGAAACATAATCCTTAGAGATTATGTAAATCTGTATTATTCACTTGAGAGTAAGGCAAAAATCCACAAGTGAACTTGAATAATTATGAGGAATCTTAAGCCTGAACAAAAGGTAGCAAAAGAGCCTAAGCAAAGAAAGAAAAAATTTCAAACTAAGTGTAAGGTTGAAAGAAAATGTTGCAATATAATTACAGATGGCAGAAGTACATATAAATTGGTGTCTATAGAGGTTATGGAGAAACTGAAATTGAAAAGTTTAGTCCATCCCAATCCATATCGAGGCGCATGGTTAAAAAGGGGACAATAGGTTATTGTTACTGCGCAATGTTTCTTAACTTTTCAAATTGGAAATCTCAAAGAGAAAGTCTTGTGTGGCATAGTAGAAATAGATGCATGCCACACACTTATTGGAAGACATGGTTATTTGACAAGGAGGTTTTCCATAATGGCTGAGAGAACACCTATGAATTTAAGAAAGATGGACAACAATATAAATTGGCACCACGGTTGCAAAATAAAATGACAACTATAGGAAACAATGATGTGAATGTTGGCAATAGTCACATCATATTGTGTTCGACTAAATTATTCTTGAAGGAGTAGGAAAAGGCAAGTTTTTATCTACCTATAGTACCAAATAAAGCCCAAGAGAATGTGAAGGAAAGTAATGTGCCACTGGAGATTTAAGCTTTGTTGAAAGAATTCAAAAGAATTGTTGTGGATGACTAACCAACAACATTACCTCCCTTAAGGAGTATTTCTCATCAAATTGACTTAATTCCATGGTCAATTTTACCCAATAAGGCACCTTATCGGATGACTCCAATAGAGAGTGAAGAGGTGAATAGATAGGTGCAAGAGTTACTTGACAGGGGATTGATTTGAGAGTTGAGTCCATGTGTCGTAATAACAATATTAACATTGAAAAAGACTAGTGAATGGCAAATGTGCACGGATTTACGGGCCATCAATAAGATCACCATCAAGTATAGGTTTCCTTTATCAATAATGGATGATCTTATGGACTATTTGAGTGTGGTTGAGTATTTCAGAAAGATTGATTTGAAGAGCAGGTATCATCAAATTTAGATAAAGGAAGGTGATGAATGGAATACTTCCTTCAAGTCAAAATATGGACTATTTAAATGGTTAGTTATGTCATTTGTGCTAGCTAATGCTTGAAGTGCATTTATGTGACTTATGGACAAAGTCTTGAAACCATTTTTGGGAAAGTTTGTCATTGTAGACTTAGATGACATACTAATTTCAGTAGAAGTAAAGAACAACACTTAGAGCACATGAGGAAGGTTTTACATCAATTAAAGGAGGATAATTGATGATCAATTTGAAGAAGTGCACATTTCTACAAATATAATTAGTATACTTGGGTTTTATTGCTTCCAATGAAGGTTTGAAGATGAATTCAGAGAAGGTAAGGATCATTTTGGATTGGCCAACACCTAAACACAATTTTAATGGGAGAAGTTTTCATGGAATGGTAAGTTTCTACAGCAAATTTATTCAAAATTTCAGTTGGATTTGTGCACCTCTTGCTAAATGCAGGAAGAAATGATTTTTTTTTTTTTTAATGAAAAATAGAATTTATAAATTCAGCTTAAGTTTTGAAGAAGAAGGTAATGAAACAACCATTTTTATCACTTCCATACTTTACTAAGGTATTTCAAGTAGATTGTGATGCAAATGGGGCAACGATTGGAGCACTTTTGAGCCAAGAAGGAAAAATGGTAGTGTTCTTTAGTCGTAAATTGGATGAATCCAAGAGAAAGTACTATTTTTATTATTAGGAGTTTTATGCTATTATGCAAGCTTTTAAAAAGTGAAGATGTTATTTGCTACCATGTGAGGTTTTCACATTTATTGATCACAAGGAATTGCAATATATTAACAATCAAGGTAAGTTAAACCAAAGAAATTCCAAATGGGTAGAATTATTCCAAGTTACTCATTTGTATTGAAACATAGATCTAGAAATTCAAATAAGGTTGTAGATGCATTGAGTATAAGGATAATGTTACTAAACACCTTGTCCATGGAAGTTGTTAGCTTGGAAAGTATGAAATAATTCTATAAAGAGGGCATGGATTTTGTAGAAGCTTGGACAACTTGCAAAACCCCATGGAATGTAGACAGATCCAATGTATTTGGATTATCAGATCCAAGATGGATTCTTATTTAAGAATAAATAGTTGTGCATTCCACAAAGTTAAGCGAGGGTGAATCTCATTGGGGAGTTTCATAGTGGAGGTCTCGGTGTACATTTTGGCAGTGACAAAACCGCAATGTTGGTGAGAAAGAGATATCTTTTCCTTCCATCAACAAGGATATCAAGAAATTTGTTGAATACTATAGACTTTTCCAAATAGTAAAAGGTAGAAGTTAAAATACAAGACTTTATACTCCATTTTTAGTACCTAAGAAGCCTTGGGGAGACATAAGTATGGATTGTGTCTTGGGATTGCCTAGGGCATAGAAAATATGATTATGTGGTTGTTGTAGGAGATAGATTTTCAAAAATTGTGTAATCATAGCGTGTAAGAAAGCAAATGAACTACTAAAGTGGTTGCCTTATTTTTCGAAGTTGTGAGGTTACATGGCCTATCAAGGAGTATTACTTCTGATAGAGAAACAAGGTTCCTTGGCCATTTTTGGAGGACACTCGAAGAAAATGGGTACCAGGTTACTGTATAGTTTGGTATATCATCCACAAACGGATTTGCAAACGAAGGTGGTAAATAAAAGTCACATAAATCTATTAAGAAGTTTAAATCTCTATTAGTTGGATTTGGTTTTGACACATGCTGAGTTTGAATACAATGATTTGATGAACAAATCTACATGTAAAACTCCGTTTCAAATCATTTATGGTGGGTCACCTAATGGGATTGTAGATTTGATTATGTTATCAGATTTGGAGGAAAAAAGCAGTGTTGATGTAGCTTCTTTTGAAAAAAGCATACATGAAATATGCGAGCAAGTGAAACATAAGCTATAGTGAAGTAATGCCAACTATAAGAGAATTAGAGATCTATAAAGTAATATTAAAGTCTTTGAAGAAGGTGAGTTGGTAATGGCCCATTTATGAAAAGAGATATTTCCTAGGGGTACATATAATAAACTAAAATATAAGAACATTAGACCATGCATAATTTTGAGGAGAATTTATGATAATGCATACAGATTGGAATTACCAGAAAATTTTGATATCTCACCAATATTTAATTTTGTCGATCTATACAAATTTCATGAAGGAGAAAGATATGATGAAGAAGGCACTCTATATTAATGTAAGTAACAGTTACCAGTCAAGCCAATTGAGGAAGTAGAGGAAATTTTAGCCAAAAGGGTCGGTGGGAAAACTCGAAAGAAAGAATATTTAGATTATTTAGTGAAGTGGAAAAACAAAGGTATTGAGGATGCATCATGGGTTTCTTAGAAATATTTAGCATTCCTACGAGGTTCTTCATCCTCTGAAGTAGCTATCCTATGAACTCAAAGCTCATGTTTTTATTACCGGTGGTGTCTAATGTAGGAGCATCCTTGGGCTTTGGAAATTCACATCAACCAAAACATTTAATTTTTGAGTCAGTCAATTATTGATAATAAATTGTTGTAAAACCATTGTTGTTGCTCTACATTGCAGAATTTTGTTGCTACCCCAAGTTGTAGCTTTGTGTGGATGAGTTTTGGCGCTTATTCACATGTAACTAAAATGGTCAAGGAAGTAAGAATGGTCAACCATTTTGCTACCTGACAAGGGAAGACGAATAGGAATGAAATCGTTTCAGTTTCCCTATCAAAAGGCGAATGGACATGAAAATCATTGAAAGGAGACACAAAAGTTGAATGAATGAGGGATTTAAAGGAGGTTTGAAGGGAAACCAAGAAAAGGTAGATAAGAACTATGCATAGAGTGGAGGACAAGCATGTTATTATAGAGAAGCCTAAGGAGAATAAACAAACCAAAAAAGGATTGTAAGTCATGTGATGAAAACACATGAATTCTTTGAGTTTGAGTCCCTAATTTGATTGAATAAAGAAAGGTTTCGGTTCTCTTAAAGTTCCTCTATTTTGTTAAATTTGATTCATTTTCTACAAAAAAAAATTCTACAATTTCTAGTTACAGTTGATAATTATGTGAAATTATTTTAAGGAAAATGTTTGTAGCTATGCTCTCTGATAATACAGACTAGGTTATCTGAGACTCTAAGAGAGTTCAAGATAAATGCAAGGTAGGAAAAATCATTGTTCTTTCTACAACTAAGATTATCATAGTGCATTATCAAAAAAATCTATTCATATGAATTGATATTTTTCAAAATATTAATTAATAATTGTTGAAATGATGGATTTGAATTTTTAAATATGTAGAGACTAATCTCTCTCAATTTTTTCAAGTCTTTGAATTCATTTATAGATTCCAAAAAACATTTCATATAACAAAAACTAATAATCTCACAAAATATAAAGTAATTAGACTACAAAATTATACATCTTCTCTAATAAAAATATATTAAGTAAAGATATTTTTCATTTTGATTTTACAACTAATATATTATATAAATTTTAAATTATTTATAATTTAGTATTTTATTTTAAATTAAATATATTTAACATTTTCAATAAGCAAATATAAATATTTTGTAATTTATTTCATATATTAATTGATATTAAATATTATTTTTATTTGTATAATTTAAATATGTTTATAATTTTAAGTGGGCTGGTAAAATAACTATTATTTTTCCACAACTTCAAGATTTACATGAGTTTTAATGCTTTGAAAAATATTACAATATATAAATTATATTACCTTGAAAAATATTATTGTAATATAACTCCTTAAAAAGTTTACCTATAAACTCTTAAAAATGATCAAATTCAAAAAATAAAATATTTACCATCTATAAACTCTCACAATCATATAACTGTCCAAAAAACTATCTCATAAATATTATTATTTATTATTATAATCACATATAATAACTTTATTTACATTTCAAATCCTCAATATCGCCAAGCCCGACTTAGCTTGCTGAAAATTTTAAGTAAATTAACCCGAAGAAAAATGATTAAATCATAACAGTAAGAAATTAAGAAATCTTTACATACTTAACTTGTGAGCACGTTACATAATAGAGTGGTTCGCCTAGAGATGGAACCACCGCACAGTCAATATGGCAGACTGATCACAGCGGAGGCACTTAATTTAATCTTAGCACATTTTACAATTCCAATAAGCTTAAATATAAATATGATTTATCAATAAAATTTAATGTATAATTTTGGTGTCATCTTTTCGACAAATGGTTTTCCATCCACTACACCAATAAGGCTAACACGGAAATATATAAATAAATTTATAATTTAAATCAAATTTTATGGGAGTTGTTTTAAGTGTAATTTTTTGGGCTTTTCTAATGTTGAAATTTGGTTGAAAAATTTGAGGTAAACTCTTGATTTGTGTTATTTATACTGGTTTTTTCATTGTATATATGGATTTAGCACCATGAAAATGTTGGAAAAATCTGGCTGAAAAATTTGAGGTGAAATCTTGATTTGTGTTATTTACACTGGTTTTTTCACTGTATATACAGATTTAGCACCATGAAAATGTTGGAGAATCTAATTCCAACCCCCTGTTAGGTGTCAAAACTGTCCCTCCAAGCATGTCCCAGTTCAGTTTGCAGTTTGAGTTAGTCAAGTTTAAGTCGAGTTTAACTCCAGTGATTTATTAGTGATGTTTTTGATGTAATCTTATTTAAGTGATTTGTAATACTCAGAAGAGCAAGTCCTCTGCTCCACATTTTGTTCTATTCAATTTTTGTCATGGTATCAGAGCTTAGCTTGTGTAAGACTCCTTGAGAGCACCAGAGGGAGACGAGTTTGCATAAGACTCCTTGAGAGAGAGCAACAGTGAATGAAGAGCAAGTCCTCTGCTCCACATTTTGTTCTCTTTAATTTTTGTCATGGTATCAGAGCTTAAACTCTGTAAAACTTTTTGAGAGCAACATAGAGAGATGAGTTTACATAAAACTCCGTGAGAGAGCAACAACGTGAATGAAGAGAAAGCGTAAGCCTCTTTGAGAGAGTGAATAAAGAGAAAGCATAAACTCTTATGAGAAAGCAAAAATTTTTTTGAAAAAACCTGTAGAGAAGCAGCAAGAAAACCAAGAAGCCACCTACAACAAGGTGAAGGCAAAACAGATTGATTTTTTTTGGGGGCAGATTAACACTTTCCATGTGTTACAGTTAAACCACTGCGTTAGTAACACCACTAAAACTAAGCAGTCAGAGGAAAAAGCACGTTAATCGAGTTTTCCTTGCATCTATTTCAAACTAAAGCTCCGTCCTATTGATGAACAGTGCGTTACAGCACTAACGCGGCTTTCACTCTCGACGAAGGCATTAGCACGCTGTCTAACCATCCTTTCAAGCGCATTAGCAGAGGAGAGGAGTAGATTCGCTGGAAAAAGTCAAGGTATAGTCGTCGAGGTTGTTTTCAAATGACGGTAGTATTTTGAATGGGCTTATTTCAAAATATTAATTACCTTTTATGGATTTGAATGTGAAATGAGATTCATGATATTTATGAAGAACAGCTGCTCACTGATTACTGATTTTCACTGTGCAGCTACACAAAATGATTAGGCAGAAGAGTTAAATTTACTTGAAGCATGGTTTGCAACACCATGTCTAGATGAGGTCTGCATAGAAGATACAAAAATGAATGTTGAAGACAACATCAATGACGAGCAAATCAATGAAATTTTTAGGTTTTGGAGTCCTGAAGAAATATTATTTTATTATAATCTTATGTTGCAGCGCATTGATGGTGAAAAGAACACTACAAAAGATAATATGTGGCAACAACCCACATACAAGTCAGTTTTTGAAGAAGTCCAGGGTATCCTTAGAAAGCCTAAAAGAATGGAAGAGCAAATAAAGACACTAAGGTTTGAAGGACGCAACAAGAATAAAAAGTTGAAACAATCTATAGAATCTAGAAAAAGAGAAGAAAAAAAGTTAAACTCAATTTTTAAATTGTAAATCTAACTAAGATATAGACCAGCGACTATCTTAATTGAATTTTTATATAATTGTAATTAAAAAAAATTATTAGAAAATCTAATTCATGCATCCATAATATATTTCAAATTATTGAATTACCATATAAACATAAACATTAGTTAATTCCATTTTTTTTTTTAATCTAATAGATATTGATTTCACTCATATTGATCAAGCTTTGTTCTGAAATGTTGAACATCATTACATATGCTCTTAACAACGCTCAGCCAACTTATTCTGCAATCTTGAATTTCATTACTTACACTCTTAACAACGCTCAGCAAACTTTGTTAGTTTAGATCAGAATATTGCACCCTCACATTTCTCTTAAAGATCTGGATGATGATGATTGGTGTTTGCTTTTTCTTTAAAATAAATTAGGTTGTTCATAGGCCTTTCTAGGCTGGCTTAACCACGGATGCAGCTATGGATTAGGATGATTTTGAGAGTATCTAAAGAATTGAACGTATTAAAGAATTGAACCCATCATCTCAAGAATTGAATCATGATTTAACTATAAATTTTTCACTAATTTAATTACAAAAATTTTATTAATTTTGTTAACACTTAAATTTTTAGAGTTATAAGTATTTAAATTAAATACATATTTAATTTGACTTATTTAACTATAAAAACTCCACTAGACTTATAAGTATTTAAATTAAATACATATTTAATTTGAATTATTTAACTATAAAAACTCCACCCATTAAGCTAATCTTAAAACTTACAAATATCTAAATTAAATGCATGTTTAATTCCACTTATTTAACTGCAAAAACTCCACCAATTAAGCTAACCTGTATAGGTTAAATGCATGTTTATTATTATTAATGGCAATGCAGTATCTATGGCAGTATCTTGAGTTCACTCGTTTACTGGCATTCCATTTTAGTTTCTCCTCGAACCATCTCAGGTCTATGGTTGTTACACACAAATCCCTATGAGTCAATGGCTGATAGTTAAAAAGAATGGAATCGACAAAGAAAACCCATGGCTTAACGAGAATCTCATGACAGGAAAAAGAAAAAATGAAAGCACGCAGTCGTATACAGATCAAGAACAAGAAACCATGAAAGAAAAGAATTAAAAGAATCAGAACCATTATATAAATTGCCATTGTTCCATTACAGTCCAAGCAAAATGTGGCTTCTTGATAGAGGAACATAACATGCTGCATTCATAGACATTCATTGCTCCCTTCGCTGATATGATTTCTCATGGATACCACTGTACTCAAAATACAAATGCAAGATACATCACAACTACATACAGACAGCAACTAAAATCAAAGAATCTTAAGTCCCCTACTACAACTGATGATCACCAGTGCCGTTGTTTCTGTAAAACCCCATCTGATCCTCTGAGCTCATCAAGAGGGACCGAAGAATCTCGCTGCTGTCGCTGGAAGCCCACTCCATCGGATCCACAGAGCTTATGAGCGGCCGAAGAATCTCATGCACAACTATCCATCTGTTGCTGAAAACATCGGCAATCTTTATACCCACATAATTGACAGAGAAGGGTTTGCTGTCGCTCACAACCAGCGATTGCCCGTGGAGGAGAGTCTTCAGTCTTGTGCCTGCCGGAAGCCGCACCAGATCTGCCAACGGCAACCTCATGTTAGGAACCACATGGTACCTCACATTGTTTGAAAATTCTTGGCCTTCGCTTGAGAAAACGGAATCGTCGCTGAGAGTAAAGATGGTGAGGTTTTGCAGGCGCAGAAGCTCAGGGGACTTGATGCGCATGGCCAAGGCGAGGATGCTGTAACCCCGATCTCTCAGACTCAGCGCTGCATCTTGGAGCATGAAAGGCGTTATGACATTCGGAGGATGATCAGGACCAGGACTAGCTGATGATGACGGTGATGGTGACATCATTGCAGGAACGGGGGCTCCAGCAGTTGTGTCATAATTACTGTGATCAAGATCACGATCAAGAAGCACCTTGTCCACGCCATGGATCGCTAACAGCCCGTCATTGAGAATGTCAGGATGCGACACAAGAACTCCATTAATGTACACTGGATGATACTCGGCCGGCATCTGAGTGGAGGGAGAGATGGAATCTTGGCGGCCACCTCCGTGAGAATTACCTGTGACGACGAGGCTGCAGTGGGCGGCAATGGCTTCCAGGTTTGTTCCGTTGGGCAGCTTTTGCAGATCGGCGTAGGTGAAGAGGCCCTTGGCGATGTGGTGGGAGAGGAGATAATCGGCTGAAGATTTTTCAGGGGAGGAATTGGGGGAATTGAAATTGCTTAATGCTTCTTCTGTGGGAGCAAAGAGAGTGAAGGGGCCCTTCCGTCCCACCAGAAGATCATGGGAAGACTGCAATTGCATGGCCAGAGAAGTGAAACCCATGTTGCGGAGAATCTGCACGAACTCTTCTTGATCCTGGGGATCCTGGAAATGAACAATTGAAGATTCATCCACTGCACCCGCATAACAGAAGATCGCCATAGCAGTAATCAGAGACAAAACTAAGCGCCCATACTCCATCGTCCAGCACTGTAAATTCAAAGATCGAAAATAAGCTCAGACCGCCTAAGCTTTGCTCTGCACGGTAAAATGCAACTAATGTTCGAAGGCACGAGAATAACTGGATTAATGAGAAGAGACGATAATTGAAGGGAGGTTTACCAGAGATATGAGGGCGGGAACGGCTTGTAGGTGTGTTATATAGCCCGTGGGCTGTTTCTATGCAAATTCTTGATCGGTTAATCTGTTATTGAAAGAGACAGTTCTCCAAGAAACAGAGAGGAAAGAGACAGATCTCCAAGTAACAGAGAGAGGGAAAACAACAACTACGATGATCTAGTAACAACCACCAAGGCTGTATATACAGTCCGGCAAACGCCTATATCATCTTAATCTAAATAAATCTGTATTCCAAATTTATCTACGTTGTCAAACTGCTGCAGCGTACATTTTGTTACGTGGTAAAAATATAACAACCTTGCAAATCCTTCGTTTCTTTTAAAAATATAACTCACTAATAAGAAACAACTTTTATCAGTGCGTTGTCGAAGATCAGCAAAAAAATGAATTACAGATAAAATTGAAGGTTGTGAAACACATTTTCCATGGCTAGTGTGTTCATGCAATTCATGACCGAGTACATAGTGGGAGTCAAGGAAGACATCGTTGCATTTCTTATAATGTCATATGCTGTCAGATTATTAAACAATTTTTTTTTATGCATTGCATTCCATCAATACGAAGGGGCAAGCAAGGGCCATGCATGGAAGTAGAAATTTTCCAGGTTAATTGCTATGGCAATTGCACGAATGACAACCCACTTAAGTGGGACATTGCAACAAGTTTAGAGATTGTTTTTATTTTGAGGGGACTATTAGAAGCACTTGTGTATTTTCAACTCGTGAAGATGTATTGAAACTTGTATTTTGAAACCATTGTTGAAGTTGGCATGTTTCAACAATATATGGGTTGGGTTTATAAGAAGGCAAGTTGTGGGGATAGTTCCAATAGTCCTTCTATTGAACTCGATGACACAACCCCCTTTGATTGCAAGGATTGGAGTGGTTCCTAAGGTGCAAAGGTTAGAAATTTCGTTCCCTTCAGAGTGGCATTATGCATCCCATAAGGTGACATTGATGTTGTAGCCTAACATGTTGCGCAAGGCAAGAGTTTTCTCGGGAGTTTCTGATCCATCATGCTGACATATGATGGATGTAGGAGAAGTCGAGCTAACAACATCAACAACGTCAATAATTAAGTTGATAGTAGCAACGTTGAGTGAACTTATTAGCATAAAATGAAACCAATGGGAAAGAATTGACTAATCATCATGTGTGCATTGAGACACAGTTGATGCAGAGAAAAGGAGGATTTCGAACGAGCTATTTAGATGATTGTTGTTGCGATTGGGAACCTTCATGTTGCTACTTCTTATTATGTAGATTTGATCAATATGCACGAGACAATTCAACGAGATTGGCAAGTCATTGAAAGCATATATGTGGATCTCGTCACTGCCATGATCCTATTCAATGTAGAAAGAGTCAAGTAAGGCTTTGGGCATACATAAATTCATGCCTATTCAATCCAAAAAGAGGTGGCCTAAGCATACCAATGTAAGAAATGAGTTGGATATTGAATGTTAAGTGTGCGGGATTTGGATAGAGACGAGGACGAATACCAGGAGGAGATTGCAAGGGATTTGGATTTTATCAGCCACATATCAAATTTTAATTTGTGGGAGGCAAAAGAAAATTAAGCTTTGCGATTGGTTGGGGCGAAAAAACCCTGCCCACCTCAACCTTGCAAAGAAATGCCTATCAATGTAAAAATGTAAGCTAATCTGCTATTTTATCATTTAGAGACTATGGTTGCAAGTTGTGACCTTGGGTAAAAGGAACACCAAGGAAGATAATGCATTCAAATTAAATGAGAAATGTTATTGCCAGGAGCAAATGCTTTTATATTTGACATTATGTTGTTTCCATGAAGGGCATTATTGTAGATTATCCTGTAGATTCACAACTCATGTAATGTACTAAAACACAAGACAAGAATCTATTCTACTATTTTAAACAATGGAAACCAAGAATCGATAAAAACAGTAATCGACAAGAGGAAGATAATCAAAGACACATAACATAATTGTTTCTTTGGGGAAAGCCACTGCTCAAAATCCCGACTATCTATTGCATTAATAAGAAATTTGAGTGATAATACAAAGCTTGTTCACACAAGAACAATTCCGCACAAGTATGATCAACTCTTTGCCTCACAAGTCCACACTGACCAACATGTTGTAGCGGCTACAACCACCCTCCAAAATTTTGGCTCGCATGCAAATTTCGGAGCCTACCTTCGATCTTGCGATTGATCATCCTTGGTCACTTGTTGGTAAGCTGATGATCTCAAGCTTCCCCTCCTTGATCTCAAGAGTTGTTCATGTTCTCATCTTTATGTAGCATGTGTCATCTTTGGGCATAGGGATTGTTGTTTGTCATGTGAAGGGAATGTTGTTTTGTTTCAAGGGAAAGTATGCACGCATGGGTTTCTATCATCACATAGACATGTTTCACACTCACTTCATGCACTCTTGTCATGAAGGTCGTTGCATCAAGCAAGGTATGTTTTATACATTCTAGATGGTCTATGTTGCATCACTAAGTGTCTGTGTGCGATCACAATCAAGTCTTATTGATGTTTACATATGTTTCACTGATTTCACACTTAGCCAATTTCCCAAGCAACCTAACCTCATCCAGCCTCCTGAAATTGTGCACTTTTCTTATGCAACCATCAAGCTTCCTCCCTTGTGTGCTGGAACTCCGCAATGCGCAGAGACCCCAACATCCCTTGGCATCTAAAACTGCGCAGTGGTTTCCTCCATTGTCTTTCCCCCAGCCAGAACTCAATTGCGCAGTATTGTCCCTCAGCTGCTTAGTCTACCTTGCAACCTGAAACTGCACAGATGTGTCCTCCCAACACCCCCATCCTGCGACAGTGCCTTACACCTAGAAACTGGGCAGTATTGCCTCTCAGCTCCCCAGGTTGCACTGCACCCATAAATTGCTTAGAGGTGTATTACTAGGACTCCCATCTCACAATAGTGTCTTGTGCCTCAAAACTACACAATGTTGTCCAAGCTACCCTGTCTGTCTTGCATGCAAAAACTGCGAAATTGGGCCTCCCACGACCTCATCCCAACAACAATCACTGTCGCCTGAAGTTCCGCTTATGTATCTCTTAGTGACTACATCAAAATGTGACATGCTGAGATCACTCCCAAGGAATTGAGGATAAGGACCAAGGAACCAAGTGATAGAAAAATATCAGGACCGCATGCAAACTCAGTCGGATGCATGATCATCTCGAGGGTAAATATGGTAAGTAAAGAACACCTTTCTAAGTACATCTCTTAGTTGATTTTGCAAGACTTCTTGTTATTGTCATATAATCTTGTCTTCAGTAACATGCATGTGTGCAAACACAAAAAGTCATTTCATGTGTTTCCTCTACATGTCTTGCTTCCTTTTCGCTTGTTTGTCCAACTGTCGTCTTCGGCATGTTGATTTCCATGTCATGATTGCGACCTTGTTCTGGTGATATTGAAGGTTTGTCTTCATGTGCATGAGTTGTTTCGACTATGTAAACACTCGTCACACTCACACACAATGTTGAAAGCATTGTCGCGCAAGTGTCGTCACGACTGTCCGAAGATCTATCCGAAGTGTCGCACTTGTCGCTTTCACCATTAGACAGTCCCACAGTTAGTCACATTGAGCATATGTTGTCTTGTGGTTTGAGGTGTCTTATCATCGAGTCATGTTGAGTGTGTGTTCGCAAGGTCATGTATACATGAGTTCACTCACTCACACACTTGAACATTTTTCTGAAGATCTGTTGACCGGATCATCGTCCATCGGTCGGACCACCACTGAGCTGTAGTGCGTAGTCTCAACCCTTAGTGACCAAGCATTGTTGCCCAGAACTGCGTAGAGCTTGAGGTTGCCCTCCAAGCAGTCTGCACTGCGCAATTTTGGAATCAACTTGGCTTATTTTCACCCAGAACAACGCAAAAGTTACCCATGAAGCCATCATGGTCTGCGCTTCCCGCAAGCTTATCTATCAAGCCTCCCATTCATCAACCAAAGAATTTGACTGGAGAAGTGACCCAGAGTTGCATTCATCAACAAAACTGCACATAAGCTGTCCAACGTGCCTACCTTCAATGCCTAAAGAAATTGCGCAGGCATGAGGGACAAGCACCCGCTTCCTGTCATTGCACTGTCCCAGGAAATTGCATAGTGTTGTCAGGCAGTCCCCTTACTGGACTACTCCTCACTGCTCTTGAAAATTATGCAGTTTTCATGGACAATCAACCCGCTGCTTGGATCTAGATATCGCAGATGTCACTGCTGTCCCAGATTGCTCAACCCAGCCTCTTAGTGACCTCTGCACAGTTTTTTCCAATAATGTCCCAGAGCCTCCCATCCTGGCCTGACATGTGCTCTGCGCTATTTCAGAGCCTTGTCCTTTCTCACGGTCACCTATACCTGGAAATGAAAGACAATGCACCATGGTAGACTAGGGGATTTCTGGATTTGATGTTGTCTCGTCATGGGTGATTACAAAAATAGGTACATGGATGAGACATGACGCATCGATGAATACGATGAATAAGGAGCGCATGCTAGAAGAATTTCTCGCGGTTGGACGAACACACGAAGCATACATAGTAAACGAAGGAGACACATGCACATGCATGAACCATCAAGAGAACACCAAGACCATTGAAGACTTTGTGCACTTTGCCATGTGGAGGTGAAGCTATGGTACACCACGAGCACACTCATCACTCAATAACACAACAAATCGACACGAACAACACAACTAGCATGTGCATACCAACAGTGTTATGTCGAGTTGTGTCATGAGTCACCTCGGCCACATAACTACTTTGGGTCATATTTGTGTAATCAATGTAATGTAACGTGGAAGTCCAAGAGACCCACGGATGAAGTTAAAGAGCCATGTAAGTCGAAGAGTCATGTAAGTCAAACAATCATGAGGGAAGTTGAAGAGTCACAAGGGTCAGTTTCACCCTTGGCTATAAATACCCCTCATTTGTACATGCAAAAGAATTTTCACCTTAGCTCCTCCTACATAACCTTGAGAGTCTGTAGCTTTTCTTTGAGAGCGAGCAGTGGCTTCAACTCTCCACTACTGGGGTTAGTGATGTATGGTGTATGAATGTGTCTTGGAACTTTTGTTTAGTTCAGAAGCCTGTTAACGGGCCAACACGTTTTCACATGTATTGTATTTGTTTGTAAGACTATTCTTTGGACGCTTGTAATGCATGTGGTTTTAACATGTACTAAGATAGTTGAACTATTTCGGTTGTGTTAGTGCATATGTTGTTGGAAATGTGTTGTATCAGTTGTTAACATTGTCTCGCCTATGTGGACTATTCGCCAGACACTTGACAAATTTATTCTTGTAAACTTGTTATAACGAATGTCACACTCGTGTCGACTACTCTGCTGGGTGTTGTACGTGTTATGTGTTCACCTTTGCGTTTGTGATTGATGCATCTATGTGGACTACTCCACCAGAAGATGCGCAGATTCTTTTGTGTTGTGTGTCTCTAACAGAGTTGGGACTATTCTTTTCGACTTGAGACTCATTCTCACCCTCTCCCTCTGCAGTGAAAGAACTTAGACACAAGTTACACTAAGCACTCACTTGGCATACGAACCTCGTTGTTTGAAGACGAAGTATACCACTCTCATGTGCTGACAAGCAAGAGCTAAGGCATATCTTTAAGATAATGGTAACCAGGCCATTTTACCAAATGGTACTCCTACACCAAACAGTGTGAAGTATAGTTGGGACTTCGTACCGGGGAGATCCCCTGAATGTTGGTGGGTCTAGCACTGTCAACATACCACTTAACCAATTTATGCTGCCTATTGAGCCCATATTTCCTTGCGCAATTCCTGTGAGGAATAACCCATATTTAATTGGGAATTCCTTCTTCCATAACTGTGCAATGCAAAACTAGGTCCTCTTTTGATGGCATGCATGATCTGTACAACTCAGATCATTCTACAACTGATAGCACATTGTCCCTACATTCTAGTCTCAACTATGTCTTTCTATAAACTGATATGCATGAGTTTTTCATGAGGGAATCTTTAGTTAGCTGGAGTAGCACTAAGGGTGCACTAGTGCACCAACTCACAACAAGACCTCTACTAGTTTCACAAACAGTTAGAACTAGTTTCACAATCTATAACTCAGTGAAACTGAGTTATCTAGTTACAACTCAAATAAACTCATCCTTGACCCTTAATAATTAGGGAGAACATATACATGACTACAAAAATACTTCCAACTCGAAATTCCGAAGCTAATTAAGTTAATTAAACTTAATTAACTATTTACAGGTTGCTATGAGAATAGAATTCGTTTTTTAATTATTAGTTTAATTCAAGGACATATTACACTGGAATTTCTTGCTGCCATTTCTCAACACTCCCTCTCAACAAGAAAGGAATTATCAACTACCCCGATCCTGTCTCTGTGAAACTCGAATTTACATCTTGAAAATGCCTTTGTCAAAATGTCAGCATCTTGCTCCTCCATGGGAATGTACTCCAACAACATAATCTGCCTCAATACACAACCTCTGAGATGATGATATCAGATATCAATATGCTTGGAATGATCATGAAAAACTGGATTTTCAGAGAGTTTGATACAACTATGATTATCGTAGTAAATCACAGTTGGATCTATTAGCTAACCAAACAAAACAACCATAATCTTCCTCATCCAGATGGCCTCACATGCTGCCTGATTTGCAGCCATGTACTCTGCCTCTACCGAACTGAGTGCAACTAATCTCTGTTTCCTGCTCTACCAAGAAACTGTTGTTGATCTAATACTAAAGATCCCTCCTGATGTTCTCCTCCTGTTGGATGGACTCCCTGCCCAATTTGCATCGGTGAAGCTTTGAAGCTTCACTCCCTCTGTCTGTCTATACCACAATCCATACTGAGTAGTGCCCTTGAGGTATCTCAACACATGCTTTGCCACCTTCCAATACAACTTGGTAGGCCTAACCATCACCTGACTAAGCCGGTTAACTGCATAGCACATATTCGGTGGTGTGTTCACCAAATACATGAGTGAACCCACAAGCTTCTTGTAAATAGTTGCTTCCACTACTTCCCCTAAATCATCCTCTTTCCTCCAGTTACTTGATAGAGGAGTCTCCATGGGTTTGCTGCTCTCCATGCAGAACCTACTGAGTATCTTTTTGGCATACTTTCCCTAAGACACAAACAATTCCCCATCACCCTGCCATAATTCCATGCCCAAAAATTAATGCATGCGCCCCATGTCTTTCATCTCAAACTCTCTTGCAAGGTCCTCCTTGCAAGACTTGATTAGTTGATCATCACCTGTCAAAATCAAATCGTCAACATATAACACAATGATAAAAAATTTACCTTCCACCACTATGTGGTACAGGTTTGCATCCGCTTCACTCTTAGTGAATCCGTACCCGGTGAAATAACTATCGATCCTGGTGTACCAAGAACATGGTGCTTGCTTTAGTCCATACAATTCCCTCTTGATTCAACACATATGCGACTCATGGTCGAAGGCATCAAAACCTTCAGGCTGCTCTATGTACACCTCTTCCTCAATTGTGCCATTAAGGAAGGTTGTCTTTACATCCATATGATGTATCTTCCAACCCATCTGCGCTGATAATGCCAATATAGATTTGATCAATGAGTACCTTGCAATAGGAGCAAAGGTCTTGTTAGCCCTGAGGTGCAGTGCTACTATTTTGAAGACTAAAGGAGGGAAATGGTCTATTCTGCTGTCGTGGAGAGGTTCCCATATGGTCCATCACCTCACTTTTCTCACTCATCCACTCCCATCCACGTTCACTCATGTCCTAACCCAACCCTCATATCATAACAAAACTCACTTTCGCCTTGGCCCTACGTGAATTAATCCATTTTTTCCCCCCTATGTATTATTATTTTTCAGAGCGCATGAAAACATGCACTAATGTGCAAAAGCCCCCCAAAAACCTTACCTTTCCGTCCATATGTGCCCCTTTTCACATTTCGCAAGGTTGTCCCATACTTTCGTGTCCCCTGCTGTCAATCTTCCCACTGATCTGACAGTCCACAATGCATCCAACCAATGTTATACGCTTACCCGCTTTGACCAATCACCACTGTTAGATCATTTCTGCTAGATCTAATGGCTATTGCGCATATCGCTCGAGCAACAAGAGAGAGGGATACCCGCCCGATAAAGCGGTTTCCTCTCTCTCCTCTGCTACTACGTGGCACTCGATGAATGGAATTGAGCAGGCTCCGACCTTTAATTCTTACCGCCCGATATAAACCATTTTCGCTTGAGTAAACCGCTCCCGGGCATTATCCTTCGAGCACCTCCTCCGCCCGATAGCCATTTGATCTACCCATCTAAGATCTGATGGCTCAGACTTATTCCACTCCCACCACGACTTCAAGCCTCCAGCGATTGATCTCCTCCGCCCATTCCTCCCGATCCAACGACCCTCGTTCACGATCACCATAGTTCATCCTCTACTGCTTGACCAACATCCCGACCATCGATCCACACCATCCAACGGCCCCCGTACCCCACTTCCCACCAGTCACCCGGGGAGGAAATTTGTTGGCTTTGTCAGTGTTTTTGACAATTGAACAGTTGAATTGGAATAATAGAATGCATGGCTGAAAGGGGAAAAAACAACAGCATGATGCAGCCGAACCAACAGAAATGATCATGAAACATTGTTGGCACGAGTGAACCACCTGACAGCGCGGCGAAATTACTAGAATTTGATTACCGTGTTTGTTAGAAACAGAGCTATCTAAGCTCATGTTTGTTTAGTTATGGTATCAAGTAGTTAGAAGACAGAGAGGGATAGATTAAGACATCTCGAGCCTTAGAGAGTTCGAGAGTATTGTAAAAAGCCTATAAATGGCTAAAAGTTTGAAGTAATAGGGTTTCAACTTTTGGAGACTATGGATACTCTGTTCCTCCCAGTGCCTCATCTTCATTCCAGTAATACAAGCTTCTGTTGCTGTTACATGTTCAATTTCCATCTTCTCCTATGTTCTAAGCTTGCACTTGAATAGGTTATTCATGTTTTCTTCTGTGTCTAATGCCAGATAACTGTCATCTTATCTCTGCATTGATAAATTAGATTTGCAAGCTTCATTTACTTTCTGTAGCTAGCCATTCATATGTGTTTATGTATGTATCTACTGGTACAGTCAGGATTCTCCATCTATTCATTGAATCTATAAACTATTGAGCATTAGTGGTCGAAAGCCTTGTCAAGTTGAGGGTGTTCATGCATGCCTTGAGTGAAAATAGAGTTGAAACAGTCAAATGAACCCCAATCCATTCCAATAGTTCAAAGAATGATATTAAAGATTTATATGTTACTAGGCATCTCTGAGCTACAACCTAGGAGAGTTTCCTGGAGTGCTAACATAATTGGCACCGTTACTGGGGAGAGGAGACTGAAGCTTAGCTTCCCCGGGGGACGACATAGATCCAACTTTGATGATAGACAAAGTCTGGACACTATTTGGGTTGTAGTCATCTATCTGGCGAATCTACTAGAGGATGAACCTCTTGGCGACTCCACTCCATAGTTCTGTCTCAGTTTGTGAGGCATACTTGGAGAAATCCTCAGAAGCCACGAGCTGACCTAGTACTTGACCCTGAAAAAATCATCAAAGAAAGAAAGGCGTTGCAGAAAGGAGCATCAGGTTCAGGTAGCTCTAAACAATATTCCATATCTCTTCAAGAAAATCCTGTAATAGAACAAATACATGTTGAGAGTATAGAATCTAATACTAGCAGTGAAGAAAAAATCTCAGAGATTCATAAAGCTCCTTATCCTTTAGGTTCTTCTTTCGTTGTAAGCCCAAAGGAAGCCTCTCCTCCTATCCATCATACTCCTTTATTCTTATCAGTCACTCCTCAACCCTCTATCATTCAGACTTCCAATACCCTTATAGCCACCACAGCTATGGCAACACCACAGGCACCTACCAAAATGGAAAGAATCATAGTTGCTAGGTATGGACCTCTAGTACTGCCCACTCCTTTGAATGCCATGCCTACTGGAGAATATCAGAAGTATATGCCTAAGTTCACTGGGACTGAAGGTGTTACAGTTGAGGAACATCTTGAATCATTCTATAGCTATGCTGATAACCTGGACATTAGTGAAACTGATGTATGGATGAGAGTCTTTGTCCAAAGTCTAGATGGAGAGGCTAGAAAATGGTTCAGAGAACTGACCCCAAGGTCTATAGCAGATATTGAGGCTTTAGATGATGCATTCCTAAAGCATTCAGGGGATAAGAAGGATCTACTCTACTGCCACACCGAGTTTGGGATCTTAAAGAGGGAAAATGGTGAGTTGTTGTCTGATTTTAATAAGAGGTTTAACTGCATGTACAACAAGATACCAGCTGAAGTAAAACCCACCACTACCTTTGCTAAACTCACCTATGCCAGTGCCTTTGATTCTAACTTCTGTCTACTATTGAGGGAGAGACGATGTGCTACCTTGGCTGATATGTAGGATGCAGCCTTGGAAGTAGAATCAAACATCATGGCTATAGAGAAGCTCAAGGGGAATGTTGATAGAAGGAGATAGAGGGGCGAATCTTCATCATCTTCAGACCCCAAGATAGATAAAATGACCAAGATGATAGAGTCATTAGCCTCTGAAATCTCCAAATTAAAGGTTGAGCAACACCTTGGGAAAGGAAGAGTTCCTAATGCCTTTGCTCCTAGAAATCCAAATCCATATAGAAGAGCTAATGAGCAGTTGTAGATTTTGCAAAGAAGCAAAGATGCCAATGAAGACCAAATGGCGAAGACCCCTTTCCAGAATGTAGTCATGGAAGAAGAGCAGTTTGAAGAAGATGATGAGATCCATTGTCTGGAAGACAAAGGCAGTGCCTCCTTTTTGACCTTAGCTGCTTATGACAAGTCATTATTCAATGACTAGATCAACCAAGAGTGGGATGGTGGAGCTGTTCTGCAAACTGATGATCAACACAGATATGATCTGAGGTCGAAGATAAATGATGCCAAGGAAACTCCTGTTCATAGAGCTATTGTCCCTGCAATACAACAAGTTAATAAGCAGAAACAACCAGTAGTTGATCCCATGATCCTCAAAGCTCCAGCTCACGAGGTAAGAGGCCTTGAAAAGTCTCCTTCTCTTTTCAATTTTGAATTAGAAATTCAGAAGCTAAGCATACCTATACCTCTGATTGAACTAGTGAAGAATGAGTCCTTCAAGAGATCTATCCTCGAGGCCCTTGAGCCTAAAGCCATCCAAGCCTCCACTGACTATGTAAATCTACAAGATGACAAACCAACTATTGTTCTCAGCCCAATGATTGAAAATTATGATGACAACTCCCCATCATTCTATGTCTCTTTGACTATTCATGACAAAATCCTTCACAACTGCCTTCTGGACATAGGAGCCAGCCATAATCTAATTCCCAAGGTTGTCATGGATGAGTTGGGTCTTGACATTACCAAGTCTTATCATGACCTATTTTCTTTTGACTCTAGAAAGGTGAAATGCTTGGGATTAATCAAAGACCTAGCCATCACCTTGTCTTAGCTTCCCATGAAGAGCATGATGATGGATATTGTGGTAGTAGATGTACCCCCCAAGTTTGGTATGTTGCTTTCCAGAGGTTGGATCAAGAGATTAGGTGGAACATTGCAAAATGATCTGTCCTATGATACTGTCCCAGTGTTTGGAGGTGAGAGTAGGAGATTATACAGAGAAGCTCAGTTGGCTTATATCATCAGTGATGAAATGAATCCCACTAATCATCCCATCTATGCTGTCGACACTGATTTTGGAGCCTGTATTCTTCAAATTGAAGAATCCCAGTTGGCCTCCATGCAACTTAGCAAATTGGTTTGCCAGATCATAGAGGAAGAAGACCCACAAATTTGGGACAAGTTCTTTGATGGATCTTGCTCTAAGGAAGTTGCAGGGGCAGGTGTAGTCCTTGTGTCCCCTGTTATACTCCTATAGTAATAGGTGTCATATTTCATGATTGACTGGTTGAGCTCTGTAATATGTTCATACCTTTCCTTGCTGTAAAGGTTTCCATATTATTAAAAAATAAAAAAATTTAAAAAATGTAAAGAGGGTATATCCTAAAAGAAAAACCAAAGGGTGAAAAAAATAAATGGTCAAAAGAAAAATGAAAAGAAATGAACCCCAAATAAAAAAGACCAGGAAAGTGTGCAAGTCCAAATGCCACTACTATTTCATTCCTGTAAATAAAGCATCATGTACAGCTTGTTGAACCTTTTGCCACAGTTGATGAATGGCCAAACAACTTAATCTTGGCCAGTTCATGTTTGAATTTAATGTTTTAGAGATAGAGAATAAAAATCGTCCAAACTGTTTAATCTTGGCAGATAAGTAGATAGGTAGAGAAGCAAAGGAGCTCAACTGTTTAATCTAAGCCCTTGGAAGAAATAAGTGCAGACTTAGGTAGGATTGCCATGTAAAGAAAAGAAAAAATTGAGAGGGTTTGCCAGTCCAAGTGCACCCAAGAGAAAGAGAAGAAAAAATGTTAGGAAAAGTAGGCAAGGTAGGCAATTTTTTGAAGTTGCAGAATGAGACTTGTGATAAATTTTGTCTCTCAAAGTGTTAATCTTACCTCTATCACAAGTACTATGGAAGACATTACTCTTGGAGCAGCTCAAGCGAGGCATGAATAACTCCCATTCATACTGTTTCCCCAATCACTTACTAATTTCCCCCAATGATATTGAGATCTGCTTAATATCACCGAGTCACTCATCTCATTCCATTTCATCCATTGCCTAAGTAAAACCCCATGTTTACTTAGGAAAATGTACAAATATCACATATCCCTCAAAAACCCCTTTTTCCCATTTAAGCCTAAGTTTCCTAAACATTATACTTAGCACTTTCATTTCAAATTTCATATTAACAAATTAACATTTATTATATAACTCCCTTGTAAATGTTTCCCTACCCATACAATGTATTTATAATAGAAAACCCCTTGTATTTTAATATCTCGCCTTGGTTTTATTATAAACCATAGCACTGTACAAATCGGGAATTAAAAGGTTTATCTGAAACCTTTTAATAAACGTTCCTCATGCCTTCCAAATATTAATTAACCTCACGTTAATTAAAAAACTAAACTCAACCCCGATAACCAATCAAATCTGCCCCGAGTTTATTAAAGACGTGATTTATTTTGCGCTGGTCTTGTGCGCTAACTCCCTGCCTTATTCATAAAGCGCCAGCCTTCCAATCAGTGGCCCCACATCCGACGGCGGATGTCCATTTCGCTAGCCCTCCATCTGCCGAACTTTAAGCCCCAGGGAACCGGTGGTATTTCCCCCGTACAAAGGACGCATGGTGCTCTCCCGCAGTGTTCGCTGCCCCTCCGCCTGAAACCGCCCAAGCCCGAAAGCGGTGTGGGCAAAACAACTTACCACCCTCCCACTCACCCATCGCTGACATCACCCGCCACGTCATCCATACCGTACCCCTGCTGACGTCATGCTTACGTCACCTGTCCGAAAAATCAATTTTTCCCGCAAAAAATTATTTTGTCAATGAAGGGTAAAAAAGGTCATTTATGTTATATTTTCTGCATATAGCGCCCGCGCGCTCCAAGCTTAAAACTAACTCAGCTCCAGTTTTGATCGCCTCCGACCAGCATAGCCACAAAAGTAAGCTTCGCAGCACTACCATTCAACCCACCATTTTGCAGTAACACAGTTGAACCGGCAAACACAGGGACTTCCAAGCCCGCAGAAGAGAAAATCAGAGATTTACAGGATGATTTGCTACCCTGGCCAGTGGATCTTCAAAAGACATGATTTACCAGAGAAAAGTGGTGATAAGACACCTTAGTAGATAGCGGTGGGTAGAAATCAAATCAGAATTGAAGAAAATCAGATTAAAGTCAAAGAGTATCAAAGGAGCGTTAAAGTGTATCAGGGCAGAAATAAAAACATATCAATTCAAAATTAAATAGTATTAGAGCCGACTAAGAAAAGCAGGTCAAAAGTTAAAGAAAAGTTAATGCAAACAGTCGGCACAGAGCTACAAAGGACACCTATAGGCCGAACCCTAAAGAGCCAGCTTCCAGCACAACATAAGTTGGTTGTTTCTACTTTGCTTGTAAATTACTTTAGGTTAAATTTAGATATTATCTCAGAGCTTTTATGAGATATCTTTTTGTACATATTTTGTTGTATAAATACCCTCTTCATCATAGTTTTGAAGAGGTTGGGTATGTATATATTTCCTAGACTTTGCTGTAATACTGAACTTTGGAATAAAAAGGCTGTTGGGATCAAACTGTTGTCTAGCCTACTAGATGAGGAGTTGAAGCAGAGGACCTGTCACAGAATTCTTGAATCAAACTTCGGATCAATAAGTTCCTTATAACTTGTGTTTTTACAGTTTTCATGTTTACTATATCATCTGTGTTTCATAAATCTGAATAATAAAGCAAAAGATTAATTCAGAATTTGCTTCTATGCACTCTGTTTTCAGTCTTTATTATTCTTTGTGTTTTCTTCAGAATTAGTTTAAACAGTGAATTCTTAATTGCTCATGTTTCCCCTGATTCTTTCATGTTGAGTATTTGCTAAGGAATTCTTAAATTCTTCTTAACAGTAATCATCCATTTTCCCTCTATCAATATGTTGAAGGATTCTTAATTGCCCTTCACCCATTTGAGTCCATTCCATCTGATTCCAGCCTTTTAATTATTCCATGTTTGACTACCTTGCTCTGTGATGCCATCCTCTGTTAGAAACCAAATCCAGGAAACCATATCCTTTGACTCCATCATGCCCAATGGACTGAACTCTTCAGTTTTACCTCACTGTTCTATTGAATCTCACCACCCAAACTCAAAGCAAAACCCTTGTATTTCATAACTAGCCTAATATCTTCCAAAAACAAAGCTAAATTATAAAGAGAGAGGCCTCTCTGGATGCAGAATGGCTAGAATATGTATCTAAAAGATTGGTTTGTGGTTACCTCGACCGTATTCCCTTTCTAACAACTTTTGGGAACAACCTGAGTGATAACATTATTGGCGACTCCACTGGGGACCTGAAAAATTGTCTGTTACTATTGTTTATTTCATAAGCTACAGATGGAGCCTGAAGTTAGCCAGGTAGCCTTTGAAACTACTTTTGATTTGCAATTTCAGAAGTAAATAAATGCTTCTTCAGTCTATCTCCGGCCTAGTTTATGTTTTGAATAGTTGGTTCCAAATACTTGATCAGTTCCTCTTTTCAAATAAATCTTTAGGAAAATTTAAAATCCCCACACCTAAAACTTCCTAGAAGACACTGTTAAAGTTGTATTGTCAAAATTCATTTCAAGAAAAAACCAAAAACAGACCTAGAAACTGGCTTCAAAAAAGACTCGCAATACAAGATCAAATCCTGATCTTAATCCCCCACCTATGTTTGAAAATCCTAATCTGATTCCCAGGATCCTTAGAAGCCAAGAGAGCCAAGAAAATTCTGTTAGTTCACACCTTGAAAAACATTTGTAGAACCCTATTCCATCTGAGCTTACCTCTGAAAAAACACCAAACCTTTCTGTCATTATTGCAGCTTCTCCAAGTTCGCCATCAGCACCTCCAACTACCTTTTTCACTCCTCCATCTTCAACACACATTCCTAGTATTATCCCTGCTCTCCCAGCTATCACATTTATCTCTGCAATCATGGCAAACCGATATACTCCCCTAAACTTACCTGCAAATCCAGGGGCTATGCCTCAAGACTATCAAATCAAAATCACCTATTTTGACGGTACCGGCACTTACACAGCTCAACAACATACCAAGAAAATGACCGACTATTTTGAAAACTATGAGATTGATGATGATGATGTCAGAATGAAAGTATTTGTTCAAAGTTTAACTGGAGATGTTAGAACTTGGTTTAGAGCCCTTCTTGCAAACAATATCAATGACCCACAAGCTCTCTATCAGACTTTCTTGAACAAATGGGAAAAGAAGAAAGATCCTCTCCACATTTTATCAGAATATGAAAACCTAAGAAGAAGTACTCAAGAAACTATTCGAGATTATTGTAGCATATTCAATAACATCTACAATGCTATTCCTCAGAATCTCAGATCTCCTCCAGATTTGGCCTTGATTAAATTCCCTGATGCATTTGACTCTGATATGGCTTACCAACTTAGGGAAAGAGCTCCTAGAAACTTAGAAGAAATGCAGAGCATAGCTGTCAGTGTTGAAGCCAATCTAATATCTAAATGGTCTAGAGCCAGAGCTGAAAGGAGAACACCTTTCAAGGAAGAACCTTCTGCCTTTGAACAGAAACTAGATGCAATCATTAAAGGAATGGACAGATTGGGTGATAGAGTGGAAACAATTGAGAGAAAGTCTCTTTGGGATGGTCAACCAAACAATGCTGGCAGAAATCCAAATTTCAGGAAAAATCAAATTCCTAACACTGGAAAGACAAGGCCTGACCAAAACATTAGGCCCTCATTTCAAGAAAATTACGCTGAAACCTCAACTTCTGATGAACCAGAAGAAGACACTCAAATTAATTTGATGGGACTCAACAATGAACAACAAGTTTTCTTGACCCAAGAGGATCAAGAAGCTAACATCCTTGAACAATTCCAAACTCAGTCAGGTGAATCATTTGACTTTAGGGAGGGATATGATACAACCATTTATGAAGTCCACAAACAATACAATCTGAGGAGTAGAAGAATAGATGTCCATGAAATCAGTAAACAGAAAGATACCAAACAACCGAACAAAGGTAAGATCAGTAACCCCCCTGTACATATTCTTTCTCAAACAGACCCTAACCCAAATAATCCAATTGTTGAAGATACATCAGACAATCAAATACCTAACAGATAGCCTTCCACTGCTATTCCTGCTGAAGGAAAAGAAGAATTGCCTTTAGAACATGATTCAGAAAAAATTTCAGCCCTTAATCCCTGTCCTAAAGAAGAGAAAAACGCAGAAAATTCAGCTGTCTGAAAGGCAAAGACTCAGACCAAAAAACCTTTCAATCTTGAGACAGAAGTAGGCAAACTAAAGATAGTTGTTCCATTATCCGAATTAGCTAAACATGATGTCTACAGAAGTCAAATCAGCAGATCACTCAAAATTTCAGCGAATGAAGATTCAGTAAACGTTTTTCATGATCAACCGGAACTGATATTCAGCCTTGAAGTAAATGGAAAGACAGTAGAGGGACAAGTTCCTCCTTTTTATGTGGCCTTAAACATACATGATAAAATACTCCATAATGCCATGTTTGATTCTGGTGCTTCCCATAACTTAATGCCTAAAACTGTAATGGAGAAACTTGACCTTGACATCACCAGGCCATATAAAGATCTTTTCTTTTTTGATTCAAGTCAGGTCAAATGTTTAGGTTTAATCAAATATTTATGTGTGTCACTAGTCCAATATCCTGCCAAAACCATCTTGATGGACATAGTAGTAGCAGATATTCCTCCAAAATACGGTATGTTATTGTCTAGATCTTGGGGTGCTAAGCTTTAAGGATCTCTACAGTTGGACATGTCGTATGCTACTATTTCAGTATTTGGTCAACCAAAGAGACTATACAGAGAAACCCTTATGAAATATGTAGTAAGTAGTCAAGAGAAACCTGAAAATTTCCCTATCTACTCAGTACATTCAGGCATGGATTCTTTTATCCTATACAATGCTGAAAGTGATCCTCCACACAATAAAACTCCTAACAACTGAAACAGAAGAAACAACAAATGAAAGGTCTAGTGTCTGAATCCAAGAAATTGCTAAAAATCATGAAACGTTGGATAAACCAAAACAGTCTGAAAAACCATATCTCCCTGCTGAACAGATCATTGAAAGTCCAGATGCTAATCATAAACACGAAATACTGTGGTATTTAGAGTTTGATGGTTCTGTGAACAAATTAGGAGCAGGGGCAAGAGTCTGGGTGCACAACCTTGAAAACAATCAGGTTGAAGGCCATGCCCACAGGTTAAACTTTAGATGCACAAATAATATGGCTGAATATGAAGCTCTGTTGCTAGGTCTTAAACTGCTGAAGAAATTAGGAGCAACTAGAGTGTCAGTCTTGGGAGATTCTGATTTAATCATTCAACAGATAAAATGGAAGTTCTTGACCAACGATCCCAGATTAAAAGAATACAGAACAACAGCCATAGAGATCCTCAACAAATTTTTGGAAAGTCATCTTGCCAAAATTCCAAGAAAACATAACTTACAAGCTCACAGTCTAGAAATGTTTGCCAGCACCTGTAAATTACCATTTGAACCAAATTAGCAATTCACAGCAGAAATCAGACATAGGCCAGCCATACTTGATAATTTGAAGAACTGGAAAGTGTTTGAAAGTGATAAATAGATCAACAATTTTTTGACTCTAGAAGAGGAATTTTCCAGCACTAACGCAGATGGAGATATGGTGAGTGAATTTGATCCAGAAAATCGGATAGAAACAGACATTTCAGCAGAAAACGCGACTCAAATGCTTCATCCAACAAAATTCACCAAAGAAGAAATACAAGAGCTTAAAGAAACAGATATTGATGAGATCATTGAAGGAAAATCTGAAATTATCAATCTGAAAGACAATCATTTTCCCAAAGGATTAACTCCTTTGGAAGATCTCTTTGATTTCAACGACATTCCAGAAAAACCTCAGATGGAACCTCCAAAAGCAGACATTGAATACTACAACATAGGAACTGAACAGAATCCAAAAATGATAAAATTGATAAAATTGATAAAATTGTCCAAAACTTTGCCCTGTGATAAAAATCTGAAGTATGTCGAACTGATCAAAGAATTCCAGGATGTTTTTGCCTGGAGCTATGAAGACCTGAAATCTTATGACACCTCTGTAATTCAGCATACAATACCCCTCAAGGAAAATCAAAAGCCATTCAAACAGAAACTCAGAAGAATCAACCCTGTACTGCTTCATTTAATTGAAAAAGAAATCAGACAAATGCATGATGCAGGGATAATTGCACCAACCAGATTTTCAGAGTGGGTGTCTAATTTAGTGCCTACCAGGAAGAAAACAAGGGAAATCAGGGTATGTGTTGATTTAAGAAATTTAAATAAGGTTTCTTTGAAGGACAATTACCCTTTACCAAAGATGGATCATATTTTACAAAGGGTATTAGGTGCTTCTAGGATTTCACTTTTGGATGGGTTCTCAGGTTTCAATCAGATTCTAGTTCATCCTGATGACCAAGAAAAAACTGCATTTACAACACCATGGGGTACATTCAAATATGTTAAAATGCCATTTGGACTCAAGAACGCAGGGGCAACCTTTCAACGAGCAATGGACATAGCTTTTGCAAAACAAATTCATGATTTTCTAGTTGTATATCTAGATGACCTCACTGTGTTTTCCAAAAAAGACCAGCAACATTTAGATCATTTGAGACAAGTGTTCCTTAAATGTAGACAATATGGTATCTCACTGAATCCTAAAAAATTTGTGTTTGGTCTAGAAGAAGGCAAACTGTTAGGTCACATCATCTCCAAAGATGGCATCAAAATTGACCCTGCTAGAATTGAAGCTATTTTGCAAATACCCCACCCCAGGAATGTCAAAGAACTTCAAGCTTTCTTAGGGAAGATTAATTTTTTGAGAAGATTCATACCTAACTTGGCTGAATTAATTAGACTGTTGAACAACATGTTGAGAAAGGATTCAAAGGTTAAATGGAAAATAGAAGCCAAACAAGCATTTGAAGAAATCAAAATGGCTTTGACCAAAACACCAGTCCTCACAAGTCCAAAATTCGACAGAGATTTTATAATTTTCTCATTTGCATCAGAACACACTATAGCAACTATTTTACTTGAAAAAGATGATCAAGGATGTGAAAAACCCATAGCCTTTTTCAGTAAAGCACTTAGAGATGCACCTCTGAATTATAAAATCATGGAAAAACAGGCCTATGCACTTGTGAAAGCCATTCAAGACTTCAGAGTCTACATACTGTACTCACATGTAATAGCTTATGTGCCAAATGCTGTTGTAAAAGACATCTTGACTCAGGATGGGATTGAAAGCAAATGAGGCAAATGGATTGCCAAAATATTGGAGGATGACTTTGAAATAAAACCTACAAATCAGCTAGGCCTTCTTAGAATCACCTTGGTATGTTGACATAATTCATGTATTATTAAACTTGCAGGCTCCTACAGGGTTATCTAGAACAAAGAAAAGATTTTTAAAGATGAAAGCTTCAAAATTTTGTGTTTTAGATGGTGCTCCTTTTTGGAAAATTCATGAATGTATTTTATTAAATTGTTTGATCAAAGAAGAAACTGACAAGGTTCTCAAAGAATTTCATGCAGGAGACTGTGGTGGACACCTCTATTGGAAATCAACTACAGACAAAATCCTAAGGGCTGGATTTTATTGGCCAACCTTGTTCGCTGATGTAAAAAAGTTTGTCATTGCTTGCCACAAATGCCAAATTTTTGAAGGTAAAAGAAAACTGTTACCCTTGCCCTTGAGACCAATTTCCATTGAAAAACCATTTCAAAAATGGGGTTTTGACTTCATTGGAGAAATCCATCCTTCCTCATCTGGCCAGCATAAATGGATACTTACTACTACATACTATTTCACCAAATGGATAGAAGCCATCCTTGCTAGACAAGCTAATGATACAGTGATTATAGGATTCTTAGAGACCAACATCTTGTCTAGATTTGGCTATCCTGAGAAAATCATAACTGACAATACTGCTGCCTTCAAATCCAAGAAACTGATAAATTTTTGTAGCAAATATCATATCACTTAGGCCATTCCATAGCCTATTACCATCAAGGTAATGGTCTAGCTGAGTCCTCCAATAAAAGCCTAATCAATATCATTAAGAAATTGCTGGAAGAGAATAAGAAAAACTGGCACAAGAAGCTTACAAATGCACTATGGGCAGACAGACTTACTACAAAAAGATCAATTGGAACTAGCCCTTATGAGCTAGTTTATGGCATGGAGGCTGTGTTTCCTTCATCTTTAGGAGTTCCTGTGATGAAATTGCTGCAAGAAGCTCAGGTGGAACCCAATGGCATTCAAAGAAGAATAAATTAGACCATCCATTTGTAGCAGACCAGAGAGGAAGTACACCAAAGATCCCAAGTGTTACAAGAAAAACTTAAGAAGATATTTGATAAAAGAACCAAAGCAGAAGATTTCTACATTGGAGACAAAGTTCTAAAATGGGATTCCAGGAGAGAAGACAAAGGAAAACATGGGAAGTTTGTCTTCCTATGGAAATGGCCATTTATCATCCAAGCATTGCAAGGGAACAATACTTACTTTTTAAAGAGTCTGGATGGTACAGAAACAAAAGACGGACAAGTGAATGGTCGAATGCTGAAACACTACTTTGATCCAGTTTTTGATATATTTTGATTCTAACATGTACATAAGGAAGTTTAGTTTCAGCAGCTTGAAAGACATGAACATCTTGTTCATTTCAGCAGTGAGAATGAGGAAGAAAGTGCAGATAATTTTGAAAGCAGTGAAGTGACTTTATCAAATTTTTTTTGCCTCATTTCAGTTTATCAGAGATTGCAGAAGAAGACTTGGGAGCAGGAATATAAGATCCAATAATCCAATCAGGCTATCCAAAACAGATGTACAGTTGTTTGAATCAACTTAAGAATAATGTATATATTTTACATGATCCTTTTGTATAGTTTTCTACTTTCAGCAAAGGAAGATTTCAGAGCACAGTAAAAGGTATTTATAAGGCCATCTGACCTGCTGTTCTTGAATTTCCACCAAGGAAAGCCATCCCCATGTGGAGCCAGTGTTATACTCCTATAGCAATAGGTGTCATATTTCATGATTGACTGGTTGAGCTCTGTAATATGTTCATACCTTTCCTTGCTGTAAAGGTTTCCATATTATTAAAAAATCAAAAAAATTAAAAAATGTAAAAAGGGTATACCCTAAAAGAAAAATCAAAGGGTGAAAAAAATAAATGGTCAAAAGAAAAATTAAAAGAAATGAACCCCAAATAAAAAAGACCAGGAAAGTGTGCAAGTCCAAATGCCACTACTATTTCATTTTCTGTAAATAAAGCATCATGTACAGCTTGTTGAACCTTTTGCCACAGTTGGTGAATGGCCAAACAACTTAATCTTGGCTAGTTCATGTTTGAATTTCATGTTTTAGAGATAAAGAATAAAAATCTGTCCAAATTGTTTAATCTTGGTAGATAAGTAGATAGGTAGAGAAGCAAATGAGCTCAACTGTTTAATCTGAGCCCTTGGAAGAAATAAGTGCAGACTTAGGTAGGATTGCCATGTAAAGAAAAGAAAAAATTGAGAGGGTTTGCCAGTCCAAGTGCACCCAAGAGAAAGAGAAGAAAAAATGTTAGGCAAAGTAGGCAGGGTAGGCAGTTTTTTGAAGTTGTAGAATGAGACTTGTGATAAATTTTGTCTCTCAAAGTGTTAATCTTACCTCTATCACAAGTACTATGGAAGACATTACTCTTGGAGCAGCTCAAGCGAGGCATGAATAACTCCCCTTCATACTGTTTCCCCAATCACTTACTAATTTCTCCCACTGATATTGAGATCTGCTTAATATCACCGAGTCACTCATCTCATTCCATTTCATCCATTGCCTAAGTAAAACCCCATGTTTACTTAGGAAAATGTAAAAATATCACATATCCCTCAAAAACCCCTTTTTCCCATTTAAGCCTAATTTTCCTAAACATTATACTTAGCGCTTTCATTTCAAATTTCATATTAACAAATTAACATTTATTATATAACTCCCTTGTAAATGTTGCCCTACCCATACTATGTATTTATAATAGAAAACCCCTTGTATTTTAATATCCCGCCCCGGTTTTATTATAAACCGTAGCACTGTACAAATCGGTAATTAAAAGGTTTATCTGAAACCTTTTAATAAACGTTCCCCGTGCCTTCCAAATATTAATTAACCTCACGTTAATTAAAAAACTAAACTCAACCCCGATAACCATTCAAATCTGCCCCGAGTCTATTAAAGATGGGATTTATTTTGCACCGGTCTCGTGCGCTAACTCCCTGCCTTGTTCATAAAGCGCCAGCCGTCCAATTAGTGGCCCCACAGCTGAAGGCGGACGTCCATTTCGCTAGCCCTCCATCTGCCAAACTTTAAGCCCCAGGGAACCGACGGTATTTCCCTTGTACCAAGGACGCGTGGCGCTCTCCCGCAGTGTTTGCTGCCCCTTCGCCCGAAACCGCCCAAGCCCGAAAGCGGTGCGGGCAAAATAGCTTACCGCCCTCCCACTCACCCCTCGCTGACGTCACCCGCCACGTCATCCATACCGTACCCCCGCTGACGTCATGCTTACGTCACCCGTCCGAAAAATCAATTTTTTCCGCCAAAAATTATTTTGTCAATAAAGGGTAAAAAAGGTCTTTTATGTGATATTTTCTACATATAGCGCCCACACGCTCCAAGCTTAAAACTGACTCAGCTCCAGTTTCAACCGCCTCCGACCAGCATAGCCACAAAAGTAAGCTTCGCATCACTACCATTCAACCCGCCATTTTGCAGTAACACAGTTGAACCGGCAAACACAGGGACTTCCAAGCCCGCAAAAGAGAAAATCACAGATTTACAGGATGATTTGCGACCCTGGCCAGTGGATCTTCAAAAGACATGATTTACTAGATAAAAGTGGTGATAAGACACCTTAGCAGATAGCGGTGGGTAGAAATCAAATCAGAATTGAAGAAAATCAGATTAAAGTCAAAGAGTATCAGAGGAGCGTTAAAGTGTATCAGGGCAGAATTAAAAACATATCAATTTCAGAATTAAAGAGTATCAGAGCCGATTAAGAAAAGCAGGTTAGAGGTTAAAGAATAGTTAATGCAAACAGTCGGCACAGAGCTACAAAGGACACTTGTAGGCCGAACCCTAAAGAGCTAGCTTCCAGCACTACATAAGTTGGCTATTTCTACTTTGCTTGTAAATTACTTTAAGTTAAATTTAGATATTATCTCAGAGCTTTTATGAGATATCCTTTTGTACATATTTTGTTGTATAAATACCCTCTTCATTAGAGTTTTGAAGAGGTTGGGTATGTGTATATTTCCTAGACTTTGCTGTAATACTGAACTTTGGAATAAAAAGGCTCTTGGGATCAAACTGTTGTCTGGCCTACTGGATGAGGAGTTGAAGCAAAGGACCTGTCACAGAATTCTTGAATCAAACTCCGGATCAATAAGTTCCTTATAACTTGTGTTTTTACAGTTTTCATGTTTACTATATTATCTGTGTTTCATAAATCTGAATAATAAAGCAAAATATTAATTCAGAATTTGCTTCTCTGCACTCTGTTTTCAGTCTTTATTATTCTCTATGTTTTCTTCAGAATTAGTTTAAACAGTGAATTCTTAATTGCTCCTGTTTCCTCTGATTCTTTCATGTTGAGTATTTGCTAAGGAATTCTTAAATGCTCCTTAACAATAATCATCCATTTTCCCTCTGTCAATATGTTGAAGGATTCTTAACTGCCCTTCACCCATTTGAGTCCATTCCATCTGATTCCAGCCTTTTAATTGTTCCATGTTTGACTACCTTGCTCTGTGATGCCATCCTCTGTTAGAAACCAAATCCAGGAAACCATCTCCTTTGACTCCATCATGCCCAATGGACTGAACTCTTCAGTTTTACCTCACTGTTCTATTGAATCTCACCACCCAAACTCAAAGAAAAACCCTTGTACTTCATAACTAGCCTAATATCTTCCAAAAACAAAGCTAAATTATAAATAGAGAGCCCTCTCTAGATGCAGAGTGCCTAGAATCTGTATCTAAAAGATTGGTTTGTGGTTACCTCGGTCGTATTCCCTTTCTTACAACTTTTGGGAACAACCTGAGTGATAACATCCCACACAAGAATGCATTCATTTATCTTTCAAGTTAACTTTTTAGGTCACAAATAACATAGAAGAGTACGCAACCTTGATATTGGGCTTAAATGCTGCTAAAGAAATGGGCATCAAAGGTCTGAAGGTGTTTGGAGATGCAAACCTTATCATTCAGCAGGTGAACAAAACTTTCCAAGCAAAGCATCCAAGGCTGAAAGCATACAGAGATGAGGTATGGAAGCTCAAGGGTTCTTTTAATAGTTTTAACATTTCTTACATCCCTAGAATGAAGAACCAGCTTGTTGATTCCCTTGCTGTGTCTGCTATCACGTTTATTCCTCCTTTTCCTCCTAAATTGACTTATGAAATTCAGGTGAAATATAGACCATCTCTGTCTGACAATGTCAAATACTGGAAAGCTTTTGAAGATGATGATGAAATTAATAGGTTTTTACAAGTCGTTGATGAATTTTCTGAAATGCACATTGACCAAGAAAACGAAACCATTGAAGAATGCAACCAGTCCAAGCTAAAGGATGATATTGGCCAGGATAACATTGTTCAGCTACCTAGTAACGATATACCCAAAGGATTGGTGCCCCTAGAGAAGCTGTTTGATCATAATGATGTACCTTATAAGCCTGCCAAAAAAGAAAATGAGTCTGCAGTTCATAGACATAATGTAGGGAGTTCAGGCCATCCAAAGTACATAAATCTGTCCACTCACTCATCTTCTGCCCAAAGTTTCAAGTATTGCACCCTAATGAAACAATTTGCTGATATTTTTGCTTGGGAGTATAGTGATCTTAGGACCTATGACACCAACATCATTCAGCATAAGATTCCATTGGAGAAGAACACCATCCCTTTTAAGCAGAAATTAAGACCTATCAGCCTTGTCTTATTGCCTTTGATTGAAAAAGAAATCAAGAAGCTGTTGGATGCCAAGATCATAGTTCCCCTAAGGTATTCAAAGTGGATAGCTAACCTTGTTGTAGTAAGAAAGAAGAATGGAGAAATCGGGCTTTGTGTTGACTTCAAGAATCTGAACAAATGCTCTAAAAAAGACAACTACCCCCTGCCTAAGATGGAACACTTGTTGCAAAAAGTTTCAGGGGCTAGTGTCATGTCTTTCTTAGATGGATTTTCAGGTTGCAATCAGGTTGCTTTACATCCAAAAGATCAGGAAAAGACTGCCTTCACTACTCCTTGGGGCACTTTCATGTACTCCAAGATGCCTTTTGGACTGATGAATGCTGGGGCTACTTTTCAGAGGGCCATGGACATAGCCTTTGTGGGAGAGAAGGACAAGTTTGTCCTTATTTACCATGATGACATAATAGTATTTTCCAGTAGGCACAAGGACCATTTGCAACATTTGGAGAAGGTGTTTCTAAAGTGAAAATAGTTTGGAATTTCTGTGAACCCAAAGAAGTCACAGTTTTCTCTAGAAGAAGGCAAACTTATGGGACATATTGATTCTGCTGGAGGTGTGAAGATTGATCCAGCAAGAGTTCAAGCAATTCAAACATTGTCCATCCCAAGGTCAAAAAGGGACATTCAATCTTTCCTAGGTAAGATTAACTTTGTTAGGAGGTGTATTCCAAACTTTGCAGAGCTAGTGAAGCACATCACTTCCATGCTGAAGAAAGGATCAGAAATAAAATGGACAGATGGTGAAAGAAGCTCTTTTGAAGCCATCAAACAAGCTATCATGGAAGCTCCCACTCTAATTAGTCCAGATTATGCTAGGAAGTTTTATATCTTCTCTTTTGCCTCTTATGATACACTTACAACAGTTCTATTGCAGAAAAATGATGAAGGTGTAGAGAACCTTGAGGCCTTTTTCAGAAAAACTCTGAGGGATGTTGAACTAAGGTATGACCTTATTGAAAAACAAGCTTATACTCTAATAAAATCTTTAAAGGCATTCATAATTTATATTCTGCATTCCAAAGTGGTTGCGTATGTACCTTCAGCCTCAGTAAAGGATGTCCTAACTCAGCCAAATAGTGATGGAAAGAGAGATAAATGGATTGCAAAATTCATAGAGTTCAACATAGAGGTGAAGCCCACCAAGCTTGTCAAAGGCTAGGGCCTGGCTAAGCTTATGGCTGAGGAAAATTGCAGTTTGTTAGACATCAATTGTATGGGTTCAAATTCAGGTGGTGAGCAGACAGAGGAAGTAGCTGAAGAGCAAGAGCAGAATCAGTCTTTGGCTGAAAATATAGCCACCTGTGAATGGTATTCCAATGTAGTTCATTTTTTCAGAAGCTAGAAGTCCCTCTAGGGCGTAGCTCAAGTCAAGCCTGGGCCATTAAGCTCAGATCAACCAAATTCTACATTAATAAAAACCTGCTTTGTTGGAGAGACCCATCAAGGATCCTCTTGAGATGTCTAGACAAAGGACAATCTGTGGAAGTCATGCACCAGTTCTATTCTAACATCTACGGAGGGCATCATTATTGGAAAACCACAGCCCACAAGATCCTAAGAGCTGGGTATTATTGGCCTACTCTATTCTCTGATGTGTTTTCTTTTGTGAAGTCTTGTGACAAATGTTAGAGGTTTATAGGAAGACAACAACTAAAATCTCTGCCCTTGAAGCTAGTACACGCCAGTGGTCCCTTCCAGCAGTGGGGCTTGGACTTCATAGGTGAGATCAATCCACATTCCAGTGGCCACCACAAATGGATCTTAGTAGCCAGTGATTATTTCACCAAATGGATTGAGGCTATACCCACTAAAAATGCTAATCATCAGGTTATCATAAAGTTCTTGAATGAGAATATTTTCACTAGATTTGGTTGCCCAACCAAACTAGTCACTGATAATGCAGTAGCTTTCAGGGCAGAAGAATTGGTGGACATGTGTGAATCCATGGGCATTGAATTGGTGCATTCTACCTCATATTATCCTCAAGGAAATGGCCCGACAAAATCATCTAACAAGAGTCTTTTAAGGATAATCAAAAAACTGTTGGAGGACAACAAAAAGAGTTGGGATTCCAAGTTGAAGTTTGCGCTGTGGGTTGAATGAGTTACCAACAAGAAGTCCATAAGAAATTCTCCATTTAAGCTGGGTTATGGCGCTGATTCTGTTTTTCCTATCCAACTGATTCTCCCTTGTGGCCAAATTCTTGCAAGAAGAACATGATGAAGAGAATGACATGGCGAGGAGAATGAGTAACTTGGCTGAATTACAACAGATCAGAGAACAATTGGTTGAGAAGTCAAGAATTCATCAGAAGAAGATCAAAGAAACCTTTGATAGAAAGGCAAAAATGGACAGTTTTCAGGTTGGTGACTAGGTTCTCAAATGGGATGCATTGAAGGAAAAGAAGGGAAACCATGGTAAATTTGATGCCTTGTGTAAGGGATCATTTGTCATTGCTCAAGTTCATATCAACAATACTTTCATTCTGCAAAATTTTGAGGGGGAAGGTGTTTTTGATGGCCCAATCAATGGGCGGTTTTTGAAACTTTACTTCATATGAGGCTTTAAGGCCTTAATATTGTAATAGGTTTTTTTCAGTTTTTGCTTTCTATGCAAATAAATTCCATGCCCAATGGAACACTAGGAGATAAGTTTGTTTTGGTTGTTACTGGAAAGGTAGTAGTCTGCAGTTCTTGAAACCTCACAGGGAGGCTTTCATCCCCAAAAGGAGGTAGTGTCAGCCATGAGGTACAGTGCTGCTATTTTGAAGACTAAAGGAGGGAAATGGTATATTCTGCTGTCGTGGAGAGGTTCCCATACGGTCCAACACCTCACTTTTCTCACTCATCCACTCCCATCCACGTTCACTCATGTCTTAACCCAACCCTCACATCATAGCAAAACTCACTTTCGCCTTGGCCCTACGTGGATTAATCAATTTTTTCCCCCCTATGTATTATTATTTTTCAGAGCACATGAAAACATGCACTAATGTGCAAAAGCCCCCCAAAAACCTTACCTTTCCATCCATATGTGCCCCTTTGCACATTTCGCAAGGTCGTCCCATACCTTTGTGTCCCCTGCCGTTGATCTTCCCACTGATCTGACGGTCCACACTGCATCCGACCAACGTTATATGCTCACCCGCTTTGACCAATCACCACCGTTAGATCATTTCCGCCAGATCTAATGGCTATCGCGCATATTGCTCGGGAAACAAGAGAGAGGGATGCCCACCCAATAAAGCGGTTTCCTCTCTCTCCTCTACTGCTACATGGCACTCGATGAATGGAATCGGGCGGGCTCCGACCTTTACCACTTATTGCCTGATGACCGCTCGATATAAACCATTTCCACTTGAGTAAACTGCTCCTAGGCATTATCCTTCGAGCACCTCCTCCGCTCGATAGCCTTTTAATCTACCCATCTAAGATTTGACGGCTTAGACTTATTCCACTCCCACCACGACTTCAAGCCTCCGGCGATTTATCTCCTCTGCTCATTCTTCCCGATCCAATGACTCTCATTCACGATCACCATAGTTCATCCTCTGCCACCTGACCAACATCTTGACCATCGATCCACACCATCCAATGGCCCCCGTACCCCACTTCCCACCAGTCACCCGGGGAGGAAATTTGTTGGCTTTGTCAGTGTTTTTGACAGTCGGACAGTTGAATTGAAATAACAAAATGCATGGCTGAAAGGGGAAAAAACAACAACACGATGCAGCCAAACCAATAGAAATGATCATGGAACATCTTTGGCATGAGCGAACCACTTGACAACGTGGTGAAATTACCAGAATTTGATTACCATGTTTGTTATAAATAGAGCTCTCTAAGCTCATGTTTGTCTAGTTATGGCATCAAGTAGTTAGAAGACAGATGGGATAGATTAAGACATCTCGAGGCTTAGAGAGTTCGAGAGTACTGTAAAAGGCCTATAAATGGCTGAAATTTTGAAGTAATAGGGGTTCAAATTTTGGAGACTGTGGATACTCTATTTCTCCCAGCGTCTCATCTTCATTCTAGTAAGACAAGCTTCTTTTGCTGTTACATGTTCAATTGCCATCTTATTCTCTGTTCTAAGCTTGCACTTGAATAGGTTATTCATGTTTTCTTCTGTGTCTAATGCCAGATAACTATCATCTTATCTCTCCGTTGATAAATTAGATTTTCAAGCTTCATTTACTTTCTGTAGCTAGCCTTTCGTATGTGTTTATGTATGTATCTGCCCGTACAGTCAGGATTCATCATCTATTCATTGAATCTATAAACTATTGAGCATTAGTGGTCGAAAGCCTTGTCAAGCTGAGGGTGTTCATGCATGCCTTGAGTGAAAACAGAGTTGAAACAGTCATTTGAACTCCAATCCATTCCAATAGTTCAGAGAATGATATTGAAGATTTATATGTTACTAGTCATCTCCGAGCTACAACCTAGGAGAGTTTCCTGGAGTGCTAACAGGTCTCATCATAGTCAATTCCCTCTACATGTGAAAAGCCGCAGGCCACAAACCTGGCCTTATGCTTCTCCACACTACCAAATGCAACTTGCTTTACCTTGTAAAGCCATCGAGAGCTCACCACTGACTTGTCCTCCGGTCTTGGGACCACATCCCAAACATTGTTATGAACTATGGAGTCATACTCCTCCACAATGGCATCAACTCGAATCGGTTTCTACATTGCTTCCTCAAAGGAAGATGGCTCTGCCTCAACATATCCACTCATAAGAGCCGTGTATCCAGTGTACCTCTCAGGTGTCCTCCTATGCTGATGCTGAGATGTGGGTGCTCCCACATTCTACCGTGCATCATGCAATAGTTTGTTAGCCTCTCTTGTGCCCTTTCTCCCATCTTTGGAAGACTTTTCCTGATTGGATGTCTCCACTCCCGGATCCTCTACATGTGGCTGCTTCACATCAATTTGAGGGTCCTCAACCTTAGGAGCTAAAATATCCTCAACCCCATGTAGCTCAAGCTCCCTCTCAAGGGAAACTCACACGGCCTTCTCCACATTGAATCTGACATCCCTGCTAACCACTGTCATCTTGCTGGTTGGCAAGTACACCTAATAGTTGTGAGGTGTATCACTGTACCCCACAAATATCCCCAATTATACTGTTGTCTCAAGCTGCTTCCATGCATCTTTGATCACATGGAAATACACTGATGACCCAAAAATCCTAAAGTGACAAACATCTGGCCTCTTATTGGAATAAGCCTCCTTTGGTGTCTTCATCAAAAGAATCCGATGCAGGCTACGATTATGGAAATAAATAGTTGTGTTGCATGCCTCAACCCACAAGTGTAGTGGTAGGCCCTGATCATGCAACATTGCTCATGCTGCCGCTACAATGCTTCTATTCTTCCTCTCAACCACCCCATTCCACTATGGGTTATGAGGTGTCATTAACTCTCGTTTAATCCCTTCTGTTGCATAGAAGTTCTTAAACTCATTTGAGACATATTCACCACTGTTATCACTCCTTGGATCTTGAACCTTATTTCCAGACTCTTTCTTGACCAATGCTTTAAATTCTCAAAACTTATGAAAGTTTGATCCTTCTTCTGCATGGAAAATATCTAGCATTTACGAGAAAATTCGTCAACAAATATAACATAATGCCTGTGTTTGGCCGTGGATGTTGTCGAGAATGGTCCACACACATCTGAATGGACCCACTATAGAATCGCCTTTGCTCTACTGTCTCTGTCATGAAAGGAAGCCTTGGTGTATTTTCCCAAAGTACACCCCTTGCGTGTTGTTAGAGCTCGAATCTGCCTTAGGTTGAAGGAAAGCAGGATTCAAGGTAACATCAAACTAAGCTCAGCCTCATAGCTAGCCCTATGAGGACAGGAAAGGGCTCTCTCCGGATCTATCTCGGCAAAAGATATCCAATAGAGCCTAAGATGACCTAAATGAAAAACTGAAAATGATTTTAGGCTAGTAAACAGATATGAAAGAGTTAATTCAATAAATGACTGAGTTTCTGGGCTGTATGGGACAAGGACAACATGAGCAGAGATTTAACCAAAGGCACAGGATATTTCATAAGGCGAGATAGGCATGAGGTTTTAGCAATCAATTTGAATTTAAATGGGTGAAAATACTGTTAAAGAAAGCTGAAAAGGGCATTAATGTATGAATCCTTTCCAGGAAGAAGAAAACACATGAAGTCTGAACACTTCCTCAAGGCAGAGCAATGATTGAATTCTACCTTTCTCACTTAAAAGTATTCAGTTGGAAACGATCATGAATGAATGACGAAACATAACAAAGACATATGAAACATAAAGGAAGAAACACATGCTAAATTCATACCGCAAGAATCTTATAAATCAGAGCTGCACCATTTAATTAATCCTCTGTCAAAACTGTACAGTGATAGTGCTGGGTTTTTTCCTCCCACACTTTTTCCTCAGAACTCTCCAACCCCTTACAAATGATTTTCAATACACTAAATAAACTTAGAGCTGGGAAAAGCAAATCGATGAAAATAAGGGGCAGTTTCACCTAAAATCATGAAAATAGGAAAAGTATGCTCTAAAAAGGAGCAACGTTACATTTTGTTTGTTGATGACCAATTAAAAGACAGAATCTGGAACATAGACCCTTTGATTTTGCAACTGCAGGCAAAAAATAGACCGTTGGTTCCTATCTTTCTGCTGTGGTAGGTATTCTTCATTTAATTTGGCTTTTGACTTTCCACCTTACGCTGGCCCTTTGAATAAAAACCAATTTTAAATTAAAATTTCACCTTTAATGAAGTGAAACAGAGTTCCGTCAATACGCCCAAAACTGTTTCCGGTTGTGAACTGTTTCCAAGCACACTGCGCATAGTCAACTGGGAAATAAAGATTCTTGGCATTTGGAGCTACTTGCAAGACATTTGTGCAGCCAGTCATTGCTTCAAACTGTTGCATTTTCATTTCAGAAGGCTGATGAGATGACAGTGATACGAGAGTCCTTGGCCTAACCTGTCACGCCCCACAGAAGGTTGCTCGATTCTAAACTCATTTTCAACCTTGCCTTCAACAAAAGATTCCTGATTCCATCGTGAATTTGGAAGAGATCCTGCTTGCCTGTTTCCCCAATTCATCGCATTGTTTAATCGAGGAGACAAATATTGACCATTTTGAATATTCCCGTAGCTTGGCATAAGAGCCAACTCATTTCCGCCAATTCCAGCTACAGTCACCGGTGAACACGTATCCAACCAGATTCGCAACTGGATTTTCAATGTTGCAAAACTAACCAAGGAAAAATCCTTATTGACCTCACACAACGCCTTGGTGAGTTTCCTAACGAGGATGCTGATCTTGTACAACTGTGTAGAGTTGAAAACGAGCTCTCCATAACTCTCGGACATTACAATGGACTGAGAGTTATCTTCCATCCAATTAAAACAATGATCCTGAAATTTGATTACACCAAGGAAACGTGCTATGATTCCATCTTGGAGCGAAAGAATTGATTGATTTCGAAAAATTGAGAAGAGGTGATGAGTTGTGGCCCTGGAGGTTCTGTGCACCGCGCAGGCCGGATGTGCCGCGCCAGTCCAATTTTGTACGGTGCAAAAGTGCTCTACGCGCCGTGCTACGTGGGTGCGCCGCGCCTACTTCCAGTGCGCCGCGCTCGTGCCTAGTATCAAAACTGACTAGATCAAATTGTAACAGAACTGACGGAAGAAATCAAGATATCAATTATCCCATTCTTATGATATGAGGTTTGATTCACAAATAAATTCACACATGAAAACATCGTGCAAGATGGCAAAGGTTTCTTCAAACATTTCAAAGGAGTAGCAAATAGTTACAACATAGAGGAACCTAGTCACAAGAATGAAATAGATCCTGTAAATCAACGATATCCGCTAGAACTCCTGCCACTGTGGTGTCATTACCAGCTCCAGCTCCTTGAATAACCAGTGGTAGCGCCTTGTAGCATCGACTATATACCTCTACCAGATTATCGTTTCCTTTCAGTTGCCCTATTGGAGAATTTTCCGGCAGCTCCAAAAGCCTTACTTTACACCTGGAATTGTCAATTTTACACACATAACGAACAACATTGCCATTTGAAGCAGCATTCTTAATCCTCTCTACCATTTCCTCATCAAGTGTTGGAAAGCTTTTATTTAGGAAATCCTCAATTGACATAGCATCTGGTCCCATTTCAGAAGGATAAAGACTCTCAACCTCAACATTCTCCAAGTTGATTCGCCAGCCAAGCAACTGAGCTAGGATCAAATCCTTCCTTGCCACATCCATTCCACTAAGGTCATCACGTGGATCTGGTTCTGTGTAACCAGGATTTTAGCTTCTCGAACAATTTCACTAAAAGGGTGTCCTCCTTGTAGTTCACTCATTACATATCCCAATGTACCACTTAGAGCACCCGTGATGCACTGTATAGGATCACCGGATGCTATTAAATGATCCAAAGAACATATGACAGGCAAGCCTGCTCCAACCGTTGACTCATAACGAAGGCAGCGACGATTTGACACAATCTTCTCATAAAGATCAATTATTTTATTTTATTTTATTTTTTATTTTTTAATTTTATTTATTTATTTTTAATTTTTAATTTTTAATTTTTAAATTTTTTTTTTTTATTTATTTTTTTATTTTAATTTTAATTTTTATTTATTTTATTTTTATTTTTTATTTTATTTTATTTTTATTATTTATTTATTTATTTATTTTTATTTTTTATTTTTTATTTTTTATTTTCTGTGAGAGGCTTTTTGTTTGCTAAAACGACACAGCAACCAAGATCTAAAACTTTGTACAACAACTCAACGGTCTGATCACTTGCAGAGCAGTCAACCAAAGCCAAACCTGTTGACTGGCCCAAAGAACTCGCAATATCTAAAAGACAGGTAATTATTTCATGACCCACAAATACCCGAAATCCATCATTACCAATTGAATCCAATGATGATAGAGGAGAGCCAGAAGACTTTAGATGACAAATGTTCTTCAAGCATTTATCACTTAGCTCTGCCTCTGGAACTTTTGCAGCCATTAGTAGAGATTGGGAGTCACACACACCCAACACTCTTAAATGTATTCCCACAGATCCTCTGTGCTGTTGTAAGAGAAAACCAGTTCTCACCCTGCTCACTATCAGCAACTTCCTCCTCATTTTCTTGGCTAAAACGATGACTTTTTGGTTGATTTTTGCAGGCGATGGTGGCGTTGAACTTTAGCAAAGGAGGACCAGAGTCTGCAAGTGAAGAACTTCATGGTAGAAAGATACATCTTGTTACAAAAACTGAATTAGACAATTTCTTATTCAAAACAGAGTTTTGAACAAGAAATGTCCTCGAGCATATTTAATGATGAAAAATTTTGAATTGAAAACTTATTGAAATCCTCCTCATGGCCTGCGGGCATTATTCAACGTTTCTAAAGACCAAACCCTAGACTTAAAAATTAAAATGACTCTTTTTGACCAAAATAGCATCTATGACTGCAAATGACTTGAAATGAACTTTGATGATTTTTGGAGAAATTTTGACCAACCCAGCAGGTACAAACATGAGGGAAACCAAGCCCTTCCGTCAGTCAATGGCATGCCCCTAGCGAAATGCAACTAAGTGAATTGAGCGAGACACCTAAAAATGAAATGCAGTAAAGAGTTTTGATCTCTGACGGAGGACTGACAAGACCGACTCTAACACGTGTATCAACTTGCTTTAGCGTACCTTTGAGAAGACCAGTAGAGATCTGCTACATGATATTCAAATCCCCATGATGCAAGTGGCCTAATTACCTATGCCACAACTCACCAACGTCTCAGCTCTGCATCTTCTCTACTTTCATGCTCAAAGCAACAAAATCATATACCTCTAGCTTATAGAGAGTCTTAACACGAATCCCTCTCTTCTTTACGTGACCTGTGGCTATGTGTCCAAGGAATGCCTTTCCTCTCGAGAAAATCACATCATAGCCTCTATCCTCAAGCATGGCGACCAATACTAAGTTCTTCTTCAACCCAGGCACATACATAACATCCATTAAGGTGTGAGGAGCACTGTGTTCCCTCTGAAAAGTAATCGTGCCCAATCTAGTAGCACTATACCTCCCTTCATCACCCATCTCAATATGCATATGGAGATCCTTCTCTTCCAGGTCACTGAACAAATCCTTGTCACTAGTCATGTGGAATGAAGCTCCACTATAAAGGTACTATACACTACCCATCATTGATGACACCATGCATGCAATGAGAGTAAAGTTCAATTTGAATTGAGATCCCAAAGCCTCACTCGTCGCTCCTCCTGAGGACTTCTTCTTGTACTTCTTGAGTGGACAATTTGTAGCAAAATGACCCATCTCATGACAATGAAAACACTTAACTTTCATCATGTCTATTTTTACCGCCATAGAAAGAATTTGATTTGGAATGGTATGCCTTCCCTTTCCATTTCCTTGCCTTACTCGCTAAGGCACAATTTTCCTCATCACCAGTCTTTGATGAGGAACCATCTCTGGTGTTTCCTCTGATCTCCTCCTACATCAAATCCGACCACAGTCGTTCCCAATATGGCAGCTTCTCCATCCCATTGACAGAGTCTTGATAACTATTCCAACTCTTGGGAAGGCCTAGGAGAGTTAGGCTCACCATATCATCCATGGCAACAATTTTTCCAACACTTCCAAGTTCATCACAACAGTGAATGAACTTGGTCAAGTATTTTGGAATGGTCTCACCTTTCTCCATCTTGATTTTTCAAAGTTTTTCTTTCAATGCCAACTTCCTATGGTCACTGTTTTTCTAGAATATGTCTATCAATGCTTTCCACATAGCATATTGAGTTTCCTTCCCATGGAGACTCGAGACAATGTGGTCTCGAACTCCCTCAAGGATTATCCGCCTCGCCTTCATCAAACACTTCTTCCATTCAACCAGATTCTTTGCATCCGATGCTGCTAGCTTAGGAATGCCTTGATCAACGAATTACTTCAATCCATTATCCTCCAGCACAACCTCCATTCTGTCCTTCCAGGCTATATAATTTGAGCTTCCTTCCAAGGCAGATTCGAGCTGCAAACAGTAGAATGTCATCTTCTGATCCTGAAGTATGTACTGTAAATTTGAATTTCACCTATAACCCAAAACTCAAAACTTCAAAATCTCCTCTAGTATACTATCCTCAACTCCAATACCATGTATATTATCCTGTAGATTCACGGCTCATGTAATGTACTAAAACACATGACAAGAATCTACTCTACTCTTTTAAACAATGGAAACCAATAATCGATGAAAACAATGATCGAAAAGAGGAAGATAATCAAAGACACATAACACAATTGTTTCTCTGGGGAAATATACTACTCAAAACCCTGACTATCTATTACATTAATAAGAAATTTGAGTGATAATACAAAGATTGTTCACACAATAACAATTCCACACAAGTATGATCAACTCTCTGCCTCACAAGCTCGCACTGACCAACACTTAGCCAATTTCTGCTGCTTGTTGAGCCCCTATTTCCTTGCGCAATTCTCATGAGAAATAGCCCATATTTAATTGGGAATTCCTTCTTCCATGAATGCGTAATCCAAAACTAGGTCCTCTTTTGATTGCATGCATGATCTGTACAACTTGGATCATTCTACAACTAACAGTACACTGTCCCTGCACTCTAGTCTCAACTGGGTCTTTCTCTAAACTGACATGCATGAGTTTTTCATGAGGGAATATTTAGTTAGTTGGAGTAGCACTGAGGATGCACCAGTGCACCAACTCACTAGTAGACCTTTACTAGTTCCACAAAGAGTTAGAACTAGTTTAACTGTCTATAACTCAGACAAACTGAGTTATCTAATTACAACTCAAATAAACTCATACTAGACCCCTAAAATTTAGGGAGAACATATACATGACTACAAAAGACTTACAATTTGAAATTCCTAAGCTAATGAAGTTAATTAAACTTAATTCACTATTTACAAGTTGCTATGAGAATAGAATTTGATTTTTTAATTCTCAGTTTAATTCAAGGACAAATTAAACTGAAATTTCTTGTTGCCATTTCTCAACAATTATTACATTAAAATATTATGTTATGAAAACTTATATTAAGTTACAAGTATAAAAAAATCAATGATTTTAGATATTTTTATAGCTTTTTATTTATAAAATAACTTTTTATTGTTATGATCATCAATTAACATAGATGATATTTTATTAGTTTGTATCAAGGTAGGACTCTAGCAATCCATTTGGTTGGTGAATATTGTTAGTTTAGCATTGACTAATGCAACCTATAATGTTTAAATTTTAATAACAAATGTTTATTTTGCAATATTATTAAAAAAACTCATTTTTCAAACATTTATTGGACCATAACTTAAAAGTCTTATTGTAGAATTTGCACAATATAATGCCATGTGGATAACTGTGTCGCATATTTTTATGTTATAGTTTATGGATATGATTGCAATATTCATGCATATTTTTTAGATATTTATGTAGTGATTTTTTATTCTTAAATCCATCCAAAAATAAAATCTTTGAAAATAACTTATACTTACAATCAATAACTTCCCACCTAATTTAAACAAGTCTTTGCATAAAAGAGTGAATAGGAATAAGATGTAAATAAATATGTTTACAATGAGTTACTTCTCACCATTATTTATGTTTTCTTCGTCACTAATGTAGGAGTAAAATTGTAAATGTGTAGACTTATCAATGGTTACTAGCCACCAGAATTTATGCAAGTGCCAAGAAATTCATTTATCCACTTCAAATTTCAATTTATTAGTTCCTACCAAAGCAAGACTATATGATTCGATTTGCTATTAACCAATATTAATTTAGCATTGGCCAATATAAGTTATAATCTTTTATATAATTAACTTTAAGTGACAAGGACTAAGTTATCTGACAAAACTTGCTTATGAAATAACTTTTCATAATTATGACCATTAATTAATGTAGTTAACAAACCTAGATCTATTGTTCAATTCTTTTTATTATAATAAGATCAAGTTTCTATGTATATACTTGGTTTTTGCTTTGCTCTGCGAATACAAACTTGGGAAAATGTGGAGAGAAGACCAAGATAATAATTAATGTACTGATTTGGCAAGCGGAGGGAAGTTAAAAGCCATGTGATTGTAGCCCAAACATCTAAATGTGTAGCTTAACTAATACATTAAATGGTTTTTTTTGGGTTTTTATTTTTGGTTAATTTTAACTAAATTTTGGCAAAGACTTTTAAAAACTTGAGTTTAAGTTGTTTAATCTATAGAATTCAAGTTCTAGACATTCAAAAATCTATTTTAAACAACAAAAAAATCACAATATTACTTGAATTACTTGAAATTGTATCACTAGATTTTGGTGAAAAATACCATTTTTGATCTATAAAATAGACTGCATAAATGTCTAAACATTTTTAACACATTCACATTTCTCTATGTAAAATCCCAAGTCAACACAAATTGTTGTTGTAGTGATAAATACTTTGAACACAACTAGGGGGAGCAATTCTACAATTCCATTGATTTATGGCCACTATTACACAATTTGACTCTAACATCCTAGTTTAACTAGGCGAGGTTTTATTTTTTTAATCAAGGGGATTTTGTTCAAGAATGAATATATATTTTTCTAATTTGTATAATTTAAATTTACGTAGTTTTTAAGTGTGATTTTTTGGAAAGTTGTTTGGTTTATTTTCGGAGGATTTTGTTCATTAATGAATATTTATTTTGTAATGTGTATAATTTAAATTCGTGTAGTTTTTAAGTGTGATTTTTGGAAAGTTGTTTGGTTTATTTTCTGATCTAATTTGTTTAAAATCTCGACTCATTTATTGAAATTACAAGTTTCATAATTGAAGTTCCTAGGGGTTTTTGAGGGTGTTGAATCCATATATACAATCAAGAAAACATTTTAAACAACACAAATTAAGATTTGACCGCAAAATGTTTAGCCAGATTTTGACTTGAGAAACTCCAAAACATCACACTTAAAAACTACTCCATTCAAATTAAATCAATAAATCATTAAAATATTTAAATAATAAAAATATTCTGAGTTTGCAAGACTGCTTGTCATTGTCATATCATCATGTCTTTAGTAACATGTATGTGTGCAAACACAAAAAGTCATTTCATGTGTTTCCTCTACATGTCTTGCTTCCTTTTCGCTTGTTTGACCAACTGTCGTCTTCAGCATGTTGATTGCCATGTCATGCTTGCGACCTTGTTATGGTGATATCGAAGGTTTGTCTTCATGTGCATGAGTTGTTTCGACTATGTAAACACCCGTCACACTCACACACAATGTTGAAAGCATTTTCGCGCAAGTGTCATCACGACCGTCCGAAGATCTATTCGAAGTGTCGTACTTGTCGCTTTCACCATTAGAGAGTCCTACATTCAGTCACATTGAGCATATGTTGTCTTGTGGTTTGAGGTGTCTTGTTGTCGATTCATGTTGAGTGTGTGTTCGCAACGTCATGTATACATGAGTTCACTCACTCACACACTTGAACATTTTTTTGAAGATCTATCGACTGGATCACCATCCATCAATCGGAGTGCCACTGAGCTACAATGCGCAGTCTCAGCCCTCAGTGACCAAGCATTGTTGCCCAGAACTGTGTAGAGCTTGAGGCTGCCCTCCAGGAAGTATGCATTGTGCAATTTTGGAATCAACCTAGCTGACTGTTACCCAGAACAACGCAGAAGTTACCCATGAAGCCATCATGGTCTGTGCTTCCCGCAAGCTTATCTATCAAGCCTCCCGTTGGTCAACCAAAGAATTTGATTGGAGAAGTGACCCAGATTTGCACTCATCTCTAAAACTACGCAAAAGCTATCCAACGTGCCTACCTACACTACCTAAAGAAATTTGGCACACATGAGGGACAGGCACCTGCTGCTTGTTGCCTTGGAAATTGCATAGTGTTGTCAGGCAGTCCCCTTACTGGATTGCTCTCCATTGCTCCTAAAAATTATGCAGTTTTCATGGACAATCCACCTGCTACTTGGAACCCTGCTCAACCTAGAAACTTCGTAGACATGTCCTACTTGACTGCCTCCCATATATGTGCAGTTTTGACCAGTAGGCTCATGCAGCCTGATCCTGGCCTCCTCTAGAAATCTGCACAATTTTCACTACCAATGCTTCATGGTGCCTGCACTACCTTCCACCGAAAAATTGCGCAATTCTACCTCCCAGCTGAGCCAGATCCCGTAGATGTCATTGCTATCTCAGACTGCTCAACCCAGCCTCTTATCGACCTTTGCATAGTTTTTCCCGATAGTGTCCCGGAGCCTCCCATCCTGGCCTGACATGTGCTCTGCGCTGTTTCAGAGCCTTGTCCTTTCTCCTAGTCACCTGCACCCGAAAACGAAAGAAAATGCATCATGGTAGACTAGGGGATTTCTGGATTTGATGTCGTCTCGTCATGAGTGATTGCAGAAACAGGGACATGGATGAGACATGATGCGTCGACGAACAGGATGAATAAGGAGCGCATGCTAGAAGAATTTCTTGCGGTTAGACGAACACACGAAGCATACTACGTAGCAAATGAAGGAGACACATGCACATGCATGAACCATCAATTGAACACCAAGAGGTGAAGCTATGGTACACCACGAGCACACTCATCACTCAATAGCACAACAAATCGACATGAACAACACAGCCAATGTGTGCATACCAATAGTGTCATGTCGAGTTGTGTCATGAGTCGCCTCAGCCACATCACTACTTTGGGTCATACTTGTGTAATCAATGTAATGTAACTTGGAAGTCCAAGAGACTCACAGATGAAGTTAAAGAGCCATGTAACTCGAAGAGTCATGTAAGTCAAATAATCATGAGGGAAGTCGAAGAGTCACAAGGGTCAATTTCACCCTTGGCTGTAAATACCCCTCATTTGTACATGTAAAGAATTTTCACCTTGGCTCCTCCCACATAGCCTTGAGAGTCTATAATATTTTCTTTGAGGAGCGAGTAATGGCTCCAACTCTCCACTACTGGGGTTAGTGATGTATGGTGTATGAATGTGTCTTGGAATTTTTGCTTAATTCAGAAGCCTGTTAACGAGCCAACACATTTTCACATGTATTGTATTCGTTTGTAAGACTATTCTTTGGATGCTTGTAATGCATGCTGTTTTAACATGTACTAAGATAGTTGAACTATTTCGGTTTTGTTAGTGCATATGCTATTGGAAATGTGTTGTATTAGTTGTTAACACTATCTCACCTGTGTGGACTATTCCGTTGGACACTTGACAAATTCATTATTGTAAACTTGTTATAACGACTATCGCACTCGTGTCGACTACTCTGCTAGGTGTTGTACGTGCTATGTGTTCACCTTTGTGTTTGTGACTTCCACATCCGTGTGGACTACTCCATCAGAAGTTGCGCAGATCCTTTTGTGTTGTGTGTCTCTAAGAGAGCTGGACTATTCCCTTTTGACTTGAGACTCACTCTCATCCTCTCCCTCTGCAGTGAAAGAACTTAGACACAAGTTACACTAAGCACTCACTAGGCACACGAACCTCGTTGTTTGAAGACGAATTATACCACTCTCATGTGATATCAAGCAAGAGATAAGGCATATCTTTAAGATGATAACAACTGGGCCATTTTACCAGATGGTACTTATACACCAAACGGTGTGAGGTCTAGTTGGGACTTCCTACTGGGGAGATCCCCTAAATGTTGGTGGGTCCAACACCGTCAACATAACACTTAGCTGATTTCTGCTGCCTGTTGAGCCCCTATTTCATTGCACAATTCCTGTGAGGAATAACCCATATTTAATTGGGTATTCCTTCTTCCATAACTGTGCAATCCAAAACTAGGTCCTCTTCTGATTGCATGCAATATTTGTACAACTCAGATCATTCTACAACTGTTAGCACACTGTCCCTACATTCTAGTCTCAATTGTGTCTCTCTAAACTGACATGCATGAGTTTGTCATGAGGGAATCTTTAGTTAGCTGGAGTAGCACTGAGGATGCACCAGTGCACCAACTCACTACGAGACCTCTACTAGTTTCACAAACAATTAGAACTAGTTTCACTGTCTATAACTCAGTCAAACTAAGTTATCTAGTTACAACTCAAATAAACTCATCTTGGACCCTTAATATTTAGGGAGAACATATACATGACTACAAAAATACTTCCAACTCGAAATTCCTAAGCTAATTAAGTTAATTAAACTTAATTAACTATTTACAGGTTTCTATGAGAATATAATTTCTTGTTGCCATTTCTCAACACTCCCTCTCAACAAGAAAGGAATTATCAACTACCCCGATCCTGTCTCTGTGAAACTCGAATTTACATCTTGACAATGCCTTTGTCAAAATGTCAGCATCTTGCTCCTTCGTGGGAATGTACTCCAACAACATAATCCACCTCAATACACAATCTCTAAGATGATGATATCAGATATCAATATGCTTGGACCAATCATGAAAAACTGGATTTTCAGAGAGTTTGATACAAATCTGATTATCGTAGTAAATCACAGTTGGATCTATCAGCTAACCAAACAAAACAACCATAATCTTCCTCATCCAGATGGCCTCACATGCTACCTAATTTGCGGCCATGTACTCTGCCTCTACCGAACAGAGTGCAACCGATCTCTGTTTGCTGCTCTACCAAGAAACTGTTGTTGACCTAATACTAAAGATCGTGTTAGCCTCCTGCTGCAGCAAGTTAATCATCTTTCATGATCAACATTTTTACATGCCAAATATGTCATTCTATGCATGCTGCAATGCTCCATATTTTCTACAGATGGCCAAAGAACTATCCATGAAAGTGTGCTAGTCTCACTGCCACTGCTGTGTTCCAATTTTGATAAGCAATCCATTTTTTGGTTTGAGGCAGTTTTTCAGTTGGAGGACTTCAAGCGAGGCATGTCTAACTCCTCCCTTCTTCCTTTTTCCCCAAGTCACTCACTAACTTCCCCTAAAGAGGTCAAGATCTACTTGATACCTCTTAGTTTCATCATTCTCCATATCATTTGCCTTGGTGAAGATCTGCTTCACTCAAGGAATGTTCACACTTCTTCTATCAGTCATTTTCCCCCATTTGATAGCCTAAGACATCATACTTAGCGCTTTTTCTCATCATTGTCATATTAACTATTAACTTTACTATGTAGCTCCCTATCTATTTCCCCTTCCCCTACTAAAGCTATGTATATTACTCCCCTATATACTTATCCCCTCCCCCTGGTTGAAAGATAACCATATACATCCTCGGGAATTGCTAAGTTTATCTGAAACTCAGCAAGAACCCACAATACCCCCTCTAACCATCTCCCAAATGCATAAGGACTCATTCCTTTGCATAGTTTCCCTTCATATGTATAAAACACCATCTTTTGGCCTTGTTTCTACCTTTTCCAAGGCACAAACCCTTTTAAAGGCCTGTTGTGGTAAAAATACAACACCCCCCATTATTGATGCGTCCGCTCCGAATAATGGGGACCCTTTCTATAAAAATTTTGGCTAAGCACCTTTTTGATTTTTATTTTAATTGATTGCCCTACGCTTTTGTTAATTTTTAGTTTTCTTTGGATTCTTGTTTTGATTGTTTTCTTAGAATCGATTTTTTACAAGCTTCCCATTGACGCTTGTTTCGCCTCATTTGGTCAACTGGTTTGAAAATGGCACTCCTTTGAAAGTCTGATTATTTACGTAGCCTGGGTTAAAATTGCATAAAATGTACAATATTGCATTTTGTAAATAAATTAGTTCAATAACGCATTCATTCTAAATATTAATCTATAGTGAATTCTTTTTACTAACATTTTTCCGTTTTTAGTTATGCAGCCAAATAATTAAGCATCGGGACTTAAGAAATTCACTCCAATTTCCAAATTAAATCTTAATCTCGAAAAACCAAACATTCAAGTGGCTGTAGTTTTATTTTTAACTGTAGTTTAAAAACTTAAATTCATAAAAATAAAACCAAAATAAAAATTGATTTTTAATATTAAATATTAAATTAATTATTATAATTAATTAAATTAAATTAATATTTAATATATAAAAATTATATCGCATCGGAACTTTTCATTATACATATTTTAAAAGCCCCGAAATACCCATTATGTCATCCCCCGATGCGATATCGGGTCGGGAGTTCATTTCGCAACAAATTATAAAACCCGATGCGCCCATTAGCCATTCCCCCGATGCGATATATCGCATCGGGATTTCGCATGGTATTAAAAAGCCCAACATCGAACTCTAAGTTTTCCGATGCGATAGCAAATGATGGTTTACCCTAAGTTGATATTTGTTTTTAACATACGTTTTCATATTTGTTTTAATATCACTCACGTATGAGTGAAGTGAGGAAGGGTAATATAGTTATGTTTTAAAGTTTTTATATATTATGAGTAGGTTAGCTATTTAACATTATGATGATATGTTACTTTTAATATATGTATTAGGAGTAGTGTAGAATAATGTAATATACATTAGTTTAAATAATATGTAATATTATATTATATTAATTAAATTAATTAATTATATGTAATATTTAATTAATTTAAATATCAGTTAGATTAATATTAATTAGTTTTTAATTAGATTAATATTGATTAGTTTTTAATTAAGAATGGATTTGTTTATAAATCATTAGTTAGTTAAATTAATAAATAATTTAGTTTATAATTAGGAATTAAATTAGAATTAATTAGGGACTAATTTAGGATTTAATTTTTAATTATAAATTCTCATTTTTAGCCCAGCAACAGAATTTCCAGATTTACATCAGATTTGACCCATCAACTTTGGAAGCTCATAAATTGAGTTCTACTTGGCCAAATGAGGCCCAGGACGGCTCATTGGAAAGAGAAAATCAAGGAGAACATTTTGAAGGAGGTTTTACCAACAGATTTGATCATTTATTGGGCCAAAAATCAGGCAGAAGATCAGGCTCCGAATTTTGAAAACAAAATCAATTTTCTGAGTTATTTTCTTCAATTTCATTTATCCAAATCCTCTTCTATTTGCAGATCCATTGGCCAATGATATCCTTTGCCAATCAAATCATTCCAAGCATCAATACAGAGCTTAGATTTTATTTTTTATTATTTATTTAAATAGAAATTGATTGGGTTTGATTTAATTGCCAGAAATGATATTTTGATTGCATTTTAATTTATTTTGATTTCTTTTGCAGGAAAACAGTGGAAAAGATATGGAAAAAAGGATTTCAGGCAATGAGAATGCTCCAGCAATTAAAGATCAGAATTAAGAGCAAGTAAAATTATATTTGGCAGATTTCTCTTCAACAAACTCTCCTCTCCAAAAATTCCTTCACAAATATTATAAATAACAGATTGCAGAATGTATAAGGGGCTGCTCTCCTCTGCAATTTTAGAGCTTCTAAAAGCACTATTGTAATTGGAATTTAGAGTTGTAAGAGGGAGGAGTGAAAAATCTCAGATCTGGGGATTATTGAGGATTTTCCCTTTGTATATTGAATTATGCATGAGGAACAAAGCTTGCACTATTGTGGCTCTAGCTTTGAAGGCAGAAGTTCAAGCAATGTAAAGGGCTGTTGGAGACCAAGAACAGAGAAATGGATGCAATAAATTGGTATTTATAATACTACTGTTTCAAATATCAGTTTTAATTTTATGGTGATATGAATGTGTCATTTTATTCATGTTTGTGCACTATTGTCAATATGGGTAATTTGTCTCAATCTTGTTATTATGTATCTCTGTTTTTATGGATTAATTTCTCATTTTGGAGTAACTACTTACTCTGAAATCTGTCTTATGAAACTGATTTATTGAATAATAATGTGTGTGAACTATTTCTACATATCATTATTCAATTATTGGATTTATTGATTTGATAATCAATATCATTTTGAGAATTACTTCCTGAATGTTGTTGATTTATTATTTCAGTTTTAAGGTCTCAATAGAATGTGTTTTGGTAACCATAATATCAGTTAATTGAACTACTTCATTAACTTGATATTCATTATAAACAAGACATGTTTAAATCCTAATATTTTAATTATCTTGCTCTTAGTTGGGTTAGATCTATATCTGCCTAATTAAGATAGGATTTAGATTAGTTTCTTCTGCTTACATCATAGAATAAGCTTGCATTTAGAGTAAATTCTACATTCTTTTAAGTCCTCTCCTCAAAGAGGCAAAACTTTAGTTGTGGCTTGGCTGAACCCAAATCAGCTTAAGGGTCATTCTCTTGCCTGATCAGCAAGAAGAAGCGATCTGATATCCCTGTCTATTGGTATGTAAAGATACATTATAAACCAATAGCAATAGGGAGAAGGTAACTGGACCTAGATGAACAGTCGGAGCCACCACACCAAACGGAAAAGGAGCTGCTTTTAAGGTCCGGACCGGGTGGTTATCCCCCAATGTTGTTGCAGCGATTTTCGAGGCCTCAACAAGGCCTAAAATCCTTCTCAAATCCATTTGAAATCCTCCCAAGTGCCTTTGGAATCCTTCCAAGGCATGAATTCCTCCTTTTTGGGCCATCGGACCCCTTCCGATGCCTTATAAGCCATTTAACATGCCAAAGGAGACCCCTCCGAATTCATTTACCTTGCCTTTTTTTATAATAAATTGCTCCGATGTAAAAGGAGTCTTTTGGACCCCCTCCGATGCAATATCGCAGTCGGGAGGGAGGTCTTGTGTTGAAAAAACAACATTTTTTGCATGTCCGATCAACAATGGCCGATGCGATATTGCTTATCGGCATATCGCAAATATTCGGGGTTAAGGCATGGGTTATAATGGGCCGCCGATCGTCGATATGCCGACTGGATCACAGCTGTCCATCGCCCCCACTCATCCACGGTTTGCATCATTTCGACGATCGCCCATTTCGGCGATCGCACATATGTAAATCTCATGTCCCCGCCGATGCCGAAGCGCCGACTTAATCTCCGCCGTCCATTTGGGCCCTCAGATCAACGGCCCGTTTTTGATCGCATCGCCCCATATATTGCTTCGACTGGCCGGAGCCGAAATAATAATAAGTCACGACATATAAAAGTTTCGGGTCCGAAAGGAGCCCTTTGTACAGCGAAATGGGAGTGCTCCGATATTCCGGAGCCGAAATACAATAAAGCAGAGCTTAATGAATATCGGGTCCGAAAGGGGTCGCTACTGTAGGTTCCATATACCGGGCCCGAAAAGCAATAAAATGCAGTTTTGAAGGATTTCGGGTCCGCTTATCATTTTTATTAAAATCCGCCGATTTGGGTTCGCCGATGGGCCGGACCCGAAATAAAATAAAGAGGGCCTGTAAAAGCATTTCGGGTCCGATGGTTTCGGGGGTCATATGTTTGTCCCGCCGATAAGAGTTTCGCCGATGGGTTGGACCCGATATCAATAAAAAGTGGGTTTATAGAGGATTTCGGGTCTGCGCATTTCGGAGGTTTTATGTGGCCGCCCCTCGGTCTGCCCCGATGCTGATATTGCGATTTAGCGCCAGCCGTTGGATCGGCCCGCGCCGGATCCAACGGCCATGATTTAATCCGGTGAACAGTTTGCCTCCAGCGCCAATTTTTCAATAAAATTCATGTTTTAAAGGTATTTCCGCCTATTTTGTGAAAAGGGTCGTTTTCAAAGGTTTTACATGCGACGCGCGCGCCCGCCCAGGTATAAAGGAAATGATGGTTTCCTTAGCCATTTTGAGATCGCTCCAGGCCCAAATACTTCCAAATGCAGGGATTTCTCCTTGGCATGCCACCAGAGCTCCTTTATTCGACCCAGTGTTGCAAAATTTATCAGTTTAAGGACCATTTTTGATCGGCCATGCGTCGATAGCATTCTAGGGGCCACGGAAAGCACTTGCAGCAGTTATTTTGCATTCAAAGAGCAGAATGGGACAATTTGACAGTTATAGAGTATCAGTTCAAAATATCAGCAGCCTAAAAGCAGCAGAACATTAAAGAGGCCCCCATCAAAGTCAATAAAGCAGCTTAGAGCCATCAAAGCCCACCAGATCACAGTTATGAGCATTAAAGCCACTTTGCAGTAGCAGAACCACCGAAAGAGGCAATTCAAGTGTTTAAAGCCCAGTTATTTCCATAACGGTGTATAAAGACACCTGAGAGCAGCACTGCAAGTTCCCAAGGCGCAGTTATGGCAAATTGCCAGCGCAGAGCTCCAAAGGACCATATTAATTCATTCTTGAGGCTGCTGTCCCTGCGCAGCTGTTAGATAGATATTTTTTCATTCATTCCAATAAATGTTAGGTTACAATCATTCATTTCTCCAGATCTGCCCTCAGATCTGCTGTTTGTACATATTTTTAGATATTTTCTCTATAAAGACCACCCTCTGTATAGTGTAAAGGGTTGGTTGGTTGTATTTCTCATTCCAGACTTGCGCTATAAGCTTAAGAACTTCTGTAATCAAAGATCGCTGGAATATTTGCATCTGAACTGGCTGGTTGTGCTTTCAATGGCTGAAGAGCTTGATGTGGAATTCATGTGCTTGCTCATGGTTCAATAAGTCTTTCCTCCCTCTGTTTATCAGTTTATATGTATCTGTATCATCTGTATATCATAATCTAAGTTGCAGGAAAAAGGAATAGTTCAGAGCTGGATTTCATGCCTTCTGTGCTCAATTCTTGTAACTTTTCTATGTTTTCCTCTGAATTAGTGATAAATATGCATACTTAATTGATCATGTTTAAGCTATTTCTCATTTCTGAATGCTGTTTAGGAATCCTTCATTGCTCCTATATAGTCTTCATCCACTTTCCCTCTTTGGCTGGATGAGAGATCCTTAATTGCCTCTCATCCCCTAACCTCCATTTCATCCTTGTTCCAGCATTTGATCATTGTGCCATGCGTAGCTATCTTGCTCCATATTCCCCTCTTCTGCCAAGGAAAACGCACCCTTCAGTTCTGTTGATGCCTCGAAAATCGCTGCAACAACATCGGGGATAACCACCCGGTCCGGACCTTAGTACAACTCCTTTTCCGTTTGGAATAGTGGCTCCGACTGGGGATAATGGGACCAGTTTCCCAGAAGTGGATAAATGGGATGGATGGGTGACTATAAACTACGCTAGCGGCGAGCGAATAACTAAAACTATCAGCAAGAATATAATAACTATGATCTATCCCGGGGACTCATTGAACTTTAAAGCGTAGCGTTTGATGGTCTGTGTCTAAAGACAGGCATATAGATGACTCCATCTTTAAGGCATAGATATTAATTCATTCAAGATTGCTGTGCCTAAATAGTTAAACAGAGCGATTAAAACAAAATTACCACACTTTATCATTTATATCATTGTCACATGCATGATTGAAAGGAAAGGCACATCGTAAAACATCCAATAGTGGAATGAATAAAGATTTGCTATTACAGCGCATGCATATAATCAACAATAGCAAGAATAATCACATAACAATTCATATAAAAGGAATGAATTCAGACATAGATAGAAATACCATATGAGCTGCTTGACACTCCCGAATATCAATCGCTATTTGTAGTTCTTTCTTCAACGCAAAAACATCCTCAACAACGACAATAGTGCACAATTGCATAAAGAAGCTTCCTTGTTAAATTAAGAACAATTGGCCCAGTTTCATAAAAGAATATTGACTGAAGCACAATAGTGCAAACTTCAGTCTATTAAGTCTGTTACAAAACTTTACGACCCTTTCCAAAACAATGAAAGGGTTTATAAATACTAAACTAATCTAAATATCTAATAAACAGAAATCCTACATAATTGGCATCAATAAATATTGATCCTATTTCCTGGAGTGATCTGGCAATCGGTGACATAATTTATCAGGTAGGCTGCTTGCCTTTAAACCTGAGCTGACTTGTTGCAAGCATTGGCTCAACTTCAGGTGGTTTGTTGAGAAGCGAACTGAGCTGGGCAGCATAGGTGGCATCCTGAATGTCGGGAATTATACACCCGATAGCATCTGTCAAACACTTAAGGGCGGCTCTCTGTGTGTGGGGCTTAATCAGGAAAAGCCAATATGCATCGAAGGTCAAACTGTTAACCCCAGCGATTAATCTCCCCTTTTCCTCCAAGTCAGGATAACACGTTTGCTCCAACATGTTTGTTGTTGTTATCTTTCCTGGCGTACATTGGGAGATCATATTTGCCAAGTAGAGAGTGTTGTTAACCAGATCAACTAGGTTGCTGGAGGTTGATTTACACCTTGAAGCTGCCCTTTCTGCTTTCATTACCTGTGTGTGCCATTCTGTAAAAAGTATGTCTTTATATGTTTCTGAAATCTTGGGCAAATTTGCTTCTCTCCCTTGATCAGAATCTTGCCAGTCAAGATATCCACTTATGATCTCATCGGCCTGGTCTAACTCATTCCTGGCCTTCTCTACCTGCTGATTAATGGATGTAGTTAACTCACACAATGACTCTGCCTCAGTGAGTTGTTGACAAAGGAGCCTAATTTGTGATATCAATGCATTGTTTATTAGTGATGCTTCCTTTCTGAACTCATCCACCTGTGGAGCGCCTTTGATTATTTCAAGCTGTGATGACAATTGAGCGATTTGCTCATCTTTCGTTTTCATCATTTGTTCATTTGCTACTCCCAATTGTGCTAATGCTTCCGACAATTCCTTTTGTTTCTGGATTGCATTTTGGTCAATCCTTTGCCTTTCTTCCTGCAATTCCTGGGTTAATTGATCATTCATTTGCTGTTGTACCAGCAACTGCTCCTCTGCTTGCGCTGCCTTCTGCTTTGTCTCGGTCAATTCTGCCTGTAGTGAAAAAATTCCTTGGTCCTTAGTCTTCAGTAGAAGACTTACCTCCGATGCCTTGTCGATTGTTGCTGCAGAATAGGCTCCTGCATACTGTGACAGCTTTGTTAGGTCATCGGAAGGGTCCAATTCCTCCTTCCATACTACATTACCTGTGACTGTTTGCTCTGGAAAGATAGAAGGTTGATCAGTCCTTCGTCTTTTCCTTGATCGCTTTACATCTGATCTATGCCTCGGGCTGTAGAAAACATCCAGGGAGGAATATCTTCTACCTGAAGAACAATTTGGTCGGAGGGGTCCTTTGGTATTACTTCAACATCCTTAGAAATGGGTGGGCCGCTGGTTCCACTTAGAACCTGAGGTGAAGTGATGTCCTGTGTGTCATTTGTCTTGGAAGTGTCCCCATCTTTTGAACATTCCAATCCACTGATGATGGAATGAAACTGCTGCCATTCCTGGAATAGTTTGGGGTCTATGGTAGTGTCTACATTGACATCGGTGGTGGTTTGTTTCTCCTTTTCGGCTTGGGACTCTTCCCGTTCTTTTTCCTGCTCTTTCTTTAGCTGTTCCTCTTGTTCTTTCTTTTGTCTTTCCTCTTGCTCTCTTCTCTGTTGTTCCTCTTGCTCTTTCCTCTGTTTCTCTTGCTCTTTTCTCTGCCTTTCCTCCTGTTCCTTTTTATGATCCTTTGTCACTACCGGAGGTTCTTTTGATTGTTGCCGAACAGGCCCGCTTGATGATGTCGCCGGGGTTGTTGCCAGTAAATCTAGAGGCAGAGTTTGCAACCTCTGTTCTCTAAGCTTATTGAACTCAGTCAGCCCTTCATCATTATATCTCAATCGAGCAAGTTCTTTAGCTTGACCTATTGTTTCGGCTGCAACGAATAGGTCGTCAAACCAATCTTCTTTGTGCTCGAATTTTGTTAATTTGGCCTGCTCTAGCGCATTGTAGGCAACTTTGCTTGGATCATATGGCCTGTTTGGGATAGTCGCCAGAGTTAAATATTGGAGCTTTGTGGCTTCCTTTTCTACATGTTTGAGATCATGCAGAGTATAGACACCACACCTGAAGGGAAAAGAGGGCCAGCCCCTCTTCTTTTCTTTCTTGAGAGTTTGTGTAACACTCTCAGCCATAATCTGATAGGCGATTTCTCTTGCTAGCAACTTATCTGGTATATACAAAGGGAGAACATGTGGGTCTGCTTGGCTGCCGAAAACTCTTATGTAGGTAAATCTCTCCTCCCCAAACCAACTTGCTACCGCTGTTATATCAAACGAAGCTTGATATGAAATCTTGGGAATGGGTTTGTCAAAAATAGAATAGTGAATAGGCACCATAAAGCCATTGCAGACTTGGTACAGATGATGCTTGTAAGAGGTCTTCCATAGTTTCTGATGGTATATGTGGATGGTCGTGGGATCTTGTGGCGTCCACCTCCAGCCGAGCACGGGGAATTCAGAATTGAAACATAGTGTATCTAGGATATATGCACTGTAATAAAATGGGGGAATTTTCCTTTCCGTGACGATAGTCTGATGTCTAAAGTCAGGCACAGTTTGTGCTAATTTGTCAGAAAGGATGGTGGCCCAATCCATAATTATACCGTTTACAGCTGCCTCCATTAGAGGAACCATCTCTATGGTAAAATTAGCAGAGTCATGCAATCCCCATAACCTACACATCATTATCCCCGCATAGCAATAAGGAGAAGCCAAAGAGTCGACTGAGTACTTACCCGAAGATTCGTGCTTGTGTTTGGCTGGATTTTGTCTCCAATCCCGGATGGGTTCGGATTCAACTTCATTTTCATTTGCAAACTTCTCCAGGAATGCTTTATTATATATCTTCTCCGGCTCGGGCAAATGATACATTTGTCTTAGATCATCCGGCCTGAACGATCCGAAGATTCTCCCATCTCTAGTGTTGAAAGTTCTGTCCAAAATTGGGATTTCTTGAATTGCCCACTGCACTACATCTGTGTATGGGAGAATTTTCTCCCTAGCCGCTATTCTGTGAAGGAAAGAGTCGGCTAAATCTTTGAGAGTGCAATCAGACTTGCGAGTAGGATCCGCAGTAGCTTCTATTACTGTCTTTTCTGGTTGTTCGGCTTCAATCAAATTGTAAGTGCCTTGCCAAGTGACTCTGGTGAGGCCCGTGCATGTAGTATCGGAAATTAAGCCCTTTTTCTTGTCCACCAGAGCTTGACCTGCTGCTGATGTAGTGGAGGCGCCTGCGGTCTTCTTTGATTTCTTCCCCATCTTGTTTGAGTTTTCTCTTTCGGATGGATTCTGCACAGAGAGACAAATGTGCGTAATACAGAGATAGCAATAAAAACTTGCAAGTGATGAGAACGTAAGCATAGGTGCGTAATAAGGGATTTAGCTTTAGAAAATGGGCGCGGACACAATCTATGGAAAGATTTTTAAGAATTATGATCTCATTAATTGGCCGTTTAAAACCTGTCATCCCTTAAATGCCCATTATATCGTTATTCGGCTGAATGATTCACTTAAGCGTGCAGTGGGCGTTTTGGCAGTTGAGTGCAGGTAAATGGATGCTTAACTGATCCAGCTTTAAATATGAATGAGTTGTGATATCCCATCACTTAACGGCTTTTTATTGAAAACTGCGCTTTATCGCATCGCGTCGGGAGAATGAGGGTTATAAAGTGCACATATAGTGTATCGTCGATCACCGATAGCGATATCGGATCGCATCGGGGGTATGACTTGTGCGCCTTAATGATGTGCATTCAATATTGCCGATTGCCGACTGCCGATTGCATCGCATCGGGGGAAAAGCTTTGAGCATATTAAGACTTAAGTAAAGATTACCGCCGATATCCAATCGCCGATTTCGCATCGCATCGGGGCTAATGGCATGGGGCGCTTTTAAAATGTGCATGAAGTTTCGTCGATCGCCAATTGCGATATTGCATCGGCGGAAATCAATGTGTCATTTATTTATATTTCTTATGTTATTGCAATATGCGATCTTGCGATCGCTTTATCGCAATGACAAAGATTTGCCTTATTTCTTTAAATGGGTTTTTCAAAAAGGGTTTTATAAAATGAATTCATTTGATTATCGGACCTCTTTTGAACAATAAAAGTATTGATACCAATTAAACTTTAAAGGGACCCATTTCATACGTTAATATTTATAAATAAAGATGATATGAAATGGGGGGTTGTTGTAGAGCACAACAAGTTCACATTCATTGACTCCATGCCCAATGGTTTTAACTTCTTACACTTTGTATGCCAACTCTGTTTGAATAGATCAACCATCCCACCAAACTCAAACAAAACCCATGTGCATCATATCTAGCCTAAAATCATCCCTTAAACAAAGCTAAATCATAAAGAGAGAGCCCTCTCTGACTGCAGGTAGGCTATGACCTGCAGTCCAAAGATTGGTTTGTGGTTACCTCGGCCGTATTCCCTTAGGAGTCAAAGGGAACAACCTGAGTGATAACAGATCCCTCCTGATGTTCTCTTCTTGTCGGATGCACTCCCTGCCCAATCTGCATCGATGAAGCTTTGAAGCTTTACTCCCTCTGTCCGTCTATGCCACAATCCATACTGAGTAGTGCCCTTGAGGTATCTCAACACATGATTTTCTGCCTTCCAATACAACTTGCTAGGCCTAACCATCGCCTGACTAAGCTGGTTAACTGCATAGCACATATTCGGTGGTGTGTTCACCAAATACATGAGTGAACCCAAAAGATTCCTGTAAATAGTATCTTCCACTACTTCCCCTAAAGTAGCATCCTCTTCCCTCTAGTTACCTACTAGAGGAGTCTCCATGGGTTTGTTTCTCTCCATGCGGAACCTACTGAGTATCTTGTTGGCATACTTTCCCCAAGACATAAACAATTCCCCATCACCCTGCCATAATTCCATGCCCAAAAAGTAATGCATGAGTCCCATGTCCTTCATCTCGAAATCTCTTGCAAGGTCCTCCTTGCAAGACTTGATTAGTTGATCATCACCTGTCAAAATCAAATCGCCAACATATAACACAATGATAAAAAATTTACCTTCCACCACTATGTGGTACAGGTTCACATCCGCTTCACTCTTAGTGAATCCCAACCCAGTGAAATAGCTATTGATCTTGGTGTACCAAGCATTGGTTGCTTGCTTCAGCCCATACAATTCCCTCTTGATTCAACACAAAGGCGACTCACGGTCGAAGGTATCAAAACCTTCAGGCTACTCTATGTACGCCTCTTCCTCAATTGTGCATTAAGGAAGGTTGTCTTTACATCCATCTGATGTATCTTCCAACCCATATGTGCTGATAGTGCCAATATAGATTTGATCAATGAGTACCTTGCAATAGGATCAAAGGTCTCTTCATAGTCAATTCCCTCTACCTGTGAAAAGCCACGAGCCACAAACTTGGCCTTGTGCTTCTCCACACTACCATATGCAGCTTTATTTACCTTGTAAAGCCATCGAGAGCTCACCACTGACTTGTCCTCCGGTCTCGGGACCACATCCCAAACATTGTTATGAACTATGGAGTCATACTCCTCCACCATGGCATCAACTCAAATCGGTTTCTGCACTGCTTCCTCAAAGGAAGATGGCTCTACCTCAGCACATTCGCTCATAAGAACCGTGTATCTAGTGTATCTCTCAGGTGTCCTCCTTTTCTGACCCTGAGATGTGGGTGCTCCCACATTCTACCATGCATCATAGAATAGTTTGTCAAGCCTTGCTAGTGTGCTTTCTCCCATCTCTGGAAGACTCTGCCTGATTTGATGTCTCCACTCCCGGATCCTCTACATGTGTCTGCTTCACATCAATCTGAGGATCCTCAACCTTAGGAGCTAAAATCTCCTCAATCACATGTAGCTCAAGCTCCCTCTAAAGGGAAACTCACACGACCTTCTCCTCATTGAATCTGACATCCCTGCTAACCACTGTCATCCTGCTAGTCGACAAGTACACATAATAGTTGTGAGGTGTATCAGTGTACCCCACAAATATCCCCAACTTTGCTGTTGTCTCAAGCTTCTTCCATTCATATTTGGTCACATGGAAATATACTGATGACTCAAAAATCCTAAAGTGACCAACATCTGGCCTCTTACCGAAATAAGCCTCCTCTCGTGTCTTCATCCAAAGAATCCGATGCGGGCTACAATTCTGGAAATAAATCGTTGTGTTACATGCCTTAGCCCACAAGTGTAGTGGTGGGCCTTGATCATGCAACATTGCTCGTGCTGCCCCTACAATGCTTCTGTTCTTCCTCTCGACCACCCCATTCTGCTGTGGGTTATGGGGTGTCGTTAACTCATGTTTAATCCCTTCTGTTACATAGACATTCTTAAACTCATTTGAGACGTACTCACCACCGTTATCACTCCTTGGAGCTTTAACCTTCTTGCCAGACTCTTTCTCGACCAATGATTTAAATTCACAAAACTTGTGAAAGTTTGATCCTTCTTCTCCATGAAAGATATCCAACATTTACGAGAAAATTCGTCAACAAATGTAACATAATACCTGTGTTGACCGTGGATGTTGTCAAGAATGGTCCACACACATCTGAATGGACCGGCTATAGAATCGCCTTTGCTCGACTATCTCTGTCGTGAAAGGAAGCCTTGGTGTATTTTCCCAAAGTACACCCCTTGCATGAATCAACCTTCTCTAGTGTACCTTTGGGAAGACCATTAGAGATCTGCTGCATGATATTCAAATCCCCATGATGCAAGTGGCCCAATCACCTGTGCCACAACTTGCCAACGTCTCATCTCCGCATCTTCTCTACTTTCATGCTCAAAGCAACACAATCCTATACATCTAGCTTATAGATATTCTTAACATGAATCCCTCTCTTCTTTATGTGACCTGTAGCTATGTGTCGAAGGAATTTCCTTTCGAGAAAATAACATCATAGCCTCTATCCTCAAGCATGGCGACCGATACTAAGTTCTTCTTCAACCCAGGCACATACATAACATACCTCAAGGTGAGAGGAGCACCCTGCTTCCTTTGAAAAGTAACCGTACCCAATCTAGTAGCACTATACCTCCCTTCGTCACCCATCTCAATATGAATATGGAGATCCTTCTCTTCTAGGTCACTGAACAAAGCCTTGTCACTAGTAATGTGGAATGAAGCTCCACTATCAAGGTACTATACACTACCCATCATTGATGACACCACACATGCAATGAGAGTAAAGTTCAATTTGAATTGAGAGGCCAAAGCCTCACCTGCCGCTCCTCCTGAGGACTTCTTCTTGGACTTCTTGAGTGGACAACTTGTAGAAAAATGGCCCATCTTGTGACAATGAAAACACTTAACTTTCATCATGTCTTTATTTTTACCGCCATGGAAAGAATCTGATTTGGAATGGGACACCTTCCCTTTCCATTTCCTTGCCTTACTTGCTAAGGCACAATTTTCCTCATCACTAGTCTTTGATGAGGAACCATCTCTGGTGTTCCTTCTGATCTCCTCTCGGATCAAATCCGACCATAGTCGTTCCCAATATGGAATCTTCTCCATCCCGTTAACAGAGTCCTGATAGCTATTCCAACTCTTGGGAAGGCCTAGGAGAGCTAGGCTCACCATATCATCCTCGGCAACGATTTTTCCAACACTTCCATGTTCATCACGACAGTGAGTGAACTTGGTCAAGTATTTTGGAATGGTCTCATCTTTCTCCATCTTGATTTTTCGAAGTTTGTCTTTCAGTGCCAACTTCCTATGGTCACTGTTGTTCTAGAATAGGTCGGTCAATGCTTTTCACATAGCATACTAAGTTTCCTTCCCATGGAGACTCGAGACAATGTGGTCTTGAACTCCCTTAAGGATTATCCGCCTCGCCTTCGTCAAACACTTCTTCCATTCGACCAGATTCTGTGCATACGATGCTGCTGGCTTAGGAATGTCTTGATCAATGAATTCTTTCAAGCCATTATCCTCCAGCACAACCTCCATTTATCCTTCCAAGCTATATAATTTGAGCTGCCTTCCAAGGCAGATTCGAGCCACAAACCATAGAACACCATCTACCGATCCTGAAGTATGTATTGTAAATTTGAATTTCACCTATAACCCAAAACTCAAAACTTCAAAATCTCCTCTAGTATACTGTCTTCAACTCCGATACCATGTATATTATCCTATAGATTCATAGCTATGTAATGTACTAAAACACATGACAAGAATCTACTCTACTCTTTTAAACAGTCGAAACCAATAATCGATGAAAACGATAATAGACAAGAGGAAGATAATCAAAGACACAAAAAACAATTGTTTCTCTGGGGAAATTCATTGCTCAAAATGCCGACTATCTATTGCATTAATCAGAAATCTGAGTGATAATACAAAGATTGTTCACACAATAACAATTCCGCACAAGTATGATCAACTCTCTACCTCACAAGCCCGCACTGACCAACACTTAGCCAATTTATGCTGCCTGTTGAGCCCCTATTTCCTTGTGCAATTCCCATGAGGAATAGCCCATATTTAATTGGGAATTCCTTCTTCCATAACAGCGTAATCCAAAACTAGGTCCTCTTCTGATTGCATGCATGATCTGTACAACTTGGATCATTCTACAACTAACAGTACAATGTCTCTGCACTCTAGTCTCAACTGGGTCTTTCTCTAAACTGACATGCATGAGTTTCTCATGAGAGAATCTTCAATTAGCTGGAGTAGCATTGAGGATGCACCAGTGCACCAACTCACTATTAAACCTTTTCTAGTTCCACAAAGAGTTAGAACTAGTTTAACTTTCTATAACTCAGACAAACTGAGTTATCTAATTACAACTCAAATAAACTCATCCTGGACCCCTAAAATTTAGGGAGAACATATACATGACTACAAAAAGACTTACAATTCGAAATTCCTAAGCCAACTAAGTTAATTAAGCTTAATTAACTATTTACAAGTTCCTATGAGAATAGAATTCGATTTTTTAATTCTCAGTTTAATTCAAGGACAAGTTAAACTGAAATTTCTTGTTGCCATTTCTCAACAATTATTACATTAAAATATTATGTTATGAAATTTATATTAAGCTACAAGTATAAAAAGATCAATGATTTTAGATATTTTTATAGCTTTTTATTTATATAATAACTTTTTGTTGTTATGATCATCAATTATCATAGATGATATTTTATTAGTTTGTATCAAGGTAGGACCCTAGCAATCCATTTGGTTGGTGAACATTGTTAGTTTAGCATAGACTAATGCAACCTATAATGTTTAAATTTTAAAAATAAATGTTTATTTTGCAATATTATTAAAAAAACTTATTTTTCAAACATTGATTGGACCATAACTTAAAATACTTATTGTAGAATTTGCACAATATAATGCCATGTGGATAATTGTGTCACATATTTTTATGTTATAATTTATGGATATGACTGCAATATTCATGCATATTTTTTAGATATTTATGTAGTGATTTTTTATTCTTAAAACCATCTAAAAATAAAATCTTTGAAAATAACTTATACTTATCATCAATAACTTCCCACCTAATTTAAACACTTCCCACCTAATAAGATGTAAATAAATATACTTACCATGAGTTACTTCTCACGATTATTTATGTTTTCTTCGTCACTAATGTAGGAGTAAAATTGTAAATGTGTAGACTTATCAATGGTTACTACCCACCAAAATTTATGCAAGTGCCAAGAAATTCATTTATCCACTTCAAATTTCAATTTATTAGTTCCTACCAAAGCAAGACTATATGATTCCATTTGCTATTAACCAATATTAATTTAGCATTAGCCAATATAAGTTATAATTTTTTATATGATTAATTTTAAGTGACAAGGACTAAGTTATCTGGCAAAACTTGCTTATGAAATAACTTTTCATAATTATGACCATCAACTAATGCAATTAACAAACCTAGATCTACTGTTCAATTCTTTTTATTTTAATAAGATCAAGTTTCTATGTATATACTTGGTTTTTGGTTTGCTTTGTGAATACAAACTTGGGAAAATGTGGAGAGAAGACCAAGATAATAATTAATGTATTGATTTGGCAAGCTGAGGGAAGTTAAAAGTTAAAAGTCATGTGATTGTAGCCCAAACATCTAAATGTGTAGCTTAACTAATAGATTAAATGGTTTTTTTTTTGGGTTTTTATTTTTGGCTAATTTTAACTAAATTTTGGCAAAGACTTTTAAAAACTTGGGTTTAAGTTGTTTAATCTATAGAACTCAAATTCTAGACATTCAAAAATCTATTTTAAACAACAAAAAAATCACAATATTACTTGAATTACTTGAAATTGTATCACTAAATTTTGGTTAAAAAAAAACAGTTTTTGATCTATAAAATAAACTGTCTAAATGTCTAAACATTTCTAACACATTCACATTTCTCTATGTAAAATCCCAAGTCAACGCAAATTGTTGTTGCGGTGATAAATAATTTGAACACAACTAGGGGCAGCAATTCCACAATTCCATTGATTTATGGCCACTATCACACAATTTGACTCTAACATCCTAGTTTAACTAGGCGAGGTTTTTGTTTTTTTAATCAAGGGGATTTTGTTCAATAATGAATATTTATTTTGTAATTTGTATAATTTAAATTCATGTAGTTTTTAAGTGTGATTTTTTGGAAGGTTGTTATTTTTGAGAGAGTTTGTTTATTAATGAATATTTATTTTGTAATTTGTATAATTTAAATTCGTATAGTTTTTAAGTGTGATTTTTTGGAAAGTTGGTTGGTTTATTTTCTGATCTAATTTGTTTAAAATCTCGGATGTATCTATTGAAATTACAAGTTTCACAATTGAAGTGCCCAAGGGTATTTGAGGGTGTTGAATCCATATATACAATCAAGAAAACATTTTAAACAACACAAATCAAGATTTGACCGCAAAATGTTTAGCCAGATTTTGACTTGAGAAACTCCAAAACATCACACTTAAAAACTACTCCATTCAAATTAAATTAATAAATCATTAAAATAATAAAATAATAAAAATTTACAATTTTAAGTGAGAGGAACATTAATACTGACAATCTCATTGGTTATTATTAAACACTCGCTTTAATCATTTTCTAAGTCAATTAAATATCATATCTAAATTTATAACTCTGAAAAACCCCCAAGGCACTTTGATTGTGCAGGGGTTACCCATCGAATTTATGATTTCAATAAATTCCTGTATGATTTTAGAGAAATTAAACCAAAAAAACCCACGGGAAAAACTTCCAAAAAATCTCACTAAAAACAATAGTTTATAAACAACATATTGACGAGCCTCAAAAGACAAAAGCTTATAGAAAGTACAAAGAATTGAAATACATATACACAACCTTTACTGACTGTAAGTGACATCGAGATTGGCACAAACACATTCCTTTGGGCTACATATTCGTAGTTGCATGGAATTTATGCATCAGAAGGCGAGGTTTCCCTAGAATTATTATAACGAGGAAGGCAGCCCTGGTTGTGAATCGCATGTTCCCATTCGCTTTTGAAAACAAAGCCAATAGTCAATAGCATGTGGACAAGAAGAAACAAAGTCAATAATATCTTGTGTATTGTGATTCCCTCCACCTATGTGTTTCCACAGTTTTGTGTGTGTTTGATATGGCCAAGTTTGAATTTCTATTTTTGTTGTTATGGTCCTACATTCTAATCAATGCAGCCTCGCCCCCACAAGCACAAACTGCAATGCCCATATCAATAATTTCCAAGCTATGAAAGACCAACCCTCTCAATACCCTGTTACTTCATGTCATATCACACTCATTCTTTCATTCATGGATAGGTAAGTAAAATTGATGTTAATGTCATTGGTGTGTATTTAGAAATGCATCTCATATTTTTTTGGATGGAATGGAAATGATGCCTTGCATAATTTAACCTTTCTAGGGCTTCAATTGAGAATTTTCCAAGAGTTCTTCTCCTTGGTATAAAGTATTGAAGGGTATCGTAGACGATGCAACGAATGCTAGCACTATGGATGGTCTAGTTTCCACCACCTTCACAATGCATCGAATATCAAGGTATTTACATTTAGTGGGTTTCATTTATTTTCGAGGCAACTCATGGGTCAAGTCAGAGAGCCCATAAGCCCATCAAGCATTGTGGAACTATATGCAAATCAAAGTTCTAATATAAATATGATAAAACTTATAATTTTCAGTGGTAATTTGTTTGTGTTTTGTTGTGAATTAGGTTATTTTCCAGGGAAGATAAATGATTTAGAATCATCCAAGTATGGGAGTGAGTAACAACTAAAGGATGTCGTGAACGAATTCTACCCTTTTGTGTGTGGGCAACATCGTGATAAACCATCGGTGCTAGATGATAAATGAAACTATTGCATGTTCAATGGCAGGGATACAAACGAGCGTCTAGACTGGCCTTGACATGAATCACAACAATAGCCAACTACACTGATTCCCCTAACATTAATCACAACCATAACTCCATATAGGTCGACCAGTCGGAGTGGAGGAATTGGCTTAAGTCCAATGTCAGTTTGATAGTCGGAGGTTCGAGTTCACTAAGGGTTATGTTTGTGGATAGGTAGAGGGTTAAAAACAAATAAACACATAAATAACGTTATATTCATTAAAATTTCATGCATATATCTATTTCTAGCATATATCTATAGTGGCTCTTGGATTTTACACATTATAATGACCCAATCACGAGTATATAAAGGACCACTCTTATTGAATATGGAATCATGACAAACTCTAACTTTCTTTTCTCTCGCTAACTCACACTTGACAAATTTGCTCTCGAATTCTATTATTAGAATCATCTTAACTCAACTCTCCATGCATTGCATACATACGAGAGTACTTTAGTATTTCCAATACTCCCCTCCCCCCTGACTTTATTATTAGAATCATCCTAACTCAACTCTTCATGCATTGCATACATATGAGAGTAATTTCGAGTTTTTTTTTTCATTTACATGGAAACCATGCTTCCCTGATTAGCAAATGTCAAGGCAATGCCTATGTTTCTCTCTAATTTAATTTTCTAGCGAAGTAGAATTGATTCTAGGTTGTTGGCTACATCCCTGAAGGGGTATTCTGGGTTGTTGGCACAATTGATTCGTCGGTGGGATTTCCACTGAAAAGTTTTCCATTTCGGTTCTGATCAGTGGTATGAGCCCACTCAGGAGGGCATTTATTTTATCACTGGCCTATCCAGGAAAAGGGAGGATTTTCCCCAGTTCCCTGATGTTCCCCATTGTATTGCAACATAGATCCAGCTTGTCTACTCTCAGAGATATGTTGGGGATCATGTAGTGCATCCAACAGATTTTCAGGTGTTTGGTGGACATTTTAGATTTATTCTTTTGGTGCAGAGGAGGTTAGGTGCCTCACATTATTAGTGAGTATCATTCAACACTATACTAGTGATAGGCAATGCATTAGTTACCCTCTTTTGTTTTATGTCAATTTTTTTGGTGCAGAGGCCACGATGTATCATATAGTCTCCCATTTTTTTGCGGAATTTTTGTATGGATTTAAATAGATGTCATGTTATGATACATGAGAGGGTGAACTTCCCTTTTTCTTTAGAGTTTTTTTGTTTATTTTTTGAGAGGTTTCCAGAGATGAGGCCTATTTTTGACCTTCGCCCACATAGACCGATGAATGAGCTGGGAATGCACATGTGGGTGAGATGATGCCCAAGAGGGGCCAACTAGAGTATCCAGTCAAGATTTACACCCAAGCAATAGGCCTACTAGTTAGGGAGGATGACCACCTGTTTGTCTTGGTGTCGTGTCCTTACGCAGGATTGGATTGGCGACAGTGTCCCAACATCCTCTTCACACTAGATGAGCTTGAAAATGATAGAGGTAATATTAGTGTTTTCTTTAAACTAGTATAATTTCATTTTATTATCTTAATTAATTAGAATAAAATTTATTCTAAAATGTTCTTAACTTATTTGATTATTGTTTTTAATAAAATTGTCTAATTATTGTTTTGCACTATATATTTTGTAGATATTGGCACATTCGTTAGGGACATGCCTCCTCCCCCACCGAAAGTAGATGTGGAGATGGATGAGGTTGCGACAGGTGAGGCACATCCTCGGATGCATATGGGTTTGGGCATGTGACTGCATAGGGATGATTTCAGGTTCAAGATGGAGTACTGTGATCTATTCTCTAGAATTTTGGTTGAGAAGGGAGTTCGCCCTATGACGAATCGAGACATCAGGGTAGATCCTAGGCTCCTGAAGCTCTTGAGGGACTTTCCGCATGATATGATGAGTCTTATGTGTCATGTTTTCAAATATACTAGGATAATCACAATTAGGAGGGATGGGCATGCAGTAGATACACATGAGTCTTCACCTAGTACCACCCCATCAAATGATAATCGGGGTACTAGTGATCCTTCTGGTAGTACCCCACCTCCTCCTCCTTCACCTCATGACCTAGTACTACATGTTTCTCATCAGATAATAGAATAGCCACCTTCTCCTCCATCTCATAGTTCGACTCATGTTGAGGCAGTTGACCATCCCTCGTCTTCTACTACAAACTAGGCAACCACTACTACTATTGTATCAAATATTTTATAGTTGTTATTTGACTTGATGTAGTTATTTGACTTGTTTATATATATCTATATCTATATATATATATATATATATATATTTATAAAGGTGCATTTTTTTTGTTCACGTTGATGTACTTAATTTATATATTGGTGTTGATATGCATATTGTTAGGTCATGTTAGATATGTTCATTTAATGTGCTTGCAGATAAATGTGTATGTGATAGCAATTATTTGACATGAGATGTATATTTGAGGATGTGTTTGGTGATGATTATAGATTACAATGCTTCTGTTTTATTAGATGTGAACATGATGATAGTGCCCTCTTAGATTATTAGATTTGTGTGCAAGCTTATGACATTTACATGTACTAGAGGTGTATATAATTAGATGATGTTAGCAAAAAATTTGAATGTGTATTTTAGATGATGTTTATGTTTATTAGATGGTTATCATCATGACATTTATTTTTATGAAATGATATTTATTATAGATTATGTATTGGTGAACTTATATCAATTTTTTATATATATTGAAATTACATGAAAAACCACTTACTTTAAAAAAATGCAAAGATATTTTTACAAATTACAATGTTTAATATGGTTGAAACTATAATTGTAAAATTACCATAATTATTTTTCTATTACTTAGATAGTTCATACATATTCATTCTAACCTAATTAATAAAATGTTTCAGTATTCATAAGGAAAAATTAATTAAAGGTAAAATAATTTAGTTAGTTCTTAATATTTAATTTTTAATGTAAAACATTATTAATAATAGATTATTCAAACATACAATTTAAACAATGAAAAGTTACACATGGTCTATATATAGAGATAGAAAACCACTATAGATCCATCTTAATCACATATTTATGAAGCACTAAAAGAGATTAAATCTTTTGACATGTACATCTTTTTTCAAGTTTTGCATTCTAAAAAGAGATTTTTTTATAATGAGATTCGATCCATCTTGGCTCTTGGTTGATATGTTGTTAAGATGGATCTATACTGGTTTATTGTTAAATTTAAAAAACTTAAGTAATGATTTTTTATAATTAATTTATATTTAATATAACTTAAAAAATCTATTTTAATAAAATTTAATTTATCACTAAAGTTATGAGAGTTTCAAGCAATTTAAATTTAATATTTATAGTGACTTTTACCAATTTAAATTAGAAATTTCTCTCTAAAGATGAAGAACAAATGAAAAATAAGGCTTGTGAAGTTACTTCTAGCTGGGGATTTGTTGTATTGGAAGTTCTTCCTTAAAGTGGCAAGTGAAATTTTTTCTAGTAATAAATATATAACTTTTTGGTGCTATTTTCATTATTTATTTGCTATTGTGGTTTAACTTTTTTTAATAATAAATGAGTTAAATAATAGAAATATCATATTATTTTAGATTTAACTTTTTTACAAATAATATATTTGATTATTTCTTAATGAAGAACTCAATAAATATTATTTTTCTACATACTTATCACGAGATAGTCATTAAAATTCATGTTTTCACATTTCTCCTAGCTAATATATCATGTTTACAATGATAAAGACATGTCTACTTTAAACAATTTACTTATAACAACATAAAAATATATATTTATTTAACATAATCTAAGTAGGAAAGAAAAATGCATCACCAAGTCCATTAGAAAGTCTCTTAATCACCATCACACTATTTATCATTTATTCTAAGCCATAAAATATTTATTAATTCAAATTTTATTTATAATTATCATTGAAAAGAAAAGTCAAAACTCTTCCATTATCCATGAAGAAAAAATTAAAACCTCTCATGCATCCATGTAAGTGTTGGGCTCCAAAATTGACACATTTTCTTACTCTGTTTCTTTATCCTTTCATTAATTTTCCAAGTCTTTTATGTATATAATATGGTAATCTGTGTGTTGAGAACTTTAAAAAGAAGTTAATAAAGTATTTCATCATTTTATTCTCTAAACGAATTGATTTGACCATGAAAAGATGAGTTACACTTACAATTCGAAATGATAACTAACACAGATGTCGATAAGCAAGAGTGAGTTACACAGAGCTGCTCGGGTTAGTTGTGACTTGGATAAGCAAAGATTAATGATCATCATGGAAAGACTAGTGGTGAAAGAGATTTTTTCCATCTATTCCATGGGAACTCAAGGGATTTTTTAATTCCAATTGAGTATCCTAAGAATCTTTAGATTCTAAGGATCACTCCTTTATTTTTAACTATGGACTTAGTTATGATTATAAAGGCAAGGAATAAAGCCTCTGTGAAAAAATATTTTTTATTGTTCTTCTCATGCTTATGCTCTGAAGTTTTACAGACATTGTAATATTGTTGTTGATTAATATAATGGAGACTTACATGGTTTATTTTTAATTCTTGCACTGATTTCGCTACAAGGTGGTTGACTTTTAGTGATCGTGGGCCCAATCCTGGAGTGACTATTGTCCTCTTTGTGTTAGGTGTGGAGCCTGATTATCTTCTTTATTCAAAGGTCTTTGTTTCAGCCAGATGTATATCCCAGGAAGACTGTACATCCCTCCATGCGAGGTGGGGGGAGGGTGTGGGGTGGCCTTGTCCCCCTCGCGGGGGTCCGGGGGTGGGGGTCTGGGGGCAATGTCCCCGAAGCTAAAAAATAGATGTAAAATTGCCTTATAAAATGTTGTAATTTCGTAGTCAATATAATCCGTTCATTAGGCGGATGTTATGACGATAAAAGTTATGTTTAATTTAGGGTTTTTTGCCCTAAAAGGGAACCCCTTGCTAATATATGAGGGAATTGTATTGCGGCTATGTATATGTGTATTTTGAGCAAGAAAGAGAGAGGAGATTGTGTGGGAGCGAAGAGGAAATTACATTGGATTTGTTGTAGGTTGTGTCTCTTCATTTTGCCAGATAATATAAAAGGAAGAATAGTTGTTTCTCCATGGACGTAGCCCAAATTGGGTGAACCATGTATATCCATGTCTATCTTGTTTTATGCATTTTCTATGTTTGTGTTTTTGCAATATTTTATGTGTTCCATTGCTCTGTAATATATAATTGTATAACAATTGGTATCAGAGCTGAAGGTCTATTTGGTTGATAAAATCATAGGAGAGAAGGGTTCTTGGTTCGAGTGGGAGCAATGGCGAAAGATGGTAGGTTTAGGGTTGAAAAATTTAACGACCAAAACTACCAACGGTGGAACATGTAGATGGAAGATTATCTGTATCAAAAAGATCTGTACTTACCATTGAGTGGAAATACAAAGAAGTCGACAAGTATGAAAGACACATAATGCGATACTCTTGAGAGAAAGACACTTGGAACAATATGGTTGTGCCTAGCGGCGTCGACAGCCTTTAATATTTCAAAGGAAATGACAACAGAGGGTTTAATGTCAGCATTGACCAAACTATATGAAAGCCCTCAGCCTCAAATATGGTATTTATTATGAAAATTTATTTAATATGAAGATGTCAGAAGGTGGATCTGTTGCTGATCATTTAAATGAATTTAATATGGTTACCAGTTAGTTAAGTTCTATAAAGGTAAATTTTGATGATGAAGTTAGGGCTCTGTTATTTTTGTGCTCATTGCCAAAAGGTTGGAATGGTTTAGTTATGGCCATTAGTAACTCTATCTCTGGATCTAGCACTTTAAATTTTGATGATGTTGTCGGTGCAATTCTTAGCGAGGAAATGCAATGAAAAATCTCCGATGAGACGTAAGGTAATTCTTTGACTACAGAGATTAGAGGAAGAAAAATACAAAGAGGAAAGAGCCCAGGATATCACAGTGTTATAGACATTTTTGTGCCTTACAGCATAGAGCATGAAATGTCAATAATCTAAGGGATCCAAAGTCCCTAAACAAGTTGTTCTTACCCTTAGAGGAACAAGGTCAGCAAACCACAGCACTGCAAATCAGTTCTCCACTGAAAAACACTCAAAAACAGGTCAGTTTTGGATCATTGCAGCTGCTCCACTAGGCATATGCGCTGCATAGCAGGTACAACAAAGGCTACCTGCGTTGCATAGCAAGTAGAACAAAGGCTACCTGCGTTGGGCGTACTTGGACATGTGGAGGAATCTTTTTCTCAAAGTGCCAGTTCCCAGGAAGCTTCTAAAAAGACACTTGATGATAAGATTCGCCTAATGACGAGTTAAGAGCTTCTAAGACTCCAAGTGGAAGACAGAAACTCCGAGTGAAGAACTGAAGAACAACTGGAGTTGAAGAGGACAACAAGTCACACATCAAGCTGACTTATCTTCACTCCAAAACTCTATATAAGGATCTCATCCCATGGGATCTAGAGGAGGCCGGAATTTTGTGCAAAGAATTGCTGTTGTTTTACAGTTGTGAGCATTGGGTGATTGCTTGAGGGAGGTGAAGAAGAGATTTCTCTCCGTCGGGAAGGTGATGCTGGATTGGACCTCTCATGGTTGTATCACCGCCTGAACCTTACTTCCATATATTAATAAAGCATTTGAGGTTCTTCTATTCACATGTGTTTCAATGATGTATTGTCTTACTTGCGTATTTGATTTATGCTAATCCTTGAATCAGTTATGAATGCATGCCTCTTGTAGTTTCCTTTCTTTGTCTTGTTTGCAGGATCTTGTGTAGCTGGGCCCGTGAAAAGACTTGGAGCTGGGAGCAAGCGGCGAATAGAGGATATTGGATCGACCATTTGCGCAAGACATCGGTAAGTGGATCTCTTCCTTCTATCTCTTGCATGTCATAAAGAAGAAACTTTAGATAGCTTTGCTTTCAGCTGTTGCTAAGGAACTGTCACCCTTAGAGTGGGTTAGGGTCATTCCGAGTTGGATACTTTCCCCCACAACAGACTGGCGACTCCGCTGGGGATCGTGTCTTGTTGGTAGCTTGTGTTTCTTGCTATTCATTTCTTAAACGAAAGAGTACCGAATCGAACTGCATGCGAGTCCTTCGAATGCAAAGTAGAGGGCAGCTACTCTAGCCCAGTGCTGGGCTTGTTTATGATTTGAAGAGCAGATCCACAAGGACTCTTTTTAGCTCTTTGTGATAGTGTTCATCTTCCTTTCATCATCCTCTAGTGTATACTTGACTGACAACCTCTGATTTGGCCAAAAACCGCTCATTTTTGAGCAAACTGTGACCCGGAATCTGAGAGAGACGTGACTTGTCTCATCAGTGCAGCTGCCACAAAGTCTACCTGCACTGCAACGCAGGTCCCGAAGGGGCTACCTGCGCTGCATCTCAGATCCACAGTGTAGCACCTGTGCTGATCCAGTTTTGCCTTGTGCAACTTGGATTCTCCACTGTCTGTTGCCCAGTTTTCAGTATTGTTTTTGCAGCCAGTTGTCAACCTGTATACCCAGCTGAAACCACTTCTCTTTGCCTTCATTCCGCCTCAGTTGTATGAAGAAACCGTGATTGTTCTTATTGTATTTCTTGCTGTCATTCACAGTTTCCCATAGCGAAAGTGAACTAGTCTTGCTATGACCTCTTGAATCTAGACCTGTGAGAAAGTGTCGTTGTGATTCTAAGAGTTAGTTTATTGCTGTTCATAGCTGCTTGAGCATTTGCTTTCGTTATATGGTTCGAATTTCAGTATTTCTTGTGTTGAAACGAGTGAATCTTAAGGTGTTCTTTTGATTATTGGACAAAAACTTGTTTTCTTTCACTTGAAATTGAATTCGAAATTATACAACAGCTTTCTTTTTGTAATACATCAACATTAAGGAAGAAGAAAAGAAATACTTGCATTGTGCATGTGCATTTTGACAGTTTGCATGTCGATTTAGGAAAAGTGCATTAGTGTGTGCTCTATGATCTGTTTGAAAAGATGATGTCTTTCTTTTCCTTCAGTAGTTAAGGTTTTCATAAGTTGAAAGAATTGAAAAAGCTTGCTTATCATTCTTAGACTGCATTTAGGAGTTGTATCATACATCACGTGGTGATCCATAAAGGCAAACTGCTAAGCAAGATCAACCTAAAAAGAGCTGAATTTATCTAACAACGCTTTGAAACATAACGAAACACAGTAGAGGTCTAGGTAGAGACGTGAACCGGCGTCGTTAAACATAGTGACTGTTGATCTCTACGAAGGTGGGTGATTCCTCCTGAGGGACGATAGCACTAATACGGACTTGTGCCCCCGCGTACCGTCGCGTATATTAGGGGACCCCTATAGGAACCAAGCCTTTATCCATAGGAAGCCGTGTCGGCCGCCCTACTGATCGCGATGCAGTGAACACAGCATTCACGAAGATCGACCACTCGTACCGTAAAACATATTCTGTGGTTTCGCGAAAGGTTTGGCACACCCTTGCCTAGAACTCCAGAGTAGTTTCTTTTGGCCTTTTTCAAACTCTATAACTGAAAAAGTCCATCCGAGCATTTGTCACTTCGGGCTCGTTAATACATCGAAGGAGACTAGAGTCATCTTTAGCTTTTTCTCGACTCTTAAAAAGTGAAAAAGCAAGTTGTGTCTAAAAGCGTCGTCATATAAAATTCATCTTAAACGGAACATAATCACCCCTAATTCCTACGTTGATCTTAAGGTTGAGAACATGGAACACACCAATCAAGGGATTCCACAGCATGGGACCCCTAGCCCTTTCTCCTCTTGGGGAGAAGTTGGTGCGCCCCACATGGCCACATTGTCGCTTCCAGGATTGACAATTGGCCTGCCAGTTTGGCTATTCTCAACCGCTGTAGTTCAGACCACCACGGTTCCTCAACAGTCGAGTCAACAGTTAGACCAGTCTAGAGCTACCCTCCAGCCTTCCACTTCTTATGAGCCTTCCTCCGATCCTTCTTCTTCGAAAGGTCAAGCCGCCAAAAGCAGAGCTCCCATAGAAAAGAAGAAGGAAAAGAAGAAGAAAGAAAAGAAGCAAAAGGAGCCAAAGGCTCCTGGGGGCAAGCAAAAGGCATCTAACGAAAACCCACACACAGCACGGACCGGGCCCAAATTGCCATGTGTCATATGTAGAGGAGACCACTTCCACAGTGATTGTCCCAGTATTCCCCGGATACTAAGGGACTGGTCCCCTCGTTTGCACGATTCGGAAGCGTCAACCTCTGACAACCAGGTTGAATGCTTACCGTCGACCAACGAAAGTGAAGGTCGCAGACGACGAAGAGGGATGAGATTCCCCTGCGAACTGTGTGAAGGCGATCACACCCTTCGCCGTTGTCCCTTTTTAGACGAGGCAAAGAGAGTTTTGGAAGATCAACCGGTGGCACCGGTACTACTTCCTCTTGGATATCAAAAACTCGCGCCAGGTCCTTCGTTGGTTGAAAATACAGCTGTCTTGCTCAGAGGGCCAGCTGAAGTGTCAGTCACTGAAAGTGAACCTACTGAATCCGGACCGGACGAAAGTCCAAAGGTCGAAACGGCAGTTGACCCGGTTCTCCCTTCAGAAGTTTCATCTTCAAACACCACAGTCACTGAGGATTCATCTTCAGTTGACACCCCCGCCGAAGAGAATAAGGATGACACCGTCCATATTATTTTCGTCAGCTCCGATTCTGATGAGCATCTGGGCAAAGCGCCCACTCCTTTATCGCAGGAAGGAGCATCGTCAGGATCATATCCGGCCGTATATTCGGTCCCACCACCAAGCAACCTAGTTGTGTCCTTTGATTGGAACCAACTAGGCAGACCCCGGTTACCAGCCAGCATACCATTTAGAATTATAGTCCAAATATACAAAATGGTGATGGCTGGAACTATCATTGATGAAGGGGCATCTGTGAGTATCCTGTCCTCTATTGCTTGGAAAGCACTGGGTTGCCCGGCGCTTTTGCCCGAGACAAGGCATCTCTCGGGTTTTGACAAAGGAACCAGTCGACCATTAGGGATTCTACCTAATGTGCCTATTACACTGAAAGGGAAGGCTGTCAAGATGAATTTGATGGTCGTCCAAGGACCCTTGGATTATAACCTACTCCTTGGACGAGACTACATATATTGCATGGAAGCAATAGTCTCCTCACTCTTTCGAATAATGTGTTTTCCATACGAAGGAAGGATGGTCAAGCTCGTAGACCAACTTTCACTTCCGGGATCACGCATCGCAAGTAGTCACATACCTATCCTCAATGGTCTTTTCGATCAAGAAAGGTCTCTTCCCCCGGTTCTTCTTCCTGATGAATGCGAGTGATTCGGGAAAGGAACGCAGGAGCCCAGGGGGCATGCATCCTGGTCTGCTCTGGAGGCAGAAAAAACCTTGGGTGTAAAGTAGAATTTCCGCGGGAGAATATGACTAGTCCGTACCCCGTCCCCTCCTTCATCTTTGTGAATCTTCCTCTGAGCCATCTTCGTGGAGAAGAAGGACAAGAAGACGAAGAGAGACTGGGAATCTCAGAAGGGGCTGTTAGGAATGGGGTTGTTCTAGAAAAAGATTCTTTTGTTAAAGTTAAGTGTGTGGCGGAAGCGCCGTCATTCACCTTTGTCTAAATAAGTAGGCTCTGCCAAAGAAGGGGATCCGTTTGCGGCAGCAAGTAGTAACCATCTTTGGGTAAAAGGCAAGCCTCACCCATTAAAACAAATGTTTTAAAGGATAAGTAGGGGCAGCCTCCAAAGAAAGAAATTCTATTGCTGCAACAAATTGTAACCATCTTTGGATAACCTAATGATAGACATCGCCGAAGAAAGTTTCTGTTTAAAAGAATTAACAGAACAATCTTTGGGTAACCTGAAAGAGGTAAGCCTCACCTATTGAAAACAAAGGTTTTTAACGGAAAAGTAGGGGCAATCTTGAAATTAGACTTACACCTGGGGGCATGCAAACCTCTTGGAATGCAAGCGTGGTCGGCTTTTTAGTTTTAGGTAGGACTAACCCCTCTAACCCGTAGGATAGGCCGATATCCAGCTTGCATAAAGAGAGGATATGGAGCAAAGCGTAAGGAGATGAAGCTCTTTAAAAAATAGTGATCTTCCATGAGACCTTCCTACTTTATGACTGGTAAAAATGAGCAGTTTTGGCAAAGTTCATGCTCGTTAAAAAATAAACGCAAAACCGAGCAGTTTTCTCAAGAGTTCATGCTCGTTAAAAAATAAACACACATGTGAGCAGGCTTCCCCCCAGTGTTCAAGCTCATTCAGAAAAAATGAACCGGTAAATAACCATTTGAGACCGTAAATTCATCAGCCATAAAAGCCTTGGTCGTGTTTGTGTACCGTCACCTCCACTTTTCCTTTGGCCGATCATTCACATCCACTTGATTGTTTACCTATTTTGAGGAACAGCTGCGAAGAGTGATCCCACTTAGCCATCCTTGTAATACTGCTGTGATTGGAAAATTCCAACCTGTACCTGCAATCTGCTGCTATCCCTGTTTATCACTCGTTCCTCAAAATACGAGTCTTCTTTGAGCTCTTTTCACTAACTCGTAAAAAATGAAAAGTTTGCCGAGTTTTGGCCTTCCAGCTCTTTAAAAGGACCGGAAGAGCTATCCCTCCTCTAGATTTTAATCTTTTTGGACCTGAGGGATTAGTGCACAAAAAGATCGAGCGCTTGTCTAGTTCGGCTCGATAAAGATATCGAACATTCATCCCTTCTGTATTGTTTTATACTTTTTCGGACTTAAGGGATTAGATGACGAAAAAGGACCCCTGGAGTCTACTTTATGTACCCTTTTTAGACTCTCTAAAAATGAAAAGGACCGAGTTGTCTTTGTCGCTGGGCTCGTTAAAAATATTAGATAGCGACAAACTTGTCTTTAGACAAGAACGAGTTTCCCTATCGCTAGGCTCGTTAAAACATAGCGATGGGCTTGCCCGAAGGGCAGGTTATAGATCAAGCATATGTTATCCTCCTCAAGCTTGACAAAAATAAAGAGGTACTGGTCAGAAATGACTGGGGAAAAATTGGGAAGAACCTCAAAGCTTAATGGTAGCAAGTCGCTCTTGAACATGACACTTTTGCCTCCGTAAATATCGGGTTGGGTTATTATCATTCACCGGTCCCTTCACCATGGTCTCGCCATACCATCCATACATGGGGTAATGCTACCGATCCATCACATCAGTGTCGTTATATGTTCAAGAGATGTCATTCAGAAAGTGTCAACCAGGTCCCATCCACTACCATACATCATCTTTCATCCTTCCATGACCGCCACCCTGAATCATATTTCACAGATCGTTTTCACCATCATCACTAGCTCCGTTCCGTGTCACTGATGTGGGATTCATTAAGGCCCTCCTTTGACGGATCACTTCTTGTCGACATCAGCTCATTATCCAAAAAGTTGATCTAGGAACACCCCCTCAGTACTTTGAAGCTTGCATGCCTCAATGACAAGTTTCTCACTTCCGGCGATAGGTATACATTAATGACCTTCGACCGGGAGACTTTGCGTGGTGTTCGACGTCAGATCCTATATTCACGCCACGTGAATTGTGCTGCAGTACCTTGAGGGTCATCATCATTATCGGTGATTCCTCTCGCGCTTGTTAACAATTTACATTATTGACTGGTAATCAAGCGATGTCTTTCCATGTTCAACTTCAAGAAATTCTCACATGGATCGACTTGTACTAGAGTGAAGATCGGACAAGTTTGAAGACCCCAGATCTAGTTTCATCCATCCGGGCTGCGATATATATTCAGGAGATAAAAACATAGACATGTGCAGCAGATGAGCATCCTACTAAAAGGATGATAATTAAAAGCAGAGAATTATCCGTCTCTTGTCAGACGATCGTCTATTTATGTACGGCAAATGTATTTATAAAGCTGATCATGGGAAATGCCCGCATCAGCTAGATCATGAAAAGAAAGTATGAAAAGATAATGTATTGTATTGTATTTTGTTACAGGTCACCTCCCGGCGATTGAATGAACTTCGGATCCTCCTAATAAAGCATTTCACCCGATAAACGACCTCATACTTTAGGGGGCAACTGTTATAGACATTTTTGTGCCTTACAACATAGAGCATGAAATGTCAATAATCTAAGGGATCCAAAGTCCCTAAACAAGTTGTTCTTACCCTTAGAGGAACAAGGTCAGCAAACCACAGCACTGCAAATCAGTTCTCCACTGAAAAACACTCAAAAACAGGTTAGTTTTGGATCATTGCAGCTGCTCCACTAGGCATCTGCACTGCATAGCAGGTACAACAAAGTCTACCTGCGTTGCATAGCAAGTAGAACAAAGGCTACCTGCGTTGGGCGTACTTGGACATGTGGAGGAATCTTTTTCTCAAAGTGCCAGTGCCCAGGAAGCTTCTAAAAAGACACTTGATGATAAGATTCGCCTAATGACGAGTTAAGAGCTTCTAAGACTCCAAGTGGAAGACAGAAACTCCGAGTGAAGAACTGAAGAACAACTGGAGTTGAAGAGGACAACAAGTCACACATCAAGCTGACTTATCTTCACTCCAAAACTCTATATAAGGATCTCATCCCATGGGATCTAGAGGAGGCCGGAATTTTGTGCAAAGAATTGCTGTTGGTTTACAGTTGTGAGCATTGGGTGATTGCTTGAGGGAGGTGAAGAAGAGATTTCTCTCCGTCGGGAAGGTGATGCTGGATTGGACCTCTCATGGTTGTATCACCGCCTGAACCTTACTTCCATATATTAATAAAGCATTTGAGGTTCTTCTATTCGCATGTGTTTCAATGATGTATTGTCTTACTTGCGTATTTGATTTATGCTAATCCTTGAATCAGTTATGAATGCATGCCTCTTGTAGTTTCCTTTCTTTGTCTTGTTTGCAGGATCTTGTGTAGCTGGGCCCGGGAAAAGACTTGGAGCTGGGAGCAAGCGGCGAATAGAGGAGATTGGATCGACCATTTGCGCAAGACATCGGTAAGTGGATCTCTTCCTTCTATCTCTTGCATGTCATAAAGAAGAAACTTTAGATAGCTTTGCTTTCAGCTGTTGCTAAGGAACTGTCACCCTTAGAGTGGGTTAGGGTCATTCTGAGTTGGATACTTTCCCCCACAACACACAGTAAGTCGAGGAAAGGAAAATCCAAGTCCAGATTGGGGATAGTGTGTTGGAAATGAAGGAAGAAAGGACACCTGAAGAAAGACTATAAGTCTCAGAAGGGAAAAGAAGGAGACGTGCAACAAGAAAACAATCATGAAGCGAATGTAACCAATGATGTGTTGCAAGATGCTTTGATTCTTTCATTAGAAAATATTATTGATGCCTGAGTGGTAGATTCAGAGGCCTCATTCCATGCCACACCTAATAGGAAACATTTTCATGATTATGTTCAAGGAGATTTTGGACAGGTTCATTTGGGTGATGATAAACCCTGTAAAATCATTGGAATGGGTAAAGTTTCCATAAAACAACAGAATGGAAACCAATGGTTATTGAAGGAGGTAAGGCATGTTCCAGATCTCAAGAAAAATATAGTTTCAATAGGGCAGTTGGGAGTTGAAGGCTGTGTAACTACTTTTACAAATAAAACTTGGAAGGTGATTAAAGAGGCCCTAGTAATAGCAAAATGAGGAAAGTTGGTACATTTCATTTAAGAAATGGTATTTCTAATTCTGTTAATGCTTTAATCTCTACAGGAGAAAATACAACATTGTGGCATCATAGGCTTGGGCACATGAGTGAGAAGGGGATGAATATTCTTCATCCAAGAAATTTTTTTCCAGGTTTGAAGCATGTTGATTTGGAATTATGTGAGAATTGTGTTTATGGAAAATAGAAGAAAGTCAAATTCCTCAGAGTTGGGAAAGAAAAGAAGAGTGAAAAATTAGAGCTTATGCATACAGATATATGGGGACCTGCTCAGGTATCATCTCTCAATGGCTCTCTGTTACATAGTATTTTGTCACACCTCCTACACTTCCCTGTGTCATGCCGTAGAGTGCCAAAAGCTTGAGAACTATGCAGTGTACCCATCTTGATATATAGTCCATATCCTCCCTGAAGAACTAATGAAATTTTCCTTGAGCTTTTTTTTAGAAAAATGAGCTCAAAACCCTAATTTCCGTGTTAGCATGATAGTGACATTTCCCTCTCGTGCTAATGGCATATTGCACCATATGACCCTCGCGCTGTTAGCACAGATTTTTCTTGGATACTCAAGATGATCCCTAAAATGAAAGTTTTCCAAAAGTGGAGGAGAAGCTTCATGATCTAGAGTCTTCCAGAACAACGAGCGGGATGATGTTTATTGTGGATGTGTTTGAATTCTCTGAATATTACTTTTGATCTTATCCCTATATTCTTCCACCTTGAGATGAGGACCTTCCCCTATCTTTGGTGAGATCTTAACTCCCTCTCCCTACCTATATATTCATTCCCCTCCATTCCCAAATGGTTGGTCTATGATTATTTTCACCCTTGTGCTGAGATAGTGCTTACATGCTATTCATTTTGGTTAGGAGAAGGAGTGCTTGGAGAGCTTGTGCTTGGACTTGGAAATTCACTCAAGGAGGGCTTCCAACATCAAAGCCTAGGTTGTATGCTTCCTCTTTTGTTTATTAATATATACAACTGTTGGTTCACTTTCCATAAATTTTTGTGTTGATGCTTCATTTATCTTAATGCTCCTTGATCTGTTAAGTGGATTACATTTGAATTATGTTGGTTGCACTTTTATTCTTTGTTGTGTTTTTGGTCTCTTGTGAAGGTATTCAAATTCCATGAGAAACAAGGATTGAGCCTGGGGGAGAAAGCAATCAAGATATTCAACAAAGGAATGCATCATAGCATCAGAACAAGGTGGGCCTCCTTCCTCTCCTTTAATTTCAATTGTAGTCTAGGAAAGTGTCTTGTAGATTGTCTTGTTTGTTGCTAGACCCACTCATTAGGCTAGAGGAATCGTCTTTGTCTGCAAAGAGGATTTACCTACACAAAAAAATGGTGAATCCGCTAGGGACGCTATAACCTTTCCATTCATTTCTTCAATCTAATCCTTTGATTAGTTTGACCAACCATCGATTTTTTGGCTTGTGTGAGTCAGTATCGGTTTGCACAATCACTGATTACTACCTCAGAGTGCTAAGTCTGGATTGTTTTTTGGAATCTTTTTTGTTTTTTCCCATATTCTTCTTTCAATGTGAGTTTTATCAGTGACAGTCGTGCTGACATTGCTAGTTTTTACCTGCATAATCGTAGTGAAAACCTTGTTTTCCATTGTTTTAACGCGCTGAAAATCAACACAGTTTTTGCTATATAAAGTGGTGTGGATGACCCCGACCAACACAAGTTTTTCTATGAAAAGTAGTGCTGATGACCCTGTCAGCATGGGTTTTGCCATATAAAGTAGCGTTGATCCTTGAATGTGAGAATTTTTAGGGTTTTTTCCTTAGAATCCAGTGTGTCTTGGCCCACGAGGTCTTTTCCCATCATGTATGCTTGGATTTGTCAGTGTTTTTGATTAATTGTCTTGATTAATTTGTAAAATTTGTCTCATTGGCTTTGAAGTGAAATATGATTGAGTTCTAGGGTTTCTAGTCAATTGGTCATCGTTTGTTGCTTGTTGGTGTCATTGAGATGTTGGTTTTGCTGATTGATTGAGTGTTGTTTTCTATGGAAATCATTGAAAACATTGTTTTGCATTTGTTTTATCTTGTCTTTCAAAATTTACTTTTCGTGAAAATGCATTAGATTAGTTGCATTGAAAAGTTATTTTTTTGAGATTCATCATTGAAAATAGATTACATTTTTTGGTGATTGAAAGCTAAAGACTGCATTAGGTGCATCAAGTCATTCAAAATGAAAAGAAAATCATAACTCATATAAGTGCATCTTAGTAAAGTTAAAATCGTTTTTATTTCGGAGAGTTGCATTTAGCATAGTTGAAAGTGAATATTTTTTACTTTTGGCATTGCATTTGGAAGGCGAAAGTGAAAGTTAGTGGAAGACATGTTGTTTGATGCATTATTGATTGTGTTTCTTCCCTTGGATAGTCTAGATTTCATTGAAGTGGAAAATTTCCTTTTCTAATATAGCTTCATCTTAGGGATTCATGTGACATCGTTTTGAGCCTAAAATTGAAGCCTAATTCAAGAAAAAGTTTAAAATTTACTGAATTAACATAAGGAGCATTTGGAACTTAACGCAGAAAATTAGAGGTCTAGGCTAGAGACGTGTTCCAACGTTTATAAACCTAGCAGCTATCGTTAACTTCCTGCATTGTATCCCGAGGGTGAAATCTCATTCCAGTGTAGAAGTATATTGAAGGTTATCCAGTACCTTCGGGTATATTGGAGGCACTTCAGCATGGCAATTATATGGGAATGCTCTCACCGAACGATTATGCATTAGACATCGCTAACACAGATTTGTGCTCCCCGTACTATCAAGTATGTATTGGGAGACCCCACTAGGTTGCTATCTTTTAGCCACAAGTAACTGAGTCAGTTTCCTTATAAATGTGATACACCGAACACAACATTCGGGGAGATTGGCCATCGTACATTAAATCCTTGGTTTCGGGTAAGGTGTATATTTCAGTTCATGGATACTTGGTAAACCCTCTTGCCTAGATTACCCCTCTTTTATTTTGTTTTGTTAATTTCTAAAATTAATTAATTGACCGCGGAACAAAATCCTTCTTTTGGAAATACTCCTTAGTAGATATTAGGTTGATACTGATGGAAACATTTCCTGAGTCTACCAGTCAAGGAAACCCCTCTGATGGGAATCCTAGTCCTTTTCTTTCTTTTGGAAATATTGGTGCTCCCTATATGGCAACATTGTCCCTTCCTGGATTGGCCATTGGTTTTCCAGTTTGGTTATTTTCGACCTCAGTGATTCCGAGTGTCTAAACTGCTTTTAAACTGAGTTCTCCTCCACCTAAACAACATTAACCTGATGTTGATCCTAAAGTTGACCTCTCGCCTTCTTCGCATATTTCTTCTTCTCGTTCTTCCTCTTCGCCTGGTGAAAGTCTGGATTCTAGTAACCAAGAAGCTAAGAAGAGGAAGAAGAGGAGAAGAAGAAGAAGCAAAATAAGTTAGGGAGTAACCAAGCATCCACTGCTATGGATGCAAATAATGTAGAAAAATCTTCCAATCAACCCTGAAAAGTGAAATTCCCTTGCATGTTATGTAAGGGTGACCACTTTCTTCGGAATTTTTCTGGTATTCCCAAGGTCTTAGAAGTTTGGTTTAGAGGTTCACATCGACCTTTGTCATCAGCCTCTAGCGATCATGCTGGTGATAAACATTCAACTAGTAATAATAAAGTCCATGGGAAAAAGGGAAAATTCAGTTTCACTGTAAGTTGTGTGAATGTAATCATCCCATTCACCTTAGTCCTCTTATGAATGAATCTTCCAAACAACTGGAAAACCTTACTACTTCCCAGCCTTGTCTTCTAATTGGTTATCAGAAGCTTTCCCCTGATCCTTAGCTAGTTGATCTAATGATTGATAAAAAGTCATCTTTGGTCAACCTCACTCTCTCTGAAAGTGAGTCTTATGAATCCATTCTCGACCAACCATTGGTTGAGAAAATGGTAGACCCGACTCCACCTTCATTTAACCATACCTTTCAGGTAGAGAGTGAATCTCATATTGCTCAGGTTCTTCTGGTGTCTTCAGTTTCAAATGAACTAGGAGGGAATCCTCCCGTTCTCGAAGTGCATGACAACAATTCTCCTATTCCCATAGAGCAAGAGCGAAACTCTCCTATTCCTACGACACCTTGTCCAAGTAGTTTGGTCACTTATTTTGATTGGAGTTGACTGACAGGATATCACCTTCCATCTTATGTGCCTTTCCAGATTACAGTACAAGCTTACAATATGGTTGTACCTAGCACAATCATAGAAGAGGATGCATCTATTAGTATTCTACCCTCAACTACTTGGTAAGATTTAGGTTCTCCACAGCTTGTCCCCATCACATAGAACCTGTTGCATTTAACAGAGGAACTAGTCAACCATTAGGGATCCTTCCTAAGTTGCCTATTATTTTGGGAGGAAAGACTATATATATAGACATGATGGTTATCCAAGGCCCGTTGGATTTTAATCTACTCCTTGGCCGTGACTATGTTTATGTCATGGGAGCTCTTGTTGCTTCCCTCTTTCGAGTGATGTGTTTCCCGCATGAAGGTAGCATTTTGATCATTGATCATTTTACATTCATTGGTCTTGAATCAAATCCCAATCAACCATCATCCCTAAATGGTTCTTATATGCAGGTAGTATCACCCCCGCCACAGGTTAATTATGTGGCCACAAGTTCCATGCCCACATCTACTGATGTTCTAGTAGGTGATGTAGTACATCATGTACTAAGGTCATTGGATCCCGATTTTTCCATTGGATCTCTCGACATGTATACCTTACACAATGTTTTTCTCCCATCTGATGAGAATCTCCTGGAATCCATGGTTTCTTTTGGTTTGTGATCAGGTCTTTGGAGCAGAGTTCCATGTCTCTTGTCAAGATCCTTAAAAAATGAAACAAGGGATATGAGGATAGTTCTTTTACTATCAAAACCTCGTTAAAAAATGAAATAGGTCCCATGATGATAGTTCTTTTACTGTCAACCTCGTTAAAAAACGAAATAGGTTATCAACATGGTTCCTTGTGTCAAGCTCGGTAAAAAATGAAACAAGGTGTCATGAACATGGTTCTTTTCCTGTTTCAAGATCATTAAAAAATGAAACAAATCCCCTTCCAATTCGAGTCTTTGATTAGATCTTGTAAAACCCCAGTCAAATCTTTCACTTGATCTCATATGTAAATATTCATTCCATTCGCATGTTAGTAACTAGTAGTCTACTTAGGTGCATGAAATAAATCTTAGGGGGCATGTTCCTCAAAGCCATTATGCTGGGGGCATGCAAACTCATATCAAGCAAAGTTTATCTTTGTTTCAAGCTTGTCTAAAAATGAAACCAAATCCAAGCATAGTTTTTTCTCATGTTTCAAGCTTGTGAAAAAATGAAATTATCTTCAAGTATACTCAAGCATAGTTTCCCATGTTTCAAGCTTGTGTAAAAAAGAAACCATTCCCACTTTAGATCTCGTGATTGTTATTTTTATCAGCCAATTTTTGCGAGATGAGCCTTTGTTTGTCCATTCCATCTCCACCATCTATTTGGTTGATCATTTGCTTTTGGTTGTTTTACCTCTGCCTAAGGAACATCTATGATGAGTGGTATTATTAGCCAACCTCTTGACCTTTACATGTTTTGAGAATTTCCATCATCACCGGAACCATTTTCTATCCTTTTATACCATTCGTTCCTCCAGGAGGAGTCATCTTTAAGCTCTTTTCTGACTCTCAAAAGATGAAAACATTGCCAAGTACTTGTCGTTTCGAACTCGTTAAATAAAATTAAGTGACTTCTACTCTATATAAGTTTAACCATTTTCCAGACTAAGATATACTATTGTACAAAAAAGGAACACCTTAGTTGAACATGGCTAGGAGGTTCTCTCAAATATTGTTTTCTACCTTTTCGGGTTTGAGAGACAAATTACGTAAAGGAGTTTATGGAGTTTTCTTTTTCAAACTCTCTAAATATGAAAAAGACACCGAGTTACTCTTCCGTCGGAATTGTAAAATTAAACGACGAAAGACTTGTCATATTGACGAGACTGAGTTTATCCTTCTTAGGAATCGTAAAACTTACTAGGATGGATTCATTCGAAGAATGAACTTATATGGAAAGCATATGCTATCCCCTTCAAGTTTGTGATTAAAAATAATTGGGGTACTCACTAGAAATAGTGGGGAAAAAGTGAAAGTGAAACATCTCTTATATAAGAAACATGTCGCTCTTGAACATGGCAATCATCTGTTTCTTGTGTCGGGTTTGGGATATCCTCACTTAGTCACTTGTCCTTTCAGGTTTGGGTAATCCATTTTTCCTCTCATCTGACTATTCCACTTTGTCATCATGGTCCTTGGTCCTATGTTGAGTCAAATTCCGCCACACTTCAGAGTCATGTCATTGATATGTTGAAGAGAGTTGCTATTTGCAATTTTTACTACTTATACATTATCTGACCTTTTCCATGGTCTTGGATCATACTCGTTTATTCCACTTTATTCCTCGTTTCATGTCCATGATGAGGGAATCATTATGGCCCTCCTTCAATGGGTCATTTCCTGTCAAATTCATCTCATTATCCAAGAAGATGACTTCAAAACTCCCTTTCAGTACCTTAGAGCTTACATACCTTAATGGAAATTTCTTCACATTCAATGATAGGTTTTCATCATTAGCCTTTGATTGGATGATTCCATGAGTGTTCGACTTCAAATTCATTTTCACATTCATAGATTGTACTGTCGTACTTTGAGAGCCATTTTCATTATTGGTGGTTTCTCTCGTGCCTGTTAACAGTTCACATCATTAGTCGATAATCAGGTGGTTTTCTAGCATGTTTGACTTTGACACATTCATTCGCATGTTAGAATTCTTAATTTGATTGGGTTGGAATGGAGTGCAAGACCCTAAGTTTTGTTTGATATAACTCAGGCTGCATGGAGTTACGTATTATTCATGATTATATACATGTTTCCTCTATATAAATGGTTGTGACCATGCCCTGGGACCTTATATCTATTATGATGATGATCCTTCTATATCAGGTGGTTGCATCCATGCCATGGATATTAGACTTCCAGACGATCCTTTTCATTTGGATGGTTGTGCCCATACCATGGATCTTTTCACATGGTCCTTTCTATCTGGATGGCTGTGTCCAATCCATGGATTCATGTTTTGATATATATGAAAAAGGTATAAGATATGTATATGTACATGTGTCCTTGATTGGCAGGGCTCATGAAAGTGTTTATTCTAGTCCTTACACTAGCTTGTAAAGCATCTCAACTATCACTCCCTGTTTGCCTTCATGCTTTAGGGGGCGTCTATTACACAATATTTTATCACATCTTCTACACTTCCCTATGTCATGCCCCTGAGTGAAAAAATATTGAAAACTATGTAGTGTACCCATCTTGATATGCAGTCTAGATCCTACCTAAAGAACTAATGAAAAGCTTCCTTGAGATTTTACTGAGAAAAATGAGCTCAAAACCCTAATTTCTGGGTGTGCACGATTGTGACACTGCCCTCTCGTGCTGATGGCAAGTTGCAACATATGAGCCTCACATTGCAAGTGTGGATTTTGCCTTGATACTTGTGCTGATCCCTAAAAGGAAAGTTTTCCTAAAGTGGAGGAGAAGATTCATGATCTAGAGGCTTCCATAATGACGATCTGGATGATGTTTGTTGTGGATGTGGTCAAATTCTCCAAATATTACCCTTTGATCTTATCCTTATGAGATTACTCCTTGAGATGAGGACCTTCCCCTATATTTGGTGAGATCCTAACTCCCTCTCCCTACCTATATATTCATTCCCCTCCATTCCCAAATGGTTGGTCTTTGATTATTTGCACCCTTATGTTGAGATAATGCTTACATGTTATTCATTTTGGCTTGGAGAAGGAGTGCTTGGAGATATTGTGCTTGGACTTGGAAATTCACTCAAGGAGGGCTTCAAACATTAAGGCCTAGGTTGTATGCTTCATCTTTTTTTTATTAATATATACAACTACTGGTTCACTTCCATAAATGTTTGTGTTGATGCTTCATTTATATTAATGCCCCTTTGTCTGTTAAGTGGATTACATTTGAATTATGCTGATTGCACTTTTATGCTTTGTTGTGTTTTTGGTCTCTTGTGAAGGTATTCAAATTCCATGAGCAACGAGGACTGAGTCTAGGGGAGAAAACAATCAATATATTGAACAAAGGAATGCATCATAGCATCAGAATAAGGTATGTCTCCTTCCTCTCCTTTAATTTCGATTGTAGTGTAGGAAAGTGTCTTGTAGATTGTCTCGTTTGTTGTTAGACCCACTCATTGGGTGTTGGGAACAGGATCCCCCAAGGACAGTTTTGGGACTAAAAGCCCATGTTTTGGGTCCAACCTTGTAATAAAGTTGTAAAGTCTCCACATTTTGTGGGTGCGGAGTGCAAAGGTGTCATGAGTCATAAAGGGTTGTCTGCCCTTATTTTGTAAAGTAAAGTCGGCTATAAAAGATATACCCACTGTCCACGGACCATGGGATGTATAAAAAGAGTTAAGTAAGTAATCTCTAAGTAGTTCAGAGGAGTCATAGTGGGAGAAGAAGTCTTGAGCAATAAGGAGAAAAGTCTAAGTTTTCGGTCGTAGCGTAGGTAGAGGCTCTGCAGTTGAGTGTGTAGAGGCCTAGGGTAGAAGTCCGCAGTTGAGTGCGTGGACCCCTGCAGCTGTGTGCGCAGGGCAGATAGAGTCTGTAATCATCTGAATATATCAATAAAGAGAAGTATTCTACAAATTCTGTCTTTATTTCCTATTAATGCATTTGGTCATATTGTGTATAAATTTCATTTATAATGCTTATGTGATGCGCGAATGTATGTAATTTTAATCGAACGCAAGTAAGAATATCTGTTTATGTGGTGATGACTGTGATTGTTTAGTAAGATAATTAACCACTTAAGGATAACTTGGAAACCTATTCTATACGCTGCTTTAGCAGTTTGAAAGTACCTGAACCGCAGGTTAGGCTTGCACGAAGGCTGATCGTACCCCTTTGTGGAGGTATCAAGGGGGGAGCAAGGGGTTAGACAGACAGAGCCCTATGACTCAACGACCTACGCGAAGGCAGGAATAGAAGGAATAAACCGACATCATGACCATATAAGGGTGCAAAAACTTGGTTCCAACATCCCCCCATACTGCTTCGGGTGAGACTTTGGTCCGCGCTCCGCGGGCTGATGCTGAAAGGGCCAGTAGTGTAGGGATTTGTTTGGTTAACTAACGTTGAACCTGGGTCAGGCCCCCCCGAGCCAACAAATGGTTCTGTTGCTGGGATCATAATTTGCATAAGAGATGTGTGATGTCGTATCACTGGAATCCAACTAAGAAAGAGATCAAAGACTGGTTGGATAGGAAGATCCATGAATTCGTGGCGCAGGAGAAAAAAAATCCGCGACTAATAAAGGAATAGTGGCTGGATAGGTACCTATATACAGAAATACATGAGATATTTTTCTGTTCCTTTCCAGTTGAGCTATACGAGTGGATCACGAAGCTAGCAAATAGCCAAGGAAGGTGGAGACTTGACAGTCCTATTGTTTGGACCCCAGAGTTAGTACAAAGATTGGAAGCCTCTGAGGATAAGATCGCTCGCGCTGTCAATCATTGGCTCGATCGCATCATAGGAGGATTTGTGACTGAATTTGCGGTCGATACCTCAGTCAGCTACAACAAGGCAGAGCGATGCTTTTTCAAAGGTTTGCAAGGTAAGTACTTTAAATCTTTGAATACATGGATTAAAATGTTATTGTGCAAAAAGTGGGTTATGCAGCTACCTTGATGTTTGGAGCTACACGAAGCAGAAAAACTTACAAGAATGAAGGAAGAAGGGGTCCTGAATATAATCCATTGATTTCACCTCCATTGGGTGACGAAGAGGGAGTAGCATAGGCTCCTCTGCGAAGTGCTATTCAGTTAATAAGACAAGGATTCCCGCGACTGCTACCTCCACCCACACCACCTCCAACTTCACCACCATCGCCTATGACTTCACCCATACCACCTCCACCTCCATCGTAGTTCAGCATGGCGAATTCAGTGAAACTGCCTTTGTTCAAAGGCTTGGGAAATGAGGACCCAGAACAATTTTGGTTCGTTGTATATGCTATGTGGGAAGCTTAGGGCGTTACAGATGATCACATGAAGAATGAAACACTGGTTAGTGCTCTGTAGGATAGCGCGTTAACCTGGTACATTAATTAATCTAATGATAACGCAAACACTGAAGTAGAAGACATCCAAAACCGTGCTGAACAAAGAATTTAGTTGGCCTAAATCTGAGGCACAGTCGATTGTAGGGTTCAAGGAAATCACGATGACACCATGCAAGACACCTTGGCAATTAGATCAGAGATTGAAGTGTAAAATCTACGAAGCTAATATGAGCTTAACAGATGGACAACACCATGAATGGTTCGTGGCTTCGCTCCTACCACACTTGAGGGTTGCGTTGTCCCAATAGAAGATAACGAATTAGGCAAAGGCCTTGCAGATTACGATGAGATTGCATGAAACACTAATGGAAGATTTGAATCTAGGGGTTTAGCAGGTCCATGCGTAGTTACAAAATCTTTGCATTGAAATGCAGAGCTTGAAGCAGGATAGGGCAATTCGACCAGAGGTGCACGAAGAGGTATGGTGCTTGAAATGCAAGGGTTAGGGGCATGACAAAGACCATTGCCTAGTCTTTGCGAACTACATTGCAAAACAAGGATAGATTCCTTTGAGGCCAGAAGCCCAAGCAGGACCAAGCGCGGGGCTTGCATTGTGGTGCGCTATATCTCAGGTAGTAGGAAAACATATGACAGATAACTATCATTTGCTGCAGAAGTTTGTACAAACACCACAACAATTGTTCTGCAACTTCTGTAGGTTGGTAGGGCATGATGAGCGCAACTGCAGGAGCTATGAATTGATGATGGATAGAACACTCGCTTATAGGGTTCAAGTATGAGCCTCTCGAAGAGGATCTAAATGTGAATAGAGTGCTCCAAAGTGGAATTGCAACAGGGGATGATAAGGGGAAACAACCCAAAGACAACGCATGGGTTTGCAAAGCTCCGATGAAGGAGGCTGAATTCGATTTGGAGCGCGCACGCAAAACGTTCATGGAAGCAAAGAAGAGCTTCGTTGAGGCCTCCACCTCAGGAGCAAGGATAAGCCTGATCAGGAAATGGACCCTTCTATGCTTACAACCTTTCTAGAGACCTGCATGAAGTTGCTACACTATAGTAAGGCTGTGAAGGGACTACAGGACCTTATAAATAGATGCGCCGGAAACACTCCAGGTGAACCACGTGTGGTACGAAAACTTGGTAAGCATAAAACAAGGACAGGACGAGAGATGAGGTTGACCACACAGATAGGAGAGTATGAATGGATCAGGTTATTTTGGATCTAAGGTCAGACACGAATGTCCTACCAAAGCAGACTTGGGAACGGATGGGAAGACCCATGTTGCAGTGGTCTCCGATTCAACTAAGGATGGTGAATCGGCAGAATATCATCCCCATGGGGTGGTTGCAAGGGGTGACTATAGATATTGAAGGCGCGAGCGCGCTGGCTAACTTTGAAGTGATAGAAATTGTAGATGATAACAACCCCTACCCTGCCCTCCTTGGCATTGATTGGGCTACTGATATGAATGGGATAATCAACCTAAAGAAGCGAAAGATGATATTTGAGAAGAAATCACTTCGCGTAATAGTACCCCTAGACCCTACTGAAGGATCGCGCTATACTGAACCAGTCCGCGATTATGAGAGCAGTGAAGATTTGGACTGTATTTATAAGATAACAGTACGAGACCAATATTGGGTGAATACAATAGTGGATAGACTCTGATGAAGAATTAGAGCGTTGGATGAATCGGTTACATGAAGTAACCACACTGAGCTGTAACATGATGACCCAATTGCTGCGCCGTGTGTCATCAAAGGTAAGAAATATGCCCACTTATGATGGCATGAATGACGTAGATATATTCTTGGACGCATTTGAATGAGAGATACCAGAAAAGCAGTGCTTCTAGGCTTTAGATTGGGAACTGTGCGCTACACCCGCAAGATGGTGGGGTATGCACAAGGACAGCTTTGATGATTTTCACGAATGTAGGAGGATGATGAGAACACACTTTGGGAAGCCGAAGGTATGAATGATAGATAAGTATGATGGGAAGGATGATCCACGCACGCACTTGGCTAAATGGGCTCAAGCTTATGGAGCGAAGCCCCAACCTAAATGGGTGCACTTGTTTCTGTCACACCCTGGATGTCATCCAGATGAATTGGTACTTAGAAACAGAGTTGTGCCATGGTACAAGTGAATGGGATATTCTGCGCGAAGGATTCATAATGACAATTATATTTGAAGACGGGTTTGATTTTATTGAAAAAGCGCTACAAGAAGTGAAAGCAGCGATCTTTAGGATACCACAGGATCCTTTGGACCTAATTCAACTCGATTGGACTACTCAGCCGAGTCACGCACTGGAATGCTATAAATTGATCGCTAAAGAAGAGGATGAGGATTCGTGAAAGGTTAACATCCCTGAAACAGAAGGTCATCGCGAGGTTGAAGGACCACAGATTGAGAATCCTGATATAATCGCATGACTTAAAACAAAATAGGTAAATATTGGTACAGAGGCAGAGCCCAAATTCGTGAAGATTGGAGATTAGTGGGATGGTGTGACGATGGATAAGGTTGCTGAATTGCTCTGCGAATACTAGGTTTTGTTCCCTACCAAGTTTACAAATCTAAAAGGGATAATAGGAGACTTGGGTGCTATGAAGATCACGTTGAAGCCCGACGCGAAGCTGGTTAAGCAAAGACCTTACCATCTCAATCCAAAGTATAAGGAAAAGATCCGCTTAGAGCTAGACAAGATGCTTGTGGTAGGCATCATTGAGCCTATGGAAGAATCTGATTGGGTAAGCCCAATGGTGATATAAGAGAAGAAGTAGAAGGATGAAATAAGGATATGCGTAGATCTTAGGAAGTTGAATGATGCTTGTATACATGATCCTTTCCTGACTCCATTCACTGATGAAGTGTTAGACAATGTAGGTGGCCAGGAAGCATATTCCTTCACTGATGGGTTCTCTGGGTACCATCAGATCAAAATCGTGTTGGAAGATAGGAGCAAGGCAACCTTTGTGACTGAATGGGGGTGTTTTCAATACACTATAATACCTTTCAGATTGAAGAATGCGCCTACGATTTTTTCATGCGTAGTCATTGCGGCATTCAAGAAATTTATTCACAAGTTCCTAGAAGTATACTTTGATGACTGGACCATGTTTGGGCTGGTAAAATGCCATGTAGCAAGCTTGTGCCTGATGCTAGATACCTGTTGAAGATGCCAAATTGCGCTCAATCTGAGGAAGTGCCTATTTTGTGTTCCTTTTGGGACCCTGCTTGGACATGTGGTTTGTAGACAGGGACTGATGGTATATCCCGCGAAGATCGCGGTGATAATTAACTTGGAAGCGTCGAGGAGTGTGAAATAGCTGCGCGCTACCCTAGGAAATATAGGATATTACATAATGTTTATCAAAGGCTATGCCCAGATCACCACACCTATGGAGAAGTTGTTGAAAAAGGATGTCACATTCTGCTAGAATGAGGACTGTAAGAGAACCTTGGATGTATTGAAGGAAAAGATGGTCATTGCACTGATTTTAGTCTTCCTAGATTGGTAGAAGGAGTTTCATGTACATGTTGACGCATCATGTATAGCGCTGGGAGAAGTACTGACACAAGCTGGCAGAGGAGACTTGGACCATCCTATAACGTTCGCAAGCAGAAGGTTATCCAAGGTGGAGAAGAACTATTCCACCACCAAGTGCGAAGGGTTAGCCATGGTATACACGCTCCAGAAGTTTAGACACTATTTGCTGGGTGGCCATTTTAAGATGTATATAGATCATTCCGCGCTGAAATACATGGTCAATAAGCGTGTGTTGGGGGGGGGGGGGGGGGAAGAATCTGCAGGTGGTTTTTATTGTTCCAGGAATATGATTTTGAAGTTATTGTGAAGCATGGACAACTGAAAGCGGGACCCAACCATCTGTTGCGCATCAGAACAGGGGAAGGGCCCACTAATTTGGAAGAAGGATTGCTTGACACACAACTATTTGTAGTGCGCATCACGGATGGTCATTTTGAAGATATCATACACTTCCTAACGAGAAGAACTGCCATGGAAGGATACACCGTCCAACAAAAGAAGGAGTTAGTGGTGTGCGCGGTAGACTTTTCTGTCATTACTGAGCATCTGTATAAAATGGGGTCCGATGAGATATTGTGATGGTATGTACCAGAGTTTGAAAGGAGTAGTATCCTTGTGGACGCTCATGGGGGTGCCGCGGGAGGGCATTATGTAGGGAGAGCGGTTACGCAGAAGATTCTGTGTGCAGGGTTGTGTTGGCCAACCCTCCATCAAGATTCGAAAGCGTACTGCAAAGCATGTGATGTGTGTCAAAGGACTTATAGTCCATCACGGAGGGATGGGTTGCCTTTGAATCCATAGATGACATTACAACCCTTTGAGAAATGGGCGATAGATTTTGTGGGACCCATCCAGCCCCAAGGAAAGACGGGAACAAGGTACATTATCACTACGATGGAGTATTTGACTCGAAGGGTGGAGTCACAACCAATGAAGTATTACATAGGCATGATTGCTGCAACTTTCCTCTTTGAGTATGTACTGATGCGATTCGGGTGTCCAAAGATTTTGATGAGTGATCACGGTATGCACTTTCTGAATGAAACGATCAGTGCGCTAATGGAGGAATTTCAGGTATATCACCAGAAGAGCACGCCTTATCACCTGCAGGCTAACGAGACAGTGGAAGCATTCAATAAAGTGCTAGAGAACGCACTGACCAAGGTTTGCAACACTCAACGAAGTGATTGGGACCTACGCATACCCACAGTACTATGGGCCTATCAGACGACATGCAAGAAGTTGACTGGACAAACACCCTTTAGGCTTGTATATGGTGTTGAAGCAGTGATGCCCATGGAATACATTGTGCCTAGTTTACGCATAGCGACACTCACAAGTATGACGGATTGCAGAGCCCTAGAAGAGAGGCTTGCATAGCTGGCTGAGCTTGAGGAAGAAATATTTCTAGCTAGATTTCACCAATAGGTCCAAAAGCAACGTGAAAAAGCATGGCATGATCGACACATTAAGATGCACACCTTTAAGGTAAATGACCTGATTTTTTTATATGAAAACAAGTTTGATAAATTTCCAGGGAAATTCAGAATGCACTAGTTATGGCCTTATGTCATTAAGGAGATTATCGACAGAGGAGCAGTTCAGTTGTTCAAATTGAATGGAGATCCCTTCCCAGGAAAGGTGAATGGTAGTTGCTTGAAGCCATACACTAGTGGTCTGACCATGTGACTATATGAAGGTAGCGTAGTCTTAGCGCTCCAAGAAGCTAAAAGGAGGCATGAGACTATAAACTACACTGCTCGGGTTGGGGAGCTGCGTGATTGGAGGATTGTGCAAAGCAAGGAAGTGTCACAGGGTTCGCGGCAATGTGAAGGGAGCAGCACTACCCAGGGAGAAATCGCGTAGGTCGGATCGAAAGTGACCGTTAAAGTCACTGTTCATGATTGGTAGAAATGCGACCAAATGGAGAGGGCGACCGACATTTAAGACGTAATTTATGGGTTAGATCCTTGAAAATCTGTGGCCAATCCGGCATTAATGAACCGAATTTGGGGGGAATGGTCGGATTTGAATTCAAAATGCCCTATAAATTATAGGTGGCTGTCCAGCGAAAAACACTTGGCATTTTGAGAATTGAGTTGTTGAGCTCTCAGCTGCACATGAATCGCGAGGACTATGAACTTCTGATAGCCAGTTCAGTATTTGAGACATTGTTGAAGGAGACACAAGAGTTCTTGTAAAACATCATGTCAGTGGCCACAGAAGTTATAGATACCGAAGTAGAGGAGTCGGTGCCGGAAATTGAGATGGAGGTTGAAGAAGTTGCTCCTGAGGTTGTTGAAGTATTAGCCAAAGTCCCCAAATCACCAAGGACGCCGAGATTAAAGCCGACCCCAACCAAGGAGAGCGTGAAGGATAAAAAGGGCAAGCATCTTGCAATACTAGTGCGCACATCGCCAAGAAGAAACCCACTAAACCCTACCGCACAAGAGAAGGGCAAAGCCATTAATTTGGAGCCGGAGGAGGAGGAAATCAAAGACATCCCAATGGATGATGAGGATGTGGGGGTAGATGTGGAGGAATTTGAAGCCAAGGGTGCTGACCCTATCACTCTGTTTCCTGAGTACGTCCCTCCGTGCAAGGGCAAGACCAAGGTGTCGAAAGACATTGATGAGAGCAAGGTCCGTTGGCAAACCCCTCTGCTGTCAGATGAAATTGTCTTCGAAGGACCGCACTTGGTGCAGGTTCCTCTACTAAAACATGAAGAATGGGACTTGGGTGATCATGAGAAGTTCCCACACCTGGTGACCAAGTAGTTGATGTGTTGCATTATCGACACAACCGCCAGAATGACCACATTGGAGCTGTGTAGGTGGCTTAGAGGTGTAGACAAGGCAGGGTTGCTCAACCTGCTTTGGGTGCTGCACTACAATCTTACCTTGATTACAGTATTGGTCATCAAGTAGCTGCTATGCTTGATGCATGATGGGTGTCTGTGGCTAGAGGAACCAATTCCCATCACTGACAGGTTGATCCACAGGATCACACAATTGCTTTACACAAGAGAAAATATGGCCATGATATTTGGCGGAAAAGGTGGTGAGCAGGCCCTCACGAAGGCCATAAAAGAAAAGTTTAATGTGGTAAAGAAGCTACATGGATATGCCATATCCAGCATTTGTGACCCTGCTGTAAAGGTGGCTACGTAGATTTTAGCAGGGAAAGCGATGAGGAAGTGTTGCGCCGATGAAGTGTCGGCACCTGTCGTCGCTCTAGCAGCCCATTGCACCAAAGGAGTTCAGTTCAATTGGGGCAGGTGATCTCCACAGTGAGTTCCTTGCGAAATGTCGTGAGGCACAGGAGCTCAACAAGACGTTCCACTAGGCATGGCTCTTGCTGTCTATTGTGCTGGTAGCATGGGAGCTACTAGAGGATAACCAATTTCCTTGGGTCGCACCAGACCTACCAGAAGCAGCGAAGTACGCTTTGCTGTGGGCAACCAAGGATGCACAACGCATCAAGGATAGCAAGATATTCTGGATCTTGATGGAGATGAACATCCACATGGCCATCAATCGCAAGCCGCAGTTGTTGCCTATGGTGTTTTCCAACCTGTAGGGCTACGCAGAGTTTAACGTGTATTTTCACCATGCAGCCATCAGGGCGCAAAAGGACCCTGCGCAGAAATGGTATGAATTGCCTTACCTGGTAGCATATGATGCGATTGATGTAGTACTTGATCGATGGCCGGAAAAGTGGTGCACTACAATAGAATTTGCGGTGGGAAGGGGCAAGTCTGCTGCGCAGAGAAAGAAGGCAGAGGCCAAGCTAAAGATGATGCAACTGGTCGAGAAGAGGAAGAAGGAGGTCGCTGACAAGGCCTAGGTGGAGTGCGATGCTGCTCAGTAGACATAGAAGAAAATGGGTGGAATAGAGTGAGGCTCTAATAAAGGCGCGAGGTCGCCTTCACCTGAGACGGAGGAGGAGACAAACGAGCAGAAAGAACAACATGACGTAGACCCATAGGCGACGTCCGCTTGCATCAAGCATCCAAGGGAGGAGGAGAAAGGAGGGTCCAAGAAGAAATCAAAGACTACTAAGACATCACTGGACCCAATCACCCTCACAGAGGGTGATTTGCACGACATCGGTTACACGGTGCGGGATGTCACTGTGGAGGCCCTACAATAGTTTGAGCAACAACAACAACTAGTATTGGGGGCTATCCAGATAGGTCTGCGGGTGTTGTAGACCCGTGCGTCACAAGCTAGCATGGTGTCTACCAGCCTTGCTATTAGCACTTTAGAAGCTACTGAGATGCTATGCGCGAAGGCCTCCAGTGCTATAGTGCTGCCTGTTGGAGCACTAACCATGAAGAACGAAGCTGACAGGCCCACTATCAGTGCCCTAAAGGGAGTAGGGTTAAATCTGGTAGCGCTCCCTGGTGAAATGCTCTACCTCTTATAGGATAGAGTGATTGCAGAGCTGAGAGCCCGTGAGCACCATGCCCTCTAGGTGATTAGTGAACAACGGATTAACAATGAGAAAATGGCACTACAATGAGACTCTGCCATCACTGCTGTGACAGAGGCGACCAACCAGAACAAGCGTATAATGCAGGTCATCAAGGAGGCATGTCGAATGGTCCTAGAGTTGGCCATTTCTGAGGAGGAACCAATTGAGGTGCACATTCGCAAGATGGCTATAGAGGTGCGTGACGCTCGTACATAAATGGCAAGGATTCAGTTGGAGTTGAACCTGCATATCACTGAACTACAGTTGAAGGCCTAGCTTTCAACCCTACCAGAAGTAAAGGCGCAGCGTGCAACCGCTGTCATAGAAGCAATAGAGGCTGTTAACAATGCAGTAGCAGACTACACACAACTTTTTGAGTAGTCGTTCGAGGTCCTGATGAGCTTACAAGAGGACCCAAATGTACATTGACTGGAGACAGAAGCGCACAAGCTACAACAGTGCTATGATGAGGTCAAAGGCACAACGCGAACCGTGGCGCTCACATAGAGACTAACAAAGCTGCAGGAGGCCAAGTAGCTGAAGGAACAGGTGGATGCAGCATTGCACAAGGAAGCAGTGCTGAAGGCATGACTGAAGCCTTGGATGGATGAGGCTTACATGGTGACAACCTCTATTGAAGGAAAGTTTGCGACTCTGCAAGCAACTCAGCAAAAGATTTAGGCCGATAGTTCAGGAGCAGTGACCGAGAAAATGGTGGAAGACGTGAAGTAGGTGGCTGCATAGTGCACTACCGAGGTTGTGGTCATAAGGGTCGAGCTTGGAGGTCTTCGTGCTAAGATCTCCATGGCTTCCGAGTGACTTGAGGGTGAGTCATGATGTTTGTGTTCGGGGCTTGTTGGGAACAGGATCCCCCAAGGACAGTTCTGGGGCTAAAAGCCCATATTTTGGGTCCAATCTTGTAATAAAGTTGTAAAGTATCTGCATTTTATGGTCGCGGAGCACGAAGGTGTCATGAGTCATAAAGGGTTGTCCACCCTTATTTTTTAAAGTAAAGTCGACTGTAAAATATCTACCCATGGTCCGTAGACCATGGGATTGTATAAAAAGAGCCATGTAAGTAATCTCTAACTAGTTCAGAGGAGTCATAGTGGGATAAGAATTCTTGAGCAATAAGGAGAGAAGTCTAAGTTTTTGGTCATACCGTAGGTAGAGGCTCTACAATTAAGTGCATAGAGGCCCAGGGTAGAAATCCACACCTAAGTGCGCGGAACCCTGCAACTGTGTGCACAGGGGGGATAGAGTCTGTAATCATCTGAAGATATCAATAAAGAGAAGTATTCTACAAATTCCGTGTCTTTGTTTCTTGTTAATGCATTTGGTCATATTGTGTATGAATTTCATTTATAATTCTTATGTGATGCGCAAATGTATGTAATTACGTTGGTTAATCGAATGCAAGTAAGAATATCTGTTTACGCGGTGCTGACTGTGATTGTTTAGTAAGATAATTAACCACTTAAGGATAACTTGGAAACCTATTCTATATGTTACTTTAGTAGTGTGAAAGAACCTGAACCACAGGTTAGGGCTGCATGAAGGCTGATCATACCCCTTCGCAGAGGTACCGAAGGGCGGAGCAAGGGGTTAGACAGATAGAGCCCTAGGACTCAATGACCTACACAAAAGTAGGAATAGAAGGAATAAACCAACATCACGACCATCTAAGGGTGCAGAAACTTGGTTCCAGAATCCCCCCATACTGCTTCGGGTGGGACTTCGGTCTGCGCTTCGCGGGCTGATAGTGTAGGGATTTGTTTGGCTAACGAACGTTGAACCTGGGTCAGGCCCCCCCAAGCCAACATTGGGATAGAGAGATCTTCTTCATCCGAAGAGAGGATTTACCTACACAACATTGTCATTATTATGTTACCTTTATTGATGATGCAACCATAAAAATTTGGATCTATTGTATTTGAAAAAAATATGATGTATTTGATACTTTCAATAAATGGAAAACTTTGTTTGAAAATGAGACATGCAAAATGTTGAAGTGTCTCAAGTCAGACAATGGAGGTGAATATTTCAGAAAAGAGTTTGATAAGTACTGTTCAGATCATGGAATTCATAAAGCGAAGACAATTCTAGGAATACCACAAGAAAATGGTGTGTCAGAAAGGATGAACAGGACAATCATGGAGCGTGCAAGGTCCATGAGATTGCATGCATGATTGCCTTTACAATTTTGGGCAGATGATGTAGATACTGTTATTTATCTAATAAACATAGGTCCTTCAAGTTCCTTGGATGGAGGTATTCCAAAGGAGGCATGGACAAGAAAAAGGTAAACTACTCATTTTTAAAGACTTTTGGTTGTGAATCCTTTGTCCACATTAATCAAGAAGATAGAACAAAGCTTGAGGAAAAATAAAAGAAATGTACCTTTATTGGATATTGTGTTAATGATTTTGGTTATTGCTTATATGATTATGAAAATCACAAAATCATTTGGAGCATAGATGTCATATTCAATGAAAAGGTTTTGTATAAGGATCAGATGCAGGAAAAGAAACAGGAGAAAGAAAACAGAGAATACACAATTCTAAATGAGATCATAGAATAAGTAAAGGTGCCTGAAAATCACAATGATCAATAACCAGAACAACAACATCAACCACAACAGCAACAGACACCTCAAACTCATGAAAGTGGTTTTAGAAGATCTACCATGATAAGTAGATCACCTGAATGATACTCTCCTTCATTATATTATGTATTGTTGACTGATTTTGGTGAACCAGAATGTTATGAAGAAGCAGTACAAGTAGAAACCAGGAAGAAGTGGGAGCTAGCCATGAAAGAAGAGATGGAATCCTTGGTACATAACCAGACTCGTGACTTAGTCAAGTTGGCTGCAGGTAAAACAAAATTGCAGAATAAATGGGTTTACAGGTTGAAGGAAGAAGATGGAGGTAGAAAAAGGTATAAAGCTAGACTTGTGGTGAAGGGCTTTGCACAGAAAAAAGGTATAGACTTTTATGAGATATTTTCTCCTGTTGTTAAAATGACTTCAATCAAAACTATTTTAAGTCTAGTAGTAGCAGAATATTTGCATCTTGAGAATTTAGATGTAAAGACGTCCTTTCTCCATGGGGATTTGGAGGAAGAGATATTTATGTAGTAGTCACAAGGATATGAGGTCAAAGGGAAGGATAAAGTCATGTATAGGTTGAAGAAGAGCTTGCATGGTTTGAAATAGGATCCAAGGCAGTGGTATCTAAAATTTGATAGGTCTATGTCTGAACACGGTTATACTAGATGTCACTCTGATCATTGTGTTTATCTCAAAAGGAAAAATGATGGCAGCTTGTTAAAATTGGCAACTAGGGCCAAAATCCATGTGGGTCATCTTATTCATGTCTGATAATATTTTTATTAGATTTCTCTTGTCGAGAGGTGTAGGATTGATCTAAAGATCATCCGATTCCAATAAGGATTATGGAGATATGAATTTATTTTTAATATGGAATAATTATCAAGCTGACCTACAACTCATGTAGGCTTAGAAGCCCAACAGTCACATCTATTCAATCATCAACAATTGTGTATAAATAAAGGAAGTCTTTTCCTCACTTGGACTCACTCAACTCATCACATCTCTCTCTCTCTCTCCTGCGCAAAAAAAAGGCTCTTCTCCTACTGTGCTGCAAAACCAAAGTTTGACCAGCGTTGACTAGAAGACTCCCTCCTCAAAAATGCGTCGTAGGTCCATATGGATCTCCTCTTAAGGCTGCATTTTTTGGTGGTGGAATCAAGCCGATCCGATGGTCGGTTTGCAAGATATTGTTTGCCCTAGTTTGGCTGATCTAGGGTTTGCTGCTGCTGATGTAAAATAGATTTATGTACTATTTCTCTTTGCTGAATTATTGAAGATAAAAGAAGATTTGGTCAAAGGGTTTCCCCACATTGGGGTTTGTCCCTAGCTAGCCGCCACATATTGTGTCTCTTGTATTGGCTTTTTTTCTATCGATCGTTTAATGTTCTATCTGCACTTTACTTTATGTACCTGTGATTGCTAATCTGTGGATAATAATAAGAAAGATAAGTAAATTGCTATAAGAATAGAACATACCATAACTTAACATGGTATCAGAGCTGAGGTGAAGACAAAGCCCAAGCAAGAGCAAGAGAAATCATCAAAGACAAGATTAGCAAGGCTATCCTAAAAGAACCATGGGGTCCTCAACACTCTTTCCTACCGAAGACAAGCTCTGTGAGAAAGCTGACTATCACAGATGGAAGATGTCTCTTGATCTAACCTTAGAATATTAAGAAGTATTGGACCATGTGAGAGGCAATATTGTCAAGCCTCCATCAAATGCACTCATTGCTGCCAGGAAAAAATGGAAAACTGGCGAAGTCAAAACAAAGAAGATCATTTGAGATTCTATCGACAAGTGCTTGGTGGCCTACATCTCTGACCTAGACACCTCCAAGGAAATCTATGATAGACTGGTGAGTTTATTTAAAGTTAATGATGCAAATCAAGTTTTGTTTCTTATAAATAAGTTGAAGGTAATTAAGAAGGGCAAAGATGAGAGTATGCAAGCATACTTCTTAAGAATCACCGGGATTAGGAACGATTTCCTATCTATTGGGGAGACTATAACTAATAGGGAAATGGCACTCACGACTCTTGGAGGATTACCATCCGAGTGGTACGTGTTCAGGACTACTCTTCTAAACAATAATGTAATTCTTGGTTTCAAGGAATTAATGGCTAGATGCATTCAAGAAGAAACAAGGGTAGAAGAGCAAGAAATGCCCATGTCTAAAGGTCCTCCTGTTGCCTTTTCTTCTCATGCTACGAAAATAAATAATTCTGGGACTAAATAAAAAAGAAAGGTTGGACCTAAGGGTTGAAGAAAAGGACGATGTTACATTTGCGATAAAGTAGGTCACTATGCAAGGGAATGCCCTGATAGAAAGGACTCACACCGGGACGATGATCAAAATCCCTCTCTTGGCAATCAAAGGAATGGAAAATTTAATAGAAAAGGTAAAAGGAGTGCTGGAAATCAAGGAAGAGGACAACCATTCAAGAAGGCTAGAAATTCCAGGTATGAATCCAACATTGTTGAAAATAAGCAGGATGAATATTATCTACCAACTGCTCAATCTACCTCTGCTCCTTCGGACTCAATGGGAATTTGGCTCATTGATAGTGGTGCCTCAAGGCACTTCACTGGTTACAAAGAAGTTCTCCATAATCTGATAGAGAAAGAAACTAACCTGGAAATTGTCCTTGGAGATAATATGGAATATCCCGTGAAAGGTGGGTGTAGGTAATGTCTCTCTCAAATTAAATCAAGGTAATACGATCCACTTACAGGATGTATTATATGTACCTAACCTCAAAAAGAACCTAGTGTCCATCTCGGAAATGGAAGACAAAGGCTACAAGGTAACCTTCAGCGATGGCAAGGTACGTATATGGTTGAAGGAAGTCTGCTAGGTGTCATGTCTTGTGACACATCTCAAGCCTTGATCGAGAATCAAACCGAAAAGAAGATCAAGATCTTAAGGACTGATAATGGGACTGAATATGAATCTTACAAGTTTCATGACTTTTTTAAAGAGGTTGGAATTAAAAGGGAGACTACTACACCATATACTCCTGAACAGAATGGTATGGCGGAACGGAAGAACCGTACGATTGTGGAAGCTATTCGTGCCATGCTCCATGATCAAAGACTTTCGAAGTTTCTATGGGCCGAAGCTGCAAACGCTGCCGTATATGTACAAAACCGATGCCCTCATCAAGCATTGGGTTCCAAGACTCCTGAAGAAATGTTCACCGGTAAGAAACCTGACATATCTCATTTTAGAATTTTTGGAAGCCCTATATATTTTCATGTGCCGAAAGAGAAAAGGAATAAATTGGGTGCATCTGGAAAGAAAGGAATCTTCGTGGGCTATGGTGAAAATACTAAGGGCTATAGAATCTATGTAGCCGATAAAAGGGAAGTCGTGATTAGTCATGATGTCACCTTTGACGAAGATATGGCCCTTAGCAAGGTGGATAATCTTCCGACTTTGAGGAGCTCCAAGAAGCTGACATCAGGGAACTGAAATAAAAGGATGATGAAACAATGCCTAATGTGGAAGAACTGATGGATCCTATTGATCTACCTGAGCCTTCCTCTTCTAGGAAGAGGCCCTCTTGGCTTAGGGGGCTACTTGATGATGCTGAAGGACACACTGCACTTGTTATAGACATTTTTGTGCCTTACAGCATGAAGCATGAAATGTCCATAATCTAAGGGATCCAAAGTCCCTAAACATGTTGTTCCTACCCCTAGAGGAACAAGGTCAGCAAACCACAGCACTGAATAAAAGTTCTCCACCTGAAAACACTCAAAAACAAGGCAATTCTGGATCATGTCAACTGCTCTACTGAGCATCTGCGTTGAATGACAAGTGCTCCATTGTCTACCTGCGCTGAATGTCAACTGCAAAGAAGGCTACCTGCGCTGGGCGAGTTTGGACATGTGGCACAGTCATTCCTCAAGGTGTCAATGCCCAGGAAGCTTCCAAAATGACACTTGGATCAGGGAATTCGACTGGTGATGAGTAAGAGGTTCTAGATCTCCAAGTGGAAGCAAGAACCTCCAAGTGGACTCAAGAACTGAAGAATAACTGAAGTGAGAGAGGACACTAGTCAGCTTCATGCCAGCCTCAAGCTGACTCATCCTTTCTCCAAAACTCCTATATATAGATCTCTCTCATGAGGTCTAGGGAGGCTGGAATCTTGTGAATGTAAGGAAGTGCTGTTGGTTTGAGTTTAGAACTATTGGGTGATTTGCTTTGAAGGAGGTGAAGAGGAGATTTCTTTCTGTTGGGAAGGTGATGCTGGATTGGGCCTGTTATGGTTGTATCACTTCCTGAACCTTACTTCTTCCATTAATAAAGCATTTGAGGTTCTTCGATATGCATGTGTCTCAATGGTGTGTTGTTATACTTGTGTATTTGATTTATTCTAATCCTTGAATCAATTATGAATGTATGCTTCTTGTAGTTTCCCTCTCTTGCCATTTTGCAGGATCTTGGTGTAGCTGGGCCAGCGAAAGAGCAAGGAGCTGGGAGCAAGCAGCAAGGAGAGAAGATTGGATCAACCATTAGCGAAAGACATCGGTTAGTGGATCTCTTTCTCCCCTCTTTTACATCTCATAAATAAGTAATCTCAGATAGCTTTGCTTTGATTGTTGCTAAGGAACTATCACCCTTAGAGTGGGATAGGGTCATTCCGTATTGGATACTTTTCCCAACAACAAATTGGCGACTCCGCTGGGGATCATATCTTGTTGGTTGTTTGTGTTTTTGCTATTCATTTCCTAAACACAGGGAGTACCGAATCGAACTGCATTTGAATCTTTCAAATGCAAAGTAGAGGGCAGCTACTCTAGCTCAGTTTCTGGGCATGTTTATGATTTGAAGAGCTGATCCACAAGGACTCTGAACAGCTCTTAGTGATAGCTTTTCATCCTCCTTTTCATCCTTTAGTGTGTACTTGATTGATAGCTTTTGATTTGGCCAAAAACTGTTGATTTTTGAGCAATCTGTAACCCGGAAACCAAGAGAAACGAGAGTTTCTCTCTTCATTGTAGGCACTGTGAAGGCAGTCTGCATTTCAATGCAGGTCCTGAAGGGGCTACCTGCGCTGAATGTCAAACTGACAGTGTTCTACCTGCGCTGAACCAGTTTTGCCTTGTGCAGCTGGGGTTCTCTGCTTTCTATTGCCCTGTTTTCATCTTTGTTTTTGCAGCCTGTTATCAGTCAATGTACCTATCTGAAACCACCTTTCTTTGCCACTATTCTGCCTCGGTTGTATAAAGAAACTGTATTTGTTCTTTGTGTATTTCTTATATCATTTGCAGTTTCCCATAACGAAAGTGAACTAGTCTTGCTGTGACCTCTTAGATCTAGACCTGTGATAAGTGTCGTTTTGATCTTAAGAGTTAGTTTGTTTGCTGTTCATAGCTGATTGAGCTTTTGCTTTCGTCATATGGTTTGAATTTATGTATTTCTAGTGTCGAAACAAGTAAATCTTAAGGTGTCTTTTGATTTTGGACAAAAGCTTGTTTGCTTTCACTTGAAATTGAATTCAAAGTTATACAACAGCTTTCTTTTTGTAGTACACCAACATTAAGAAAGAGAAAAGAAATACCTGCATTGTGCATGTGCATTTTGACAGCTTGCATGTTGATTTAGGAAAAAGTGCATTAGTGTGTGCTCTATGATCTGTGTGAAAAGATGATGTCTTTCTTTTCCCTCAGTAGTTAAGATTTTCAAAGTTGAAAGATTGAAAAGCTTGCTTATCATCTTAGACTGCATTTAGGAGTTGTACCATACATCTCGTGGTGATCCATAAAGGCAAACTGCTAAACAAGATCAACCTTAAAATAAATTTAATTTACGTAACAACGCTTTGAAACATAACGCAAACACATAGAGGTCTAAGCTAGAGACGTGTTCTAGCGTCGTTAAACGTGATATCTTATCATTGAGTGGTTGGGTGATTCCTCCACGGTGAAGCGATAAGTATCAATACGGACTTGTGCTCCCACGTACCGTCGCGTATATATTGGGAGACCCCTATAGGAACAAAGCCTTTATCCATAGGAAGCCGTGTCGGCTGCCCTACTGATCGCAATGCAGTGAACATAGCATTCACGAAGATTGACCACCCGTACCGTAAAACGTATTCTGTGGTTTTGCGAAAAGTTTGGCACACCCTCTGCCTAGAACTCCAGAGTAGTTTCTTTTGGCCTTTTTCAAACTCTATAACTGAAAAAGTCCATCCAAGCATTTGTCACTTCGGGCTCGTTAAAACATCGAAGGAGACTAGAGTCATCTTTAGCTTTTTCTCGACTCTTAAAAAGTGAAAAAGCAAGTTGTGTCTAAAGCGTCGTTATAAAATTTATTTTAAACGGAACATAATCACCTCCTATTCCTGCGTTGATCTGTAGGTTGAGAACATGGAACGCTCCAACCAAGGAATTCCCCATGATGGAAATCCTAGTCCTTTCTCCTCTTGGGGAGAAGTTGGTGCGCCCCACATGGCCACATTGTCGCTTCCAGGACTGAAAATTGGCCTGCCAATCTGGCTATTCTCAACCAATGTAGTTCAGAACACCATGGTTCCTGAGCAGTCGAGTCAATAGTTAGATCAGTCTAGAGCTGCCCACCAGCCTTCTACTTCCTATAACTCTTCCTCCAATCCTTCATCTTCGCAAGGTAGAGCCGGCAAAAGCCAAGCTCCCATGGAGAAGAAGGAGAAGAAGAAGAGAGAGAAGAAGAAGAAGGAGCCTAAGGCGACTGGGGGCAAGCAAAAGACATCTAACAAAAATCCACACACAGCACAGACCGGGCCTAAATCGCCATGTGTCATATGTAGAGGAGACCACTTCCATAGAGATTGTCCCTGTATTCCCCGGATACTAAGGGACTGGTGCCCTCGTTTGCACAATACGGGAGCATCAACCTCTGATAGCCATGTTGAATGCTTACCGTCAACCAGCGAAAGTGAAGGTTCAAGACAAAGAGGGGGAGCAAGATCCCCCTGCAGACTGTGTGAAGGCGATCACGCCATCCACCGTTGTCCCTTCTTAGATGAAGCAAAGAGAGTTTTGGAAGATCGTCTGGTTTCACCGTTAAGACTTCCTCCTGGATACAAAAAACTCGTGCCAAGTCCTTCGTTGGTTGAAAATACAGCTGGCCCGCTCAAGTGGTCAGCTGAAGCGTCAGTCATTGAAAATGAACCTACTGAATCCAGACCGGACGAAAGTCCAAAGGTCGAAATGGCAGTTGACCCGGTTCTCCCTTCAGAAGTTTCATCTTCAAATGACACCGTCACTGAAGATTTATCTTCAAATGACACCCTCACTGAAGAGAATAAGGATGACACCATCTAGATTCTTTTCATCAACACAGACTCTGATGAGCATCAGGGCAATGCGCCCATTCCTTTATCGCAGGAAGGAACATCGTCAGGGTCATATCCGGCCGTGTATTCGGTCCCACCACCAAGCAACCTGGTTGTGTCCTTTGATTGGAACCAACTAGGCAGACCCCGGTTGCCAGCCAGTATACCATTCAAAATCATAGTCCAAATTTATAGAATGGTAATGGCTGGCACTATCATTGATGAAGGGGCATCTGTGAGTATCCTTTCCTCTCTTGCTTGGAAAGCACTGGGTTCCCCGGCGCTTTTGCCTGAGATAAGAAATCTCTCAGGTTTCGATAAAGGAACCAGTTGACCATTAGGGATCCTCCCCAATGTGCCTATTACATTGAAAGGGAAGGCCGTTCAAATGAACGTGATGGTCGTTTAAGGACCCTTGGATTATAACCTACTCCTTGGACGAGACTATATATATTTCATGGGAGCAATAGTCTCCTCACTCTTTAGAGTAATGTGTTTTCCACACGAAGGAAGAATGGTCAAGCTCGTAGACCAACTTTCATTTCCGGGATCACGCATCGCAAATAGTCACATACCAACCCTGAATGGTCTATTCAATCAAGAAATGTCTCCACCCCCAGTCCTTCTTCCCGATGAGTGCGAGTGATTCGGAAAGATGGGACTGGAACCCAGGGGGCATGCATCCTGGTCTGCTTCGGGCAGAGAAAACCTTGGGTATAAAGTAGAATTTCCGCGAGAGAATATGACTAGTCCGTACCCCGTCCGTGGATGGAAGAGGGGTTGTTCTGGAATAGGATTCTTTTGTCAAAGTTACGTGTTTGACAAGAGTCATTCACCCTTGTCTATTTCGGTAGACAGTGCCGAGGAAATGTTTTGTTTGAAAGATTAACGAAACAATCTTTGGGTAACCAGAAAGAGGCAAGCCTCCCTCAATAACACAAATGTTTTGTCTTTGAGTAGTGTTCTTCTCTTGTCGCAAGTAGCTGCTCTCTTGTCGCAAGTAGCTGTTCTCTTGCGATCTTGCGAAAGATCTGTTAAAAGTTGGGCTGACGAGAAGACAAGTATCGCGTAAGACCCGTTAAAAATAACGAGAAGACAAGTATCGTTAACATTAGACTGGCAAGACGACAAGTAGCTGTGAACACCCAAAGAAAAACAGAGGTGGGAAGGAGGAGGGGCAGCCTTGAAATTGTATTTTATACCTGGGGGCATGCAAACCTTTTGGAGTGCAAGCAAAGAGCGGTTATTTATCTGTTTTTTGGATTAGTCGTTTCCGAACTTGCATAAAGAAAGGATATGGAGTAAAGCTTAGTGAAGATGAAACTCCTTAAAAAATAGAGATCTCACAGGGGACATTTCTTATCTTATGACTGGTATTTCGAGCAGTTTTAGCATAAAGTTCATGCTCGTTAAAAAATAAACGCAAGATCCGAGCAGTTTTAACGCGGTCTTCATGCTCGTTAAAAAATAAATAAAAGCAGTGAGCAATGTTTCCCCCAGAGTTTAAGCTCATTTTTAAATAAAAAATGAACCTATTCCGGTAAATAACTTCTGTGATCATAAATTTATCAGCCATAAAAGCCTTGGTCGTGTTTGCACCTGCCACCTCCACTGTCATTTGGCCGATCGTTCACCTCCATATGATTGTTTACCCATTTTGAGGAACAACTGCGAAGAGTGATTTCACTTAGCCATCCTTGTGACACTGCCGTGATTGGAAAATTCCAACATGTACCTGGAATCAGTTGCTATCCCTGTTTATCACTCGTTCCTCAAAAGACGAGTCTTCTTTAAGCTCTTTTCATCTGACTCGTAAAATATGAAAAGTTTGCCGAGTTTTGGCCTTCCAGCTCGTTAAAGTGACCGGAAGAGCTATCCCTCCTCTAGATTTTAATCTTTTTGGACCTGAGGGATTATTACACAAAAAGGTCGAGCGCTTGTTTTATTCGGCTCGTTAAAGTTATCGAAAATTCATCCCTTCTGTATTGTTTTATACTTTTTCGGACTTAAGGGATTAGATGACGAAAAAGGAATTTTGGAGTTAACTTTATGTACCTTTTCAGACTCTCTAAAAATGAAAAGGACCGAGTTTTCCTTGTCGTTAGACTCGTTAAAATGATTAAATAGCGACAAACTTGTCTTTAGACGAGAACGAGTTTCCCTATCGCTAGGCTCGTTAAAACATAGCGATGGGCTTGCCCGAAGGGCAGGTTATAGAACAAGCATATGTTATCCTCCTCAAGCTTGACAAAAATAAAGAGGTACTGGTCAGAAATGACTGGGGAAAAATTGGGAGAACCTCAAAGCTTTGATGGTAGCAAGTCGCTCTTGAACATGACACTTTTCCTCTGTACCACATCGGGTTGGGTTGTTTCATTCACCGGTCTCATCACCATGGTCTCGCCAAACCATCCACATTTGGGGTAATGCTACCGATCCATCGCATCAGTGTCGTTATATGTTCAAGAGATGTTGTTCAGAAAGAGTCAACTGTGTCCCATCCACTACCATACATCATCTTTCATCCTTTCATGACCGCCACCCTGAATCATATGTCACAAATTGTTTTCACCTCCATTAAAATCATTAGCTCTGTTCCGTATCACTGATGTGGGATTCATTAAGGCCCTCCTTTGACGGATCGCTTCTTGTCGACTTCAGCTCATTATCCAAGAAGTTGATCTAGGAACACCCCCCCAGTACTTTGAAGCTTGCATGCCTCAATGGCAAGTTTCTCACTTCCGGCGACAGGTATACATCAATGACCTTCGACCAGAAGATTTTACGTGGTGTTCGACACCAAGTCCTTTATTCACACCACGTAGATTGTACTGTAGTACCTTGAGGGTCATTATCATTATCGGTGATTCCTCTCGCGCTTGTTAACGGTTTACATCATTGACTGGTAATCAAGCGATGTCTTTCCATGTTCGACTTCAGCGCAATTCTCACATGGATCGACTTGTACTTAGAGTGAAGATCGAACGAGTTTGAAGACCCCGAATCTAGTTTCATCCATCCGGGCTGCGATATATATTCAGGAAATATAAAGACATTTGACATATGCATCATTGCAGCAGATGATCATCCTACTCAAAGGATGATAATTTCAACAGAGAATTATCAGTCTACCATCAGACGATCGTCTGTTCTATGTACCAAAATGAATTTATAAAGCTGAGCATGGGAATACCCGCCTCAGCTAGATCATGAAAGCAGAATGAAAAATAATGTATTGTATTGTATTTTATTACAGGTCACCTCTCAGCGATTGAATGAACTTCGGATCCTCCTGATAAAGCATTTCACTCGATAAACGACCTCATACTTTAGTGGGGCAACTGTTATAGACATTTTTGTGCCTTACAGCATGAAGCATGAAATGTCCATAATCTAAGGGATCCAAAGTCCCTAAACATGTTGTTCCTACCCCTAGAGGAACAAGGTCAGCAAACCACAGCACTGAATAAAAGTTCTCCACCTGAAAACACTCAAAAACAAGGCAATTCTGGATCATGTCAACTGCTCTACTAAGCATCTGCACTGAATGACAAGTGCTCCACTGTCTACCTGCGCTGAATGTCAACTGCAAAGAAGGCTACCTGCGCTGGGCGAGTTTGGACATGTGGCACAGTCATTCCTCAAGGTGTCAATGCCCAGGAAGCTTCCAAAATGACACTTGGATCAGGGAATTCGATTGGTGATGAGTAAGAGGTTCTAGATCTCCAAGTGGAAGCAAGAACCTCCAAGTGGACTCAAGAACTGAAGAATAACTGAAGTGAGAGAGGACACTAGTCAGCTTCATGCCAGCCTCAAGCTGACTCATCCTTTCTCCAAAACTCCTATATATAGATCTCTCTCATGAGGTCTAGGGAGGCTGGAATCTTGTGAATGTAAGGAAGTGCTGTTGGTTTGAGTTTAGAACTATTGGGTGATTTGCTTTGAAGGAGGTGAAGAGGAGATTTCTTTCTGCTGGGAAGGTGATGCTGGATTGGGCCTGTTATGGTTGTATCACTTCCTGAACCTTACTTCTTCCATTAATAAAGCATTTGAGGTTCTTCGATATGCATGTGTCTCAATGGTGTGTTGTTATACTTGTGTATTTGATTTATTCTAATCCTTGAATCAATTATGAATGTATGCTTCTTGTAGTTTCCCTCTCTTGCCATTTTGCAGGATCTTGGTGTAGCTGGGCCAGCGAAAGAGCAAGGAGCTGGGAGCAAGTAGCAAGGAGAGAAGATTGGATCAACCATTAGCGAAAGACATCGGTTAGTGGATCTCTTTCTCCCCTCTTTTACATCTCATAAATAAGTAATCTCAGATAGCTTTGCTTTGATTGTTGCTAAGGAACTATCACCCTTAGAGTGGGATAGGGTCATTCCGTATTGGATACTTTTCCCAACAACAACACCCCGAGGAACCTTCCGTGAAAGTAAGAAACCCAATAGGTATTAGGGATACCTGACCATCATGAGCACGATCATACAAAATGAGCCTTCATCATTCTTAGATGCCGTCAAGCATCAAGTATGGAAGGATGCTATGACCGAAGAATATGGGTCTGTTATGAAGAATGATGTCTGGAAAATAGTTCCCAAACCCCAGGACAAGACAGTTGTCACTTCTAAATGGATTTATAAGATAAAGCATTTAGAAAATGGAAGTACGGAAAAACATAAGGCTCATTTTGTCGCTCATGGCTTCTCCCAGAAGGAAGGTATAGACTATGACGAGATATTTGCACCTGTTGCTAGATATACCACCATTCGCTTGATCATAGCCCTTGCAAATTCACAAGGATGGAACGTACATCAGATGGATGTCAATACTGCATTCTTGCATGGTTTGATCAAAGAAGAGGTCTGCGTGGAGTAACCTGAAGGATTTGAGATCTATGATCGAAAATATCATGTATGCAGGTTAAAGAAGGCCCTCTATGAGTTGAAGCAAGCACCCTGAGCATGGTATGAGAGGGTTGATAGCTACTTGATGAAGCTGGGATTCACTAGGAGTGAAGACAATCCTAACCTTTACTTTAAGGTTGAAGATGACAAACCTCTCATACTGGTGCTGTATGTTGATGACCTATTCCTAACAGGTGCAGACCCTCTCATTCAAAAATGTAAGAGGGAGTTGGCTTTTGAATTTGAGATGAAGGAGCTAGGACTGATGCACTCTTTCCTAGGACTTGAAGTCTGGCAGAAGCCAAGGGAAATTTTCCTATCTCAAGGAAAATATGTGGTGAAGATATTGGAAAGATTCGGCATGGTGGACTGCAAGCCCGTAACTACCCCGATGGAGCTTGACTTCAAGAAGTTAAGCGGTAGTGCTGCTGGACCTGTTTTATGGAATGCCACCGAGTACCATCAACTCGTTGGAGCATTAATGTTCTTAGTGAACTCCCGTCCAGACATATGATTTACAATCAACACATTCAGTCAATATATAGTTGAACGTCACCATATACATTGGATTGGTGCCAAGAATCTGTTAAGATATCTTCATGGCACAATCACATATGGGCTAAGATACACTGTTGGAGATGTAAGACTACTTGGATACACTAATGTTGATTGGGCAGGCAATGTGGAGGACCGTAAGAGCACTTTCGGGTACTGTTTCTCCTTGGGATCTTCTTCAAGATCCTGGATGAGCAGGAAGTAGAAGTTGGTGGCTTTGAGCACTGCCGAAGCAGAGTATATTGTTGCTAGCATGGCCTCTTGTGAGATAGTCTAGTTGTGAAAGCTCTTCAGTGAGCTGTTTGGATTTACATTGGATATCGCCGTGATCCTATGTGACAACCAGAGTGGGGTTCGTTTGTTAGAGAATCCCATATTTCATGATAGCTCCAAGCATATCGATATCAGGTACCACTATATTTGAGATATAGTGCAGCGGGGAGCTATAAGGCTCCAACATATCGATACATATGAATAGGTCGCCGACATCCTGACAAAGCCCCTAGGGAAGGTCAAATTCCTGACTTTTCGAGAACGACTTGGTGTCGTTCAAAGACCCTCTGATGAGGGTCCTGCATGATGTATTGAGCTCTGGGAGCTCCGGGGGGGTGCGGGGTACTTCTTGGAGCGACATATGACCACAGGGTAAAAGAATCAAAACTTTCCCTGTAACACCCCGTGGCGACTATGTACCAGGAGGATTAGTCTCCTATGAGGTCTGGATGATGTGTTCTCGATGAAGATTGTGTAGCAGGATGATTAGTTCTCCTGTGAGGCCTAGATGATGTGTTCTCCATGGTGATTGTGGACAGGATGATTTTCTCTCTTGTGGATAGGATGATTTGCTCTCCTATGGACAAGATGATTCGCTCTCTTGTGGGACAAGATGATTTGCTCTCTTGTGGGACAGGATGATTTGCTCTCCTGTGGACAGGATTGATTAGTTCTCCTATCAAGGCATCCTACCCATGCAGTCTAGGACTCATGGGAAGTACCTCTCATTTGATCAATCTACAGGGAAATGAGGATAGAGACCATAGTAATATTGATGGATGCATCGATGTATCTACCGTACTCCCTATGCTAGGATGAACTTCATTGATCTAGGATCAATGATACTTGTTTGGGACCAGTGGTAGGAGTTGTACCCACTATGACACTGACTTTGGGTTGGTTGAGACTGGTCTGGGACCAGTGGTACACACTCTAAGATTGACTTTGAGTCAGTGATACTGGTTTGGGACCAGTGGTAGGAGTTGTACCCACTATGACGCTAACTTCGGGTCAATTAAGACTGGTTTGGGACTAGTGGTACACACTCTGAGACTGACTTTGAGTTAGTGGAGGATGATATTGGTCTGGGACTAGTGGTAGGAGTTGTACCCACTATGATGCTAACTTCGGGTCAGTTTAGACTGGTCTAGGACCAATGGTACACAGTCTGAGACTGACTTTGAGTCAGTGGAGGATGATACTGGTCTGGGACCAGTGGTAGGAGTGGTACATACTATGACGCTGACTTCAGGTCGGTTGAGACTGGTCTGGGACCAGTGGTACACACTCTAAGACTAACTTTGAGTCAGTATGATACATCCTCGATCATTTCTTCCTCTTCATAATTTGGACAAAGCAGAGCAGAGAAGAACAGAGCAGAGTAGAGTAGAGCAGAATAGGGCAAAACAAAATAGAGCAGAACAAGCATAATAGAGCAAAGCATAGCAGGGATCAAGCTGTACAGGGTAGTGCATTTGATGGATGAATAGTAGCGGCTGACAGACAGATTGCAGATGGAGTTCTCCCTAGTTGAGAGGGAGTGTTAAAATTCGCAACTAGGGGCCAAACTCCATGTGGGTCATCTTATTCATGGCTGATAATATTTTTATTAGATTCCTATCATTGAGAGGTGTAGGATTGATCTAAAGATCATCTGATTCTGATAAGTATTTATGGAGATATGAATTTATTTTGATTATGGAATAATTATCAATCCGACCTACAACTCATGTAGGCTCAGAAGCCAAATAATCGCATCTATTCAATCATCAACAGTTGTGTATAAATACAGGAGGTATTTTCCTCATTTGGACTCACTTAACTCATCACATCTCTCTCTCTCTCTCTCTCCTGCGTAGAAAAGAGGCTCTTCTCCTACTGTGCAGAAGGAGACTTTTCTCTCACACATGTGGAAGGAAGGTGCAAAATTTAGGGTTGCAACTGTAGAACCAAAGTTTGAGCAGCATTGACCAGAAGACTCCCTCCTCAGAACTATGCTATAGGTCCATTTGGATCTCCTCTAAAGGCCACATTTTTTGGTGGTGGAATCAAGCCGATGCGACGGTCGGTTTGCAAAATATTGTTTGCCCTAGTTTGGCTGAACTAGGGTTTGCTGCTGCTGATGTAAATCAGATTTATATATTATTTCTCTCTACTGAATTATTGAAGATAAATGAATATTTTATCAAAGTGTTTCCCCACATTGGGGTTTGTCCTTGGCTAGCCGCCATATCTTGTATCTCTTGTCTTGGCTTGTTTTCTGTCGATCGTTTAATGCTCTATATGCACTTTACTTTATGTACATGTGATTGCTAATCTATGGATAATAATAAGAAATATAAGTAAACTGCTATAAGCATAGAACATACCATAAATTAACACAGCTATATTATATTTTTATTGTATGTAGATGACATGCATGTTGTAGGTTCTAACATGCAGGAAATAAATGTGCTCAAAATAAAATTGGTAAATTCATTTGCGATGAAGAATTTGGGTGCTGCAAAACAAATCCTTGGTATGAGAATAAGTAGAGACAGGAAAAATCATAAATTAACATTGTCTCAAAGTGAGTACATACAAAAGGTGTTGAAAAGATTTAATATGTAAAATGCAAAACTAGTTAGGAAACCTTTGGCTATCAATTTCAAACTAAGTAAGGAGATGTGTCCCAAGACTTAGGAAGAGATGGATAATATGTCTAAAGTTCCATATGCATCAACAATTGGAAGCTTAATGTATGCAATGGTCTGCACAAGGCCTGATATTGCACATGCAGTGGGAGTTGTAAGTAGGTACATGAAAAATCCAGGAAAAGAAATTGGATGGTAGTGAAGTGGATTCTCAGGTATTTTAGAGGTACCGCATATCAAGCATTATGCTTTGGTGGTTCAAACATTGCTCTACAGGGATATGCTGATGCAGATATGGAAGGTGATAGAGATAACAGGAGGAGCACCACATGGTATGTGTTTACTGTAGGTGGAACAACTGTCAGTTGGGTTTCAAAATTGCAGAGTGTTGTTGCACTCTCAATGATAGAAGAAGAGTACGTTGTTGCTACAGAGGCTAGTAAAGAAATCATTTGGTTACAAAGGTTTTTGGATGAATTGGGTAAGAAGCAGGAGTTAGGAAAGTTATGAAGTGACAACATGAGTGCCATTCATCTTGCAAAGAACTCAACATTTCATTCCAAGACTAAACATATACAGCTCAAGTACCACTCCATATGATCAGTGTTGGAAGATGGACAATTGAAGATGGAAAAGATACACACTAGCCAGAATCCTAAAGATATGTTAACAAAAGTTGTAACCAGGGAGAAGCTAAGATTCTACTCAGTTTCAATTGGTCTTCAAGTATGATTTTGAAGATGAGAAACAACCAGTTCCAAAGTGTAGTAATTTTCCAAAAAATGAAGCAGCGATGGAGTTGCTATAATCAGTCTCCAAGTGGGAGATTGTTGGGTGTGGAGCCTGTTTATCTTCTTTATTCAGAGGTCTTTGTTTCAACCTGATGTATACCCCAGAAAGACTATACATCTCTCCACGTGGGGGTGTGTGGGGGGGACTTGTCCCCCCTCATGGGGGTTTGGGGGGTCCGGGGGTAGCACCCCCGAAGCTAAAAAATAGATGTAAAATTGCCTTGTAAAATGTTGTAATTTCGTAGTCAATCTAAGCCGTTCATTAGGTGGATGATTTGATGGTAGAAGTTATGTTTAATTTAGGGTTTTTTCCCTAGAAGGAAACCCCTCACTATATGTGAGGGAATTATATTACCACTGTGTATATGTGTATTTTTAGCAAGAAAGGGAGAGGAGATTGTGTGAGAACGAAGATGAAATTACAACGAATCTATTGTAGGTTGTATCTCTTCATTTTGCTGGATAATATAAAAGGAAGGACTGATTGTTTCTTCGTGGATGTAGCCCTAATTAGGTGAACCACGTATATTTGTGTCTCTCTTGTTTTATGCATTTTATGTGTTTGTGTTTCTGCAATATTTTACGTGTTCCATTGCTCTATAATATGTAATTTCTAACACTTTGTATCATTAAATTTACATTTCAGCATTTTCTTTCTTGTTTTGCAATTATTCGATTTCCTTCCAGAATTGATCGTTGATTACTGAATTGATCATTACAATGATAGTTGCTACAATAGTTTGAGTAAATATCATTAGGATTAGATTTCTGATAGTTGATTTTTGAAGCGTTATTCATTCTGTTACTTCTTATGATTGATAAAGAATGGTTAAGAGTAAGGTGTGACATTCCCTTCAACGTATTTCGTTTAAGTCAAGTGTTATGCTTCTTTCATGTAGCTGCAGTTTCCTAGGAAACAACATGTGCTTAACATAGTTGTTTTTAGAAGTTTTAATGTTTTGATTACCTTGAATAAGCTTTTTGATTGCTTTGAATTTATGAAGTTGTGTGTAAGGTGTTATTTTAAGAAATTCTAGCTATTTCTCGTGGTTTCATGCATTTACCCTTAAGCAGGGCTAGATAGACTAAGTTACATAAACACTATTCTTTGCACATATAGTGTGGACAACCTTGAAATAACTAGATGATTTCTGGGTTGACAATTTATTTTTTAAAGGTCTGTTGGTCTTTTAAAGAGCAAATAAATAACCCAAAATTTTGGCATAGTTGCTGGGGAGGTTGTCAAAGAAGTGTTAGTTGTATCTCTAAAGGGTTGGGTATTAAAGATAGAAGGTAAGAACCTGCACATGCACCAAGTAAAAGGCGTGTGCTAGTTCCTACCCTGAGTTGATACTTTTAGAATTGTTTAGTGTGCATGACTAGGGAAAAGCACAGGACTATAAATCAAGAAGTTATAAATTCAAAACCTATTTCAAAAACCACCAAAACTCAAGGTCACTATGGCCTTGGAAGAAATACCTTTATAGATGATATCATTCGCCATTTGGAATATCAAGCGTTGGTAGGTCCTTGAACAACATCTAGGAAGGATTTTACTGTTGCCTCTCAAGCAGTAGGATCATCATATATATCTCACACTAAGATTCACGCTAATACTGTGAGGTCTGAGCAGAGTTTCCAAAATAAATTTATTAATAATCCTAGTCCTTCTAGTAAAAGAGAGGGAATTCTTGTAACCTAAGAGAGGGAGGAGGTGAAACAAGTGAGCCACAACTACAATCTTCTAAATTTATAGCAACACCTGTTGCAAAGGGGGAATCTGAAATTCTTGATCTAAGTAGTGTTGTAATACCTACTCAGAACCTAGAACTTAGCCAACACATTTTTCTTCAGATAATATTCCCCAACCATGAAATACTTGAGGATTACTGGAATTTTTTTGATCAAATGGAAAATGCAGCACTAGGAACCCAGACTTCGACCATAGAATACCCTATTGTTGATCTGCAGGCTAATGCACCAATGAAAGGTATTCCATTACATAATCTTCCAATTTTTCATGGAATGGCTTTTGAGGATCTTGACGCATTTCTATTTGAATTCGATGTCTTATGTCGAGTTTAAGACTATACCACTGATCCTCAAAAACTGAAACTGTTTCCTTCTACTTTAAAGGGATCAACTTTACATTGGTTTATGGGATTAGGGGGAGGTACCATAACTTTGTGGGATCAGATGAAAAATGATTTCCTCACCAAATACCAAGATTATTGTCGATCTAGGGATCTAAAAGAAGAAATATTTAAAATGATGTCCAAAGAAGATGAGACTTTAGAAGAATATGTTGAAAGATTCCAGTACAACTTGCAAAGATCACCTTATACCACTCTACCTAGAGAAGTATTAAAAACTAATTCAGTAGAGGAATGGAAGATGAATGGATAGAGACATTTAATTTAATGGGAAAAGATGATATTTCTAAGGAAGAATATGATGACATTATGAATCTGTGTATGAGGTGATCACAAGGAAGTACACAGACAAAATCTGGAGTTTGGGACCGCCTCAATAGAACTAGCAAAACTATAGGAGGGTTGACTCGCGCAGAGATTGGTAATCTCCTGGAAGACTTTAAAACTAATATTTTGAGCACATTAAATACATAGTTGGATGTCTTGTAGGTAAAATAGAAACAAGCAGAGGAAGAAAAAGAATTAGCCGTTTTTTGCCCTCACTGCTGAAAGAAGCATAGTAAAAAAGAGTGCCCACTGGATGCAGTCGAAATATGTGCCATATGTTCAGAAGATCACTCCACAGAACATTTTCACTCACTCCCAGGACTGAAATATGTGTTCAAGGAGGTAGAGGAAGACCCTGAGCCAGCGTATCTTATGGCCAAATGATGACAGTGGCAAACACGTTCTCCAGGTATGATCCAATATCCTACTATGTTTCATTATGGACAGTATACCCAACATTAGACTCCTAGATCACAGTGTCAGCAACCTTTTAATACCACTTGGAAATCCTAATCATACTCTGCACCACCATGGGCACATCAGTAGCTCATTGGGCCTTCATGGCCTAATCAATAATATTTTACACCCCCATGGAAAAATCCTTCAAATAAACCATATCTATTACATTGGGAAAATTCCTTCACACAGGGACCGATGTGGTCCGAGAATTGGCCACACCCTTCGGGACCAGTCAACCCATCCATAGGGTCACTGCTTCAATCACAAGCACCATTGCAAACTCCTCTCCAATTGCCCCCAAATGTTCCACCTCCATTGCGCTGTTAGCTACCTACCTAGCCAAATCCTAATCCTAATAATATAGTTGTCCAGTATGCGGAACTTGTCGAAAATACATAGTATGACTCCACTTCCTTCGAATGTAATTAGTTGTGGTTAAGATGTGGGAAAATGATATTCCCAGAAGATGATGTAGGGAAACAGGGGCAGGTAGACAATGAAAACCTCACTGAAGAGAAGCCTTTAATATAACACTCTTCATCACCCATAGTTATCACTAAAATAGAAATGCCTAATAAATTAGCGAAACATCAAGAGCCTGCTACAACTACGGAAGATGCTCCACCATAACCCGAGTGACTTACTATAATTAAACCACTGATTTATTCTGATTTTGATCTCATAGGGTAACTAAGAAATTTATGTATTAAAATTCCTCTTCTCTAGGATATTCAAGATGTTCCAATTTATGCCAAAACTATTAAGGAACTGTGTGTTAAGAAGCCTGAGAGAAAACCAAAAGACCCTCCTACAATCCATGTGTTAGGAACACTTTCTAATCTTATCCTAGGAAATCAAGTACCTATTAAATATGAAGACCTTGGAAATCCTGTAGTTATTGTTCAAATCCAAGGGCATAACTTTCCAAACACCCTTGTGGACTTAGGAGCTACAACAAATATCTTGATTGTAGAAACTTGTGGGATCCTTGGGATTACAACATTTAAACCAACCACCATTATGTTGGAATTAGCCAACAGATCGATATTCAAACCATAAGGTACTTTGGAAGACATTATCATCTCTGTGGATTCCTGGGAATACCCAGTAGACTTCCTAGTTATTAACCCTAGAAATTAGTTGGATGGACACCCTCTGATATTAGGAAGGCCATGGATGGAAACTGTTGATGCGTATATCGGGTGCCGAACAGGAAATATGACAATTGCAAAAGGGATTTTTGTTAAAAATCTTATCCTATATCCACCCGTTAGACCTAGCTTATCCATTAATAATTCCCAACCGTCTCCTCCAAAATATCAGAAAGAAAATATGCGTCCTCCTCTTACTTTAGATGAAGCTCTTAGTTTTAAAAGGTAGACTGAGGATGACCTAATAAGTGGTTTTATTAACCAACCATCTATTGTTGGGAATTTGATGTGCCAAATTTTAAAAGAAATGTTTGATAATGAGGCCTAGGGAGACCCATTAAATGTTCAAAATGATGATCATATACTGACAAGTATGGTTCACAACAATACTCCCATTGAAATTGAACCAAGGAAAAATTTGAACATCAATGCTAATATGGATGAATGACAACGTGAAAAATTGATTCAGGTTCTCCAGAAATATAAACAGGCCTTTGCTTGGGAGTATTTCGACATGAAAGGCATCGACCCTCAATTATGTACACATCATATTTACATTGAGAAATATTCCCGTTCCATTCACCAACCACAAAGAAGATTAAATCCACACCTTAGGGACATAGTAAAATAGGAATTTCAAAAGCTTCTTGATGTTAATTTCATATATCCTATTTCTGATAGCCAGTGGGTTTCACCTCTAGTTGTGGTCCCTAAGAAAAATGGCAAATGGAGAATTTGTGTGGATTACAAGGAATTGAATAAGGCTACACAAAAATATCATTTCCCTCTTCCTTTTGTAGATCAGGTCCTTGATACTCTTGCTGGGAAGATTTTTTTTTTCTTTCCTTGATGGTTTTAGTAGATACAACCAAATCCAAATTGCTCATAAATATCAAGACAAAACCATATTTCATTGTCCATGGGGAACCTTTGCATACAGGGTTTTGCCATTTGGATTTTGTAATGTGCTAGCCACCTTCCAGAGAGAAATCCTGAGCATTATTTATGATTTAATCATTGAAGGACTTGAACTCTAGATGGATGATTTTACCCCCTACGACAATGAATTTATGAAATCCTTACAAAAGTTGGAGAAAGTTCTTGAATGATGTATTGCCACCATATTATGCCTTAGCAACAAAAAATTCCATATGATTATGATATAACACGTAGTTCTGGGGGATTATATCTCTACTGTATGTATTCAAGTTGATCCAACAAAAATTGAGGTAATTCTTATGCTACCTACTTTGCATACACAGACATAGGTACACATTTTCCATGGTTATGCTGGTTATTATCGTTGCTTTATAGCACAATTTTCAAAAATAGAAGCACCTTTGTATGTGCTAACGAGAAATGTGGAATTCGAATGGACTTACGAATGTGGTGTTGCTTTTGTAGATCTTAAGAAGTTGGTCTCAATAGCCCCTGTGCTACGAGGGCCAAATTGGAGCTTTCCATTCCATATTTCAGTGGATGCATTTGATATGGCAATAGGAGCTGTACTTGGGAAAGAAGAAGATAAAAATCCATATGCTATCTATTATATTAGCAAGAATATTACACCAACAGAGCTGAACTACACAATGATGGAAAAAGTAATTTTTAGCTGTTGTTTACTCTATTAATAAATTTCATCACTATATAATAGGATATCCCATTTTTTTATACACTGATAATTCGACCATTATATATTTAGCTAATAAACCTATTACTAATGGTCGAATAACACAATGGCTATTGTTATTACAGGAATTTGACATTACCATAAAATATCGGTTAGGGAAGGAGAACCTGGTCGCAAACTTTTTATCTAGAATCCCTGCAATAGTCGACTCTTCACCTATGGAAGATCAGTTTCCAAATGAAAACTTGTTTGTTGTAATGGTCAAAACACCATGGTATGCATATGTAGCAAACTACTTGGCAGCAAGAAAATTTTCAGCACATTTACCATCTCGTGAAATGAAGCTTATTATCCAATGTAGTGTGAGATCTTCTTGGATTGACAGATATCTCTTCCACATAGGATTAGATCTTAAAATCCATAGATCCATCAAGGAAGACAAGATTTATGATATCCTTAAGGCTTGCCATGACGAACCATGTGGAGGGAATTTTGTTTATCAGAGGATTGGGCATAAACTATTGCAGATGGGCTACTATTGGCCCACAATATTTAAGGATGCAAAAAAATATGTCTAGAGTTGTGACAATTGTTAGAGGATTTTTCGTCCCATTCAAGCTGATGAAATTCCCCTACAAACTCAAGTTGTACTTGAACCCTTTGAAATATGGGCATTAGATTTTTTGGGCCCCTTTAATCTGCCTTCGAACCAAAATAAATATATTTTGGTCTGCATAGATTATGTGACTAAATGGATGGAAGTGGTAGCTCTCTCAAAATCCACAGAAGAGGTAGATATTAGCTTCTTGTTTGAACTATTCATGCGATATGGATTTCCTAGGGAGATCATCACAGATGGAGGTTCACAATTCACTGCCCACAAGATTTTTGCTACAATGCAAAAGTATCACATCAAACACAGGGTTACTTCCCCCTACCATCCACAAGAAAATGGACAGGTGGAAAGTACCAATAAAGTTTTGGAGGCGATTCTAACCAAAACTGTATCCACCAACCGCCAAAACTAGGCCGCCAATCTTCCTGAGGCCCTGTGGGCCTACCAAACAACTTGATGGAACACTACTGGTTACTAACCATATCATCTTGTTTTTGGGAAGGAACCCATTTTTCCAATAGAATTTTAAATTAAAACTCTCAAAACCGCAAGGGAAGTCAGACTGGATTTGACAGAAGCATAGAAACATCGTCTGCAACAGCTTAATTAATTAGATGAAATATGCCTAGCAGCCTTACAACACACAACTGTTGTTCAACAAAAAGGGCCAAATGACATGATTGCCTCATCAAGAAGAAAGCTTTCCAAAAGGTGATTGGGCACTATTGTACGATTCTAGATTCCAGGATTTCTCAGGGAAGCTTCAAACTAGATGGCTAGGACCATATGAGGTCACTAAAGTTCATGACAATGGTATAATGAGCCTTACTACCATTGATGGATCTGGCATATCTCTCCTTTCCAATGGACATTGATTACGCCTATATCACCAGCCACTTACGTGAGAGTATTTTGTTCATGAGGTAAACAATGATTTGAATTTGTAGGTTTTAGTTGATCAAGGAGGTAACCCCGCAACTACAACTAGATAAAGCATCCTTTTTTTGAATTTATTTTTTATTTTGTATATAATGTATATATTTATTGAGGAAATTGTTTAAAAAAATAAAAAATAAAAAATTATTAATAAAAAATAAATAAACTTCATAATGCAATAATAAAACACAGGGGAATTCGTTTCCTTTAGGTCGCAGTTTCTTCTCCCTTAAGTCGTAGTTATTGTTCCCTTAGGTCATAGTTGTTGTTCCCTTAGGTCACGATTATTGTTTCCTTGGTAACATTTGTTGTTTTCGTCTTTGTTCCCTTAGGTCACATTTGTTGTTCCCTTAGGCCATAGTTGTTGTTCCCTTAGGCTACAGTTGTTGTTCCCTTACGTCACATTTATTGTTTCCTTGGTTGCAGTTGCTATTCCTGCCGTTGTTCCCTTAGTCACAACTATTGTTCTCTTAGTCACAACTGTTGTTCCCTTAGTCATAGTTTCTATTCCCTTGGTCATAGTTATTGTTCAATTGTCGCAATTATTGTTCCCTTAGTCACATTCGTTGTTCTCTTAGTCGCAGTTGTTGTTCCCTCAGTCTCAGTTGTTGTTCCCTTGGTCGTAGCTATTTTTCCTCAGTCACAATTACTATTCCTTTGCTATAGTTGTTGTTTCCTTGGTCGTGATTGTTGTTCCCTTTAGCTTTAACTATTTTTCTGACATTAAGTTGTTTCTTTTAGAATTATTTCTTTGATTTTGAATCCCTCCTTGGAATCATGGTAAAATTAATAAATTTCTTGAATGATTTCCATTAGAAAATATATTATAAGAAAATTTTCAAGTAGATTTTGAAAAACTCCCAAACCTCTCAAACAATCTTGATATTGTAAGTTTATAAAGATATTTATCCTACACTTCTTCAAAATACCACTGGAAGAGTTTTTCTTTATGTTCAAAAGTTTCCCATAATTATTTGATCTCGTTAAAAATAAATTTTGGGGAGAAAAATGGAAAACTAAAAAGGTAATCATTGTGATACTTTTTACACCATCCCTAACTCTTAAGGAGTTGATAAGCCACCCCATTCACTGATCTTTTATCATAACAAGACAATAAAGGAAGAAAATGGACAAAGGATAGGAGGTCTCATCATGAGCCGACCTACCATGATCATAGGATCTAATGTGGTGACATTACCGCTCTGGTCACCAAGGTAGGGTAATGGTCTCTAATAATCAGATCACAGGACAAGAGGTATCATCATGATCTAACTTGTTTGTCTCAATATTTCTAGTGAATGGCATTATTATCAGTTGGTTACCATGCTAGAGCAATGGCCTTTTTTCAATTATTAAAGAAACACTAAAAAGTCGTGAATATTTTTAAAAGTAAAATGGGATAGTGGTGAATCAATGGGTTAAAAGGAAACCCTGTCGATGCTATAGATACCTGCTGGCAATAGAGGACATGCTTGTGGTATTAAAGTACATTTCAAATTGCCATTAAGAAAAACAACCATTTTTCTTTCCCTTAACCATAAAAAAGGAAAATCACCAAATTACTATAGGGGCTTATTTATTTCCCTTGGAAGGAGGTAATGATGTATGTGTATCAATAATTACTTCTTATTCTACATGTCAGGAATGTAATTCTTAGGGAATTAGTAAATCTACTTTCTCTAAAGGCAATATTTCAATGAAAATATTTAAATTTCTTTTACCTTTTTCCTTTGAAGGTGGTTTTTCAATAAATCCATTTTACCCATGCTGGGAGCCTGAAAATATCTTCCACATGCTTTTTCGTGATTTTTTTATATACCTTAGGTGTCACAAATATCTTGTTTTGTCAACATAATCCATGATGAATCCCTAAAATAAATGTGTTGCACGCCTCACCATTATTTCCTTATTCTTGGTGGTTAATCCATCATTTAAATAAATGTGTTCCTATCTCCATAAGTCATGTCGATTATTTTCCAAATCAAATATAATAAATAGTTGAGGATGACCTTTAATTGCCTCAATGGGGAGGGGGGTTGTTGGGGTGTGGGGTGGGGGGGGGGGGGGGGTGAAAATATTAAAAATATAACATATATTTGTAAACTCTGCAATAATCATTGCATATTATGGTCTTTTGAAGTTTTCACTACTCCATAGTATTTCCGACCTGGGATTTGCTAAGCTTGTTGTTTCTAGTTTGTTTCCAAGATTTTTTCTTGTAGAGATAGTGAAAATGGGTGGTCACTCAATTCACAATGAACCTGTACAATTGCGGGTTTCGGAATAGGCATGAAGCATTTTGGATCAGGTGGGATGGACAAAATATTTCCTTCGGTTGCAAGGTTTTGACAGTGAAGTGGCCTTAGAATTCATAAGGAACCTGAACGATGGAATGGCGAAATTCAAAGGAAGACAAATTCAGGTGAATGAAAAAGTACTAACTAAAGTAATAGGCCTACCTTTGGAAGGTGATAAATGTTTCGAAATTCACACTCCATTACAGAGCACAACATCTTTGTTTCTAAATCATGGGGAAGAATTGGTAAGGAAAGGCAAAGGGTACAACCCTGATTCAATGATGGAACCATGGAAGGAACTAGCAAGAGTGGTCCAAAGATATATCTCATGAGACAAACGCTATGATGTGGTAAGAGGACGACACCTAAAGATGATGATGACACTAAGACAAAAGGTAACTCTGAACTTACCCTATTTTCTGAGATCACTTATGCATGAAATTGTTGTGAGACTTAGAAGGTCCAAGGACCAGCCTTCGGTGGTAAGCCACCATGGATTGATAAAATTAATAATCGTAAAAAACCCGAACAAATCACAGTTAAATTGGGAGGAATTCTGGGAATTGCAGAGACTTTACCAAGAGAGGAAGCACCCAACGAAGAACCCGAACATATTCTAGTTGATAATAATAAATCATAAGAAGCTGAAGAAATTAAGAATGTCATGGCGGAAGGGAATCCAAAGATTCATGCTTCTCAGCAATTCACAAGGACATAAAAGAGGATGGCCTCTATCTTGGTCTCTTTACCTAGCTAAAGGAGAAGGTCAGCCAGGCTGGCTAAATCCCGAGATTCCATAAACCTTACAGAATAGTTGTTGGAAGAAATTAAACCTCAAAATCATGAGGAAGACCCTCCTCAAGAACATGAAGTGGAAACAAACTTTTTGAATTCAATGGACCTTGAAGCTACTACAGGTTTTTCAAAGGATTCACCTAAACTAATCACATCACCCTTATATCCATCCTCTCCTCCCGATTCTGTTGCTACCTTATTTTGGAGCCTTCAGAAGAGCGTGAAAATATTAAATAAAGATCAGTTGATCTGTCGTAGCCATTCAGGAACCATCCCCTTCTAAAGAGATATAGTCTCCTCGGGCACCATCCCCTTCTGAAAAGGTACAATCTCCTTGGGATAATATGGAGCAAAAAGGCAATGATGATCCTCCCAAGGGACCCTGGGATGGTAGAAGCCTTGTTGAACCCATGATTGAGGATATAATTGAGCTTGCTGAGGAACTAGTGACTGAAAAACTAGCAACCATTGTTGTTGTTCCCTCTCTTCCAATTACCTTAGCTAGAAATTTTGCATAAAGGATTAATAGTGGACTAAGAAACAAACGAGAAGACAAGGTTAGTTTAGAAATTGAGTGGTAAAAGAAATAAAATAAGAAATTATAGAGAAGGGTTCGACAACTCAAAAGATGGCTGAAAAACAGTAAAATTCAGAGGTAGTCTAAGAGAAGGAAAGAAAGAAAGCAGGAAGTTCAAGAAATTGGGACCCAAACTTAGAATGAAAATCTTGTTGTTTCTTCTATTGTAGGGACTCAGACTGAACCAAAAATGCCTATTATTGAAGTGGGAACTCAGACATAGATGCCAACTTCTACTACAAGAGGAACACAAACTGAACCTATCCCTTTGTATAATCCTCTAATTGTGGAAGCCACAATCCAAGTCTTGAATAGGAAAATGGAAGAACAATGAGAAACCATAACACGATATCAGAGGGAGGTAGTTACCCAGAAAGAACGTTATGAGTTATTGCAATAATTTAAGGCATTAACAGTCATAGAAGATGAAACATATGCCAAATTGCGAGCAACAAAGGGGAAGATTAAAAATCTTGGAAAATGGCAGGAAAGAGCTATAGAAAAAATAAAAGAGGCTTGTTATTTATGCTTAGACACCTTGGCATGCAGGCCCCCAACTAGGAAGTACACTTTATTTTTGTTAGAGAGATAATTACTGCTCAAGCTCAAATCTATATGGTCTGGGAAACCTAATGAATTTGGTAACGTTTCAGAGTTTATTGACTCCTTTTACAAGCAAGATGATAACACACAATATTTCCTCTGTGAGCTATACATGTATAATTTCTTTCTGGAAGATGAGAGAGATGAGAACCCTACCCCTTTCATAGGGGATGTACAACTTCAATATTTCATGTCCTTTTCTAAAAATTAGATTAAATGGGAAAACTATTACAACTTATTCCAAATATGAAAACTTGGCCTCAAACTATGGGTTAGAGGGGAAACACAAAGTCCTTTACCCATGCTCATCCACCACAAGAGATTCATGGAGTAGACTGGAGTTGTCAAAGCTTTAACACCCATTCATAATGATGTATTGAAGTAAGGGTTAGAATATCTATTAGATATTAAGTCTGAGGCTCTGCAGAGAGCCAAACAGAGGTGGAAGGCCTCAACCGTGGAAATAAAAGGGAGCCCTTCAATCATCGAAAATTTGAAGATGAAATGGATAGGGCAGAGGATTACACCCACATGATATTAGAGGAGGGCCCTAATTAGATAAGATGTAGATACAGGTACCCAATAATTTGGTGCCCTTAAAATTATTATAAGACTGAGTATGAATTAACTGAAGCATGTAAGTATGTCGCTCTCCAAGAAGTCTGAAGAAGGAATGGTTTCCAACATTATAGAGAGGAATCTCACCCAAATTACTCTTTAAATGCTCTTCATGTTAGTCATTTGTTTGCATGAGGTCATGCAAACATGTAAGCAGGGGGGAGATGTTGGGCTCCATAATTTACATATTTTCTTACTTTGTTTCCTTATCCTTTCATTAGTTTTCTGAGTATTTTATGTATATAATATGGTAATTTATGTGTTGCTAACTTTAGAAAGCAGTTACATAAAGTATTTCATCATTTTATTCTCTAAACGAATTGATTTGACCATTAAAAGATGAGTTATGCTTACAGTTTGAAATGATAATTGGCAGGGATGTCGATAAGTAGATGTTGTTCCCTGGATAGATGGAAAAGAGCGAGTTACGCAAAGCTACTTGGGTTAGTTATGAATTGGATTAGAAAAGATTAATGATCATCATGGAAATACCAGCTGTGAACGATATTTTTTCCATCTATTCCGAGGGAACTCAAGAGATTTTGTAACTCAAATTGAGCATGATTCTCAGGATCACTCCTTTATTTTTAATTATGGATTAGTTGTAATTATAAAAGCGAGGAATAAAGCCTCGGTGAAAAAATACTTTTTACTGTTATTCTCATGCTTATGCTATGAAGTTTTACAAACATTGTAATATTGTTGTTGATTAATATAATGGAGACTTACACAGTTTAGTTTTAATTCTTGCACTGATTTCTCTCTAAGGTAGTTGACTTCCAGTGATCATGGGCCCAATCCTAGAGTGACTACTGCCCTCTTTGTATCATTAAATTTACATTTCAAAATTTTCTTTCTTGTTCTGCAATTATTCGATTTCCTTCTAGAATTGATCATTGATTATTGAATTTATCATTACAACGATAGTTGCTACAACAGTTTGAGTAAATATCATTAGGATTAGATTCCTGATAGTTGATTTTCTAAAGCGTTATTCATTCTATTACTTCTTATGATTGATAAAGAATTGTTAAGAGTAAGGTGTGACATTCCCTTCAACAGATTTTGTTTAAGTCAAGTGTGTTGTTTCTTTCCTGTAGCTGCAGTTTCCTAGGAAACAATGTGTGCTTAACAAAGTTGTTTTTAGAAGTTTTAATGTTTCGATTATCTTGAATAAGCTTTTTGATTTCTTTGAATTTATGAAGTTGTGTGTAAAGTGTTCTTTTAAGAAATTCTAGTTGTTTCTTGTGGTTTCATGCATTTACCTTTCAATAGGGCTAGACAGACTAAGTTACATAAACACTATTCTTTGCACATATAGTGTGGACAACCTTGAAATAACTAAACAAGTTCCAAGTTGACAATTTAATGTTTAAAGGTCTGTTCATCATTTTAAAGAGCAACTAAATAACCCAACAGTAAGCCCATTTGTTTCTCTTATGGTCCATAAAAATATGTAATCAACATTTTACATATGCACATAAGACCTCCTTTTAGTTTAAATAATGTTGCAAGAATTGGAATTTAAATATAGCAAACATGAGCTTACATTTCATGTCAAGAATTTAATCTTACATATTAATACACAATTTTTTCATTGTTAAATTCCTCATATATTTATCACTACACGATTTATATTGATTTTGATATAACCCTGAAGAAAAATCAGGTGAAATGATTAGTAAACCAATAAGTATCTAACATCTAATTATACATTCCTTATCTTTAATTCCTTCATCTCAGCTTATTTTATCGAAATCATGGAGTGCTCTTGTGAACCTTTCTAGAATAAATCTTCAATGTTGTTTCCAAATTCCCTATTTTCTCATTTTTAGGATATTATTCTCATTTTCCTATTTGAGAAGGATTGTCACCTTGAATCCTTATTATCATAGATATTCTACACCATGTTTTAAACATTTATATTTATTGAGATATGTTGTATAGTGAAAATAAGGGAGGTTATTTTACTATATTGAACAAATTCAATGATGGTTGTAGTAGGCATTTTAATACACATATATAACAAAGATACAATTTTCCTTCTCCATTTTCTATCACTTTATGAGTTATTTTAGATTAGTACTTACAACGTCATTTGAGAAAGGAGATAATGAGTATATTTAGATTGAACTCTTAAAAAAATATAGTTATAAGTAAGCATTCTTAATGGAGTGCTCACCTTTAGGATAACAAGTGGACTTTTATATTATCTAGACTAGTAGAAAATGTTTTATATTAGAAATGTATGTTTGGGGTCACAAAAGTACAACAAAATAGTACAAAATTGATAACTGATGCTAAGAATTACAATCTTTTGATCCATAGTGATGTCTATCCAAACCCTATAGAACAAGTGTACTGTAAATTATAATTAAAAAATTAAACAAATATGTTAAAATTTCAACTTTTAAATTATAAATTACATAATTGGAAATACTTAGTTTGAAAATGTTTTCAGTTGAAAAAAACATGTAAAAACGTTTGTGAATCTTACCAATCATATAAAATGCCAATAATATGAATAAAAAACAACAAAATTAGTGAAATAAAAAAACAAAAACATTCAACAATAGTATAAATGATGAAATAACACAAGTACATATCACTACCCATTGTCATCACCCTAATTATCTTCCTTTCTTGGCATTATAACACCGTTGTTCTCAAAAATATGTTTTGATCTAGGGTCATGTCTTAATACGAACCACCAATCCCTATCCAACACATCTGGGTAAAAAAACACCTAGTTGCAGTGTTAGGGAAACATAAGGCTCCCTAGTTTCATGCCATATCTTTCTAGAGTTGATAGATATCAACCCACTATCGCGATGTTCCTTTACATTATTCCGATCAAAAGTGTCCCACCACTTGAACCTAAAAATAACACATTTGAATGAAGATAAGTCCACTTCAATGATCTCTTGTATGTTTCCAACGTAATCTAATGTCCATTGTATTAGGTTCTGATCGTAGTGGCTAGCACGACTAGATTTATCAAACTTAACTTCCACTCCATAGTCTTGTGTCATACATCCATCATTGACATCCTCTGTGTGAAAAAGATGTCCATATGCCCACATAGATGGGAACAAATGCACCTATAAAAATTTGAAAAAATCACAGTTTCACGTGTCTAATACCCCAAACATAATTAAAATAATAGATATAGATGTTATGATTCAAAGGTGCATTATGAAGTTAAAAATGTACATAAATATATTATTATATAGTTGTTACACCCAATCCCTATGTTTAGTGCATCCTCTTTAGCACACAGGTATTGACTAGATGCACCGTTTTATCTCTGACTTGATAAGAAACCTAACTATTGCGGCATGTAATTGGTATATTTTCTTTCAAATGATTGGGATAAGACATGCTTCTACCATTCAACCATATAAATTCTTTCATATCACTATCCCATTTCCTTCTCCTCTATTCATAAAATGCAACTTGCAGCTGTGTATCTTCTGAATTATAAAGAATGAATTTGTTGATGGATTCAATTCTAAATTTGCTAATGAAATCAAACCAACATATATAGTACGTATGAGATCAAAATATGAGTTATGAATTTTGGTGTGAATAGTTACTATGTAGAATTGACAAGTGATAAGTCACTTACTCCTTATCATTTTCCTTTTTCCATTCTTTTGGAGAAGTTCCCCTTCTCTTTTGTCTTCATCCATTTCGTCGTCCCAAATCACCGCACATTGTGTGTTTTCGATCTGCTTGATGTACTCACTAACATAATAGAAATACTTATACGATATGTACCTCTATTATAGACCCGTCAGGGTTTTCCCTTTTTCTAACAAAACCTTTTAATTTCTTCATGTACCTCTCTAAGAAGAATATCAAATGACAAGAAACCACCCCAACTAATTCAACCTCATCTGTTAGGTTAATTAGAAGATGAACCTGCAAGTCCGTGAAACTCATCGACAATTCCTTTTCAAAAATACAAATAATATCATCTATCTCTTGATGCCACCATAGAATGCTAGCCATATGAATCTCCTTTGATGTGATCCAACATACAAATGGAGATAATTTAGATATGGCATGCCGTAGGTCTTGGGGGAAGTCACGGTTCACTGATCTAGGTGGATATTGCGGCCACCCGCCAAGTCCACTTGGACTCCCACCATTTTTTCTTTCAGCTTCTCAGTTTCCTTAATTGTAGCACGGTTTACTATTTTTAGCAATTTTTCGGGTCCTGAACTTCTGGAGCCGTTTTAAGGCCTTAAACGACGTTTTTTGGGAAAACTAGGAGTAACATGGATCCATGGATCGATGTTTATCTTTCCAAAGTTGGAGTTCTCGGATATATATTTCTAACGAGATATTGTGCGCGTCAAATGAAGATCATATGCCAAAGTTTCGACCCCGGGAAGTTGATGTACCAATTTACCCAAACGGGGCCCACAGTTTGGCGTTTCATCTTCTAGGGTTATGTTTTTGGATGTTTAGGGTTTTCCATTGGAACACAATTCAGAGGCATGTAGCCACCACATCTCTTCTCAGAGATAAGCTACCATCGCCCTAGCTGGTTTATTTCCATTTATGTTTGTAAGCATATTTTAGTATTTTACATTAATGAAATGAAGTATTATTTCTGTTGCATCTCTGTGTTTATGGTTATCTCTGTAATTTGTTGCGTTCTTGTTTAAATCTGGATCAGTGGTATCAGAGTGGTCTGCTTTTTCTTTGTTTTTATTTGCATGTCCTCAACGAGGTCGGGATATAGGATTTAGGGCTTGAATTGGTCGAACCTTTGCAAGACTAGCCTCACAAATCCTGATGGCCTCCCATGGAAGATGAAAAGAAAGACGAGGGGGCAGGAGATCCTATCAAAATGTTGCTCGAAGAAGCCCTCCAGTGACAAAGGAATGTGATGATGGACAACTTTGCCTAGATCCTTCAGCAGTTGCCCAGGGGCGACGCATCGGCTTCCAATAGCTACTCTGGAAATGCCACACTGTTTAAGGTACAAGTTAATTTTGAAATCCTCATATTCGAGGGTCAGATAGATGCATATGTCATCGATAAATGGTTAAATCTGCTAGATGGTTATTTTTCTGTTCATGATTTTTCCTGTTGGAAAAAAGATTATTTTTGCTCTTCTCAAAGCATCCCCCCACGTCAAGGACTAGTGGGAAACCTATTGTGAGCAGAAGGATGAAAATATAGGCTCACTATAATCAATCACACCCACATGGAATTCATTCCGGGATGCCATCAAGGAGCAGTACTACCCCGTCGGAAGCTATGAGGATCAATACATAAAGTGGACCATGTTGCGGCAGGGAAGGGACCAAGACATGCCAGAATTTACCAATATTTTCCTTACCCTTCGCACAAAGTTGGGTATCAAGGATTCAGAGCAGCATTTGATACTCAAATACCACGACTGCCTACACAAGTACATCTAGGAAGAAATAGAATTCCTGGACATCTCCTCGCTTGGCATGGCATATTTATATGTCATCAAGGTCGAGCAAAATTTTAAATAGAAGAAGCGAGACTTTGGATTTTTGAATCTGAAGCAAGGGAAAGGTGCCCCCAAACCGCAGAAGAAAGGACAAAGCCAAGGTGGGGCGGCCCAAGACAACCTGCTAAAGCTGCAAGTAAAGAACAGCGTTGTGAAGCTGCAAAAGGACACGGGAAAGTGGTGTGAGTTCCATAAGAGCTCCACTCACAACACAAGTGAGTGTCAGGCCAAGCAGTCACTGGTAGCCGAGTTAAAGGTTACAGAATTAGATGCATGTTCGAACTTTGAGTCAGAACCCAACAAAGGGAATGACAAAGGGAAGCAGATTATCGATGTAGAGCCCAACGCCATTGTTGCTACCACGAAGATCCAGAAGGAGGAACCCAAATATCCAGAGGAGGATGAGTGTCTCTTCCACTCCCAGATGTGGGTAAAGGGCTCCCCACTACAGTTCCTTGTCGATAGTGGGAGCCAAAAGAACTTCATTTTCGCAGAGGTCGTGAAGTGGCTGGGCTTACCGAACATAGCACATCCACAACCGTACACCATCAGGTGGCTTCACCAAGGACGGGACCTTCGCGTGAGCCAACAGTGTCACCTTCCATACAACATCAAGCCCTTCATGGATGAGGTATTGTGTGACATTGCTCCCTTGAATTTTGTGATGTATTATTAGGACAACCATACTTGTGGAAGCAACATGTTGTGTATGAATCAAGGCCCCGTGCTGTTATTGTTACTTTTGGAAATAAGTTGTACAGGATACCGGAGGTAGCACTGCCTACCGCCATCTCTTTGGTTATTGCAAAACAATGCAGTAAGCTCATTTCCAAAACTGGGAATTTGTTTTCCTGATGATATGCCATCAAGGAAAGAAGAAGATGGTGGCCACGACCTCCAAACAGGGCCCCTCCGCACGACAACTACAGGTGGACAAGGTCATGGAGGAGTACGAGGACATATTCACCTCCCCCACAGGGGTTCCTCTGCATTGTTAGGTCAAGCACTCCATCGATCTGACCCTAGGTGTGCCACTGCCCAATGGACCAATCTATCAGTGCTCCATTATGGAGAACGATGAAATCAAGAGGCAGATTCAAGAGCTGTTGTAGAAAGGTCACATCCGTCCGAGTTCATCACCCTGTGGGAGCCCGATTGTGTTGGTACAAAAGAAGGATGGGACTTGGAGACTCTGTATTGACTATCGGGTGCTGAACAAGATCACTATCCATAATAGGTACCCGATCCCACGAATTGATGAACTCCTGGACCAACTGAAGGGGGAAAAATAGTTTAGCAAGATCGATTTGAAGTCAGGATATCACCAAGTACCAATCGAACCCTTCGATGTGTGGAAGACTACCTTCAAAGCCAAGGAGGGCCTTTTCGAATGGTTGGTTATGCCTTTCAGATTGACAAATGCTCCTGCAACCTTCATGAGGCTAATGGATGACATCTTGTGGCCATTCACCAACTCACTTGTAGTGGTATACTTGGATGACATCCGGATCTTCAACCAGAGTTGGGAAGAGCGCCTCCAACATATCCGACAGGTTCTCCAAACACTACGGTAACAAAAGTTATGTGCCAATTTGGAGAAATGCACTTGGCATGACCTAGGTTTAGTATTTGGGATACATTATTGATGAATAGTGGGTGCATGTGGATCCAGCCAAGATCCAAGTCATTCTGGATTGGCCATATCCAACCACTATGACAGAGCTCTACAACTTTCTAGGCCTTGCCAACTTCTATAGCAAGTTCGTGTTGGGATTTTCTCATATCACTTGGCCCTTGAGTCAAGTCACCAAGGGAGGAGCGAAAGAAAATTTCTTTTGGTCTGAATCTCAATAGAAGGCATTCACAGAGTTGAAAGATTGCCTCTGCTCAGCACCAGTGCTCACATTACTAGACTTGCAACAATGATTTGAGGTCGAGATAGATGCCTCTAATTATGCTTTTAGGGCAGTCCTTAATCAACATGGGCACCAGTGGCATATCACAGTGAGACACTTTCAAACACAGTTCGGAAGTATCCCACTTATGAAAAAGAAATGTATTCCATTGTGTAGGCCTGCCAACAATGGAAGCATTACATTTTGGGGAAGGAAATGATCATCCAGACAGACCACCAACCCCTATAGTTCATACAGACCCAAGGGAAATTACAGAATGATCTCCATGAGAAGTGGTCCACATACTTGCAACAGTTCCATTTGAATATCAAGTATAAGAAGGGTAGCACCAATAATGTTGCAAATCGCCTCAGTCGACCATCGATCATGGCCTTAACCACCGTGCTCAACTCTTGTGGGCACGAGACTTATGATTGGCCACTTCTCTACAAAAGTGACCCAAAATTCAGCCACACATACCAGACACTCTTGGAGGGTCAACATGTTCCAGATTTTCACCTTCAGGATGCCCTATTATGCCACCTGGGTCACCTTTGTGTTCATTCAAGTGAGTGTGCTAGGATGATTTTGGAAGCACACTACAGTCGAGTTACTGGGCATTTTGGGGTCGCGAAAATGGTGGCAGTACTGTAGAAGTATTTCTATTGGCTGAGCCTTCAACAGGATGTCACGAAGTACATCAGATCATGCACTGCCTACGCCATTGCCAAACCGACCATCAACAAGCAAGGCCTCTATACCCCGCTACCTACCCCTAGTCGACCTTGGGAATCCATGTCCATGGATTACATGTCAGGCCTTCCTTCCACTAAGCATGGAAATGAATGTGTTTTTGTGGTCATCGACAGGTTCTCAAAGATGGCCATTATGGTGGCCTGCAAGAAGAATATCACAGCAGAAGCCACTGCTTAACTCTTCTTTGAACGAGTGTGGATACACTTTGGGATCCCACAGTCTAACATCTCAGATCAGGATAGTAGGTTCCTCAGAACATTTTGGTCCAGTCTCTGGTCAATGCTGCACAACAAAATCACTAAGTCCACAACCTTCCATCCTCAAACTGATGGCTAGATAGAGGTTGTCAACAGGATGATCGTACACATTCTGTGCATGTAAAAATCAAAGCATCCACGCACATGGGACAAGAGCCTCCCCTATGTTCAACACAGCTACAACCGGGCTCTCCACAGCTCGACTGGCCACAACACTTTTCAGGTGGGCTTGGGATTCCAGCCACTATGTGCCATTGATGTGGCCATGCCATTTGCAGCTACTCACGTAGATTCGACTCATGTCCAGTCCAAAACAAATAAGGAAAACAACTTCATTGAGCACATCCAACATATTCACTAGTAGGTCCATGACATTCTGGAGAAATCAAATTCCAAGTACAAGCAGCAACATGATCAACATCGGGTGCCACACAAGTTTCAGGTGGGTGACAAAGTCTAGTTGCATTTGCAAAAGGAACACCTTACCAGAGCCTATCGGAAACTCAGACCACTCCGATATGGTCCTTACACCATTACCAAGGCCGTGGGAGACAATACATTTGAGCTTGGCATTCCCCCATTCCTTGGCTTGCACTCAGTGTTTAATGTGGACCGCCTTCGGCCATACTTTCCACCATTACTAGACACATCTGACATTGCTGAACATCGCACACCCACAGAGTTAAATCTAGATTGCATGGAACAAGCTGCAACTAATCAGATCATGGACACACAACTCAAGCAAACTTACCAACAGAATATCCAACTGTATCAAGTTTTCAAAGTAGGCCAACTCCTTCACCAGGGCAAGTGGCTCACCAGGGACCAAGTTTAGCAGAAGTTTCCTCATCTCATGGAGGAAGTCAATGCAATGGGGACCATTTCTTCCTAAGGGGGGTGGAATGATCCAAGTGGATATTAGTGGCCACCTGCAAAGTCCACTTGGACCCCCACCATTGTTTCTTTTAGCTTTTGAGTTTCTTTAATTGTACCACAATTTACTATTTTTAGCAGCTTTTCGGGTCCTGAACTTTCGGAGCTGTTTTAAGGCCCTAAACGACGTTTTGTGGGAAAACTGGGAGCAACATGGGTCCATTGGCCAATTTTTCCCTTCCCAAAGTTGGAGTTCTCGGATAGATCTTTCTAATGAGATATTGTGTGTGTCAAACGGAGATCATATGCCAAAGTTACGACCCCAGGAAATTGATGTACCAATTTACCCAAATGGGGCTGACTGTTTGGTGTTTCATCTTCTAGGGTTATGTTTTTGGATGTTTAGGGTTTTCATGTGTTTCTCAACAATAAATAGGCCTTTGAGCCTCATTATAACATAGTTCAGAGGCATGTAGCCACCACATCTCTTCTCAGAGATAAGCTACCATCACCCTAGCTGGTTTATTTCCATTTATGTTTGTAAGCATATTTCAATATTTTACATTAATTAAATGAAGTATTATTTCCATTGCATCTCTGTGTTTATGGTTATCTCTGTAATTTGTTGCGTTCTTGTTTAAATCTGGATCATTCACACACCCATTCATGAGCAGAGGAAAATTACACTACAATGTAAACACATAAATTAATTAATTATATTTTATCCCATTTCATAAAACTAATAGCAAATAATAAAATCATGTTTTCGACATACATATTCCTAGAAGGTTCAAATGGTCACACGATTTCAACTCTGACAAATGGTCTTCCACAATGAAGCAGTGCCACAGTGAAGACCCATAAAAAGAAGGCACCCTCACACCCATTATAAATTTCTTTTCCAAAGAAAGATCATCCTTTTGTAAAATCCATGGGACATCACCTTCTTTGAAAGGCCAAGAGGGACCAACCTCTCCTCTACTTTCTTATCTTGTCTAATGCTTCTTTTTAGTTTTTGAAGAAATAAGATCTCTCCTAACAACCAATGTGTCATTTTATTTCAATGATATGTGCTTCCATAAAGAGGATGAAATTTTTTTAAATATGTGCATGGGATATAGTAAGTGGGAAATCTTAGGATGCTCCCAATATGGGAGCTCATAAAAGACAAGTTTCCTTTTCATCCCAATGGTTAATTTCTCAACATAGGTGTTGAAGAATTATGGATCATCGCACATAGGCTCCCTATTTGAATCGAACATTTCTATAACCTCTTCCTCCTTCTCTCTCTCATATGCTCTAAGCCATTTAGCTAGTGTCATTATTGTAGGCCTTTGGGTTATCTCTCGTTTACCATTTAAAGCAGATGTTGCTCTTCTGTAAGGGTCTTCTTCTGGGAGGAATACCCTGGAGCAGTCATACATTGGCTTTTGTAGGTGGTTGGACCACCTAGCCTTAAGAGAAGGTCCACAACATTTACATCCATGATACCCTTTTGTTATAAGACTTGCGAAATTATTGTATAGTATAGGGAATGTTAGTGATCATGAATGTTAGAACAATTGCAAGAAATGAAATTAATATGCGAAACAATATTGTTACATGTGTAAAAAAATCAATAAACATGTAATTTACTAGAACTCCTAATCGTGGGTAATCATGCATGGTGTAAGCACATATGACATCCAACATAAAACTCCTCTCTGTTACGATGGGTCTTGATACACCGTATACATGTATCCCTTCCCATACTTCCTTCAATTCGTCTACCAATGGTTGTAAGTAGAGATCCATATTCTTCACTTGTCTTCTACCAAGGACTATGAGAGCCAACATAATGTGTTATTCTTCACAGAAAACCATGGGCGGATATTTTTGTTGATCACTACTACAAGCAAAATAGAATATTTGGTGTTTTGGAGGGAATATGGGTTGACGCCATCCATGGCCATGTTGAGTCATAGACTTCGTACTTCATCCTTGAATCATTCAGGCCATGTATCCTCTATATGATTCAGGGTTATTGAATTTGTAGGGATTTACATAGCTCCCAACTCACACCTGGGTGAGGCATGCCATCCCTGAAACATAGTTAATTCTTTGCAACGAAAGAGCCTTTGAATCCTTGGGATTATAGACATGTGCCTCAATATCTTATGATGAGGACCATGTGGTTACCCTTTTTTTATTATTTATGGTACCTTTCATGCTCACATTTCAGACACATATATATTTGTCTGCATATTCTTCTCTATATAGAATACAATCATTCAGACATGCATGATATGATATGTACTCAACACCCAACATTTTTAACAACTTCTTTGCGTCTTCGCAACTACCGTGTAAGACATTATCACTCAGAAGAACCTTATCTTTGAATACCCTGTAGTTGGTGGGAAATATAAATGTACAATGTCAATATTTAACATTCATAAAATCGACCATTTTTAATGTTGATTGTGTGACAAGATTTCTCAAAATATAAGGGACTTGATCAAGGTCAATTACCTCAATATTGTTTAGAAACATACATTCGACATGCCAAAATTTTCTTTCATGTTGTACAATAACATCGTTATTGATGCAGACTTATGCGAGAGCGCAACAAAATACACATATAAACATAAACATAGATATGCAACATAAATAAATCTTAGTTTGATTAATATCAAATAATTGAAATATGCTTACAAGCATAATGGAAATAAACCAAGATGGGAGATGGTAACTTATCTCTGAGAAGAGATGTGGCAGCTACATGCCTATGAACTATGTTATAATGAGGCTCGGTGGTCTTTTTATCATTGAGAAATAATGGGAAACCCTAAACATCCAAAAACCTAACCCTAGGATATGAAGCGCCGAAAGCTAATGGGCCTCATTGGGGTCAGTTGTAATGTCAACTTTCCGGGGTTGTAACTTTGGCATACAATCTCTATTTGACCATCATAATACCTTGTTTTGAAGATATCTAAGAGGAGGCCAAAAAATAGAACTAGTGATCTAGTGTGGCACTTTTTTAGTCTCTCTGTTTTCCCAAAAAACGTCTTTTAGGCCCTCAAAATGGCTCCTAAAGTTTAGGATCCAAAAAACTGCTAAAAATAGTAAGTTGTACTGCAATCAAGGAAATTGAAAAAAATAGCGGGGTTCCAAATGGAATAGGTGGGTGGCCACCAATATACACCTCGATCAATCCTCTCTCTTTAGGAAGTAATGGCCCCCATTGCGTTGAGTGCCTCCAAGAGATGGGGAAACTTTTGTTGAACTTGGTCCTTGGTGATCCACTTGACTTGGTGAAGGAGTTGGCCTGATTTGACAACTTGATATAGATGGATCCTTTGTTGGTGATTGTTCTTGATCTATGTTTCCATGATCCTACTAGTTGTGGACTTCTCGATGCAACTTGGGTTGAACTCTATTGGTGTCAGCTGCACAACAACATTGGATGTGTCCAATAATGGGGGAAAGTATAGTCACAAACTATCCACATTGAATACTGGGTACATGCCAAGGAATGGTGGAAATCTGTGCTTGAAGGCATTGTCCCCTACAGACTTGGTGATGGTGTATGACCCATTTCAGAGCGGGAAAATCTTGCGATGAGGCCTAGTGAGGCGCTCCTTCTACAAATATAACCAAACTTTGTCACCCACCTAGAACTTGTGTGGCACTCAATGTTGATCATGACGTTGCTTGTACTTAGCATTAGCTCTATCCAATATGTCATGGACCTGTTGGTGGATGTGCTAAATGTGCTCAATGAAGTTGTTAGCCTAGTCAACTTCGGACTAGACATGAGTTGAATCTACGTGAGTAGCTACAAATGGTATGGCCACATCAATGGGAAATAGTTGTTGGAATCCCAACCCCGCCTGAAAGGGATTGTGGCCAGTTGAGCTATGGAGAGATCTGTTGTAGCTGTGCTAGACATAGGCAAGGCTTTCATCCCATGTGAGTGGATGTTATGAGTTGTACATGTGCAAAATGTGCATGATCATCCTATTGACGACCTCTGTTTAGACATCCGTTTGGGGGTGGAAGGCCTTGGACATACTGAGATTGGTATCTAGCATCGACCAAAGGCTTGACCAAAATGTACTCAGGAACCTACTAGGTCGATCTGAGATAATGAACTTTGGAATCCAAAAATTCACCCACACTCGTTCAAAGAAGAGCTTAGCAATACCTTATACTATGATACTCTTTTTGCAGGCCGCCATAATGGCTATCTTAGAGAACCTGTCAACGACCACGAACACGCAGTCATTTCCATGATTAGTAGAAGGAAGGCCCGAGATGTAATCCATGGAGATGGATTCCCAAGGCCGACTAGGATTAGGTAGAGGAGTATATTGGCCTTACTTCTTGATTGTCAATTTTGAAATGGCACAAGAAGTGAAATATCTGATGTACTTCCTAACATGTTGTCAAAGGTTCGACCAATAAAAATACTTCTGCAACACTACAAGTGTTTTCTCAACTCCAAAATGTCCAGCGACTGCGCCTCCGAAATCATCTTGGCATGCTCGCTTGCGGGAACATAAAGGTGTCCCAAGTGGCATAACATTGTGCCTTGGAGGTGAAAATTTGTATCTTTCTTTCCTTCTAGGAGAATATAGTATGTTTTGCCTAATTTTGGAGCACTCTTGTAAAGATGCGGCCACGCCGAAGTCTCGTGTCCACAAGAGTCGAGCACAGTGGTATGTTCCATAACCGATGGTCGGCTAAGATAGTTTGCAACATTGTTGGTGTTTCCCTTCTTGTACTTGATTTTCACATAAAATTGTTGCAGATATGTGGACCATTTCTGATGGTGATCGTTCTACAACTTCCCTTTTGTCTGTATGAACTCCAGGGGTTGGTGGTCTATGTGGATGACCATTTCATTCCCCAGGATATAATGCTTCCATGTGGGAAGGTCTGCACAATAGAATACATCTCTTTATCATAAGTGGGATTCTTTTAGTCTGCATCTGAAAGTGTCTCACTGTGATATGCCACCGAATGCCCTTGCTGGGTAAGAAATCCACCAATGGCATAGTTGGAGGCGTTTGTCTCAATTTCAAATGGTTGTTGTAGGTCTAATAATGTGAGCACTGGTGTAGAGCAGAGGCAATGCTTCAACTTGAAAAATGACTTTTGTTGCGATTCAGACCAAAAGAACTTTGCTTTTACTCCGCCCTTGGTGACTTGACTCAAATGCCAAGTGATATGAGATAATCCCAACATGAACCTGTGATATAAATTGGAAAGACCCAGAAAACTATGGAGATATGTTAGAGTGTTTGGGGCTATCCAATCCCAAATAACTTGTATCTTGGTTGGGTCCACATGAACACCCCTCTCATCAACGATGTACCCCAGATATTGAACCTGGGTCATACCAAAAGTGCATTTATCCAAATTGACACACAAATTATGTTGTCACAGGGTTTGGAAGACCTATCGGATATGGTGTATGTTCTCTTCCCAACCTTGATTAAATATTAGAATGTTGTGCAGGTACACTACCACAAACGAGTTGGTGAAGGGTCGTAAGATGTCCATCAGTTGCATGAAGGTTGTAGGGGAATTCGTCAACCCGAAAGGCATGACAGAAGATTAGAAAATACCCTTGGATTTAAAGGCGATCTTCCACACATTAAAGGGTTCAATTGGTACCTGGTGATAATCGAACTTCAAGTCAATCTTATTGAGATATTTAGCCCCCTTGAGTTGGTTTAGAAGGTCATCAATCTATGGGATTGGATACCTATTCCAGACAGTGATCTTATTCAGCGCCCGATAGTTAATATAGAGTCTCCAGGTGTCCTATTTCTTTTTTACCAACACGATCGAGCTCCCACAGGGTGATAAAATTCAACTGATGTGCCCTTTCTGCAATAAATTCTGAATCTGCCTCTTAATTTCATTGTTCTCCAGAATAGAATGCCAATAGATCGTTCCATTAGGTACTAGTGCACCCGAGGTCAAATCAATGGAGTGCTTGACTTAACAGTGCAGGGGTACCCCTATGGTGAGGTGAAGATGTCCCTTTACTCTTCCACGAGCTTGTCCATATGCTGCTACCATGCGGAGGGGACCTGTCTGGAGACTATGGATGTGGCCATAGTCTTTTTCTTGCCTCGAGGGTGAATCATAAGGAAGAGAAATTTCCCAGTATGGGAAATGATTTTACTACATTTATTCACAGAGATAAAAAAGATGGTGGTAGGCGGTGCTACCTTTGGTATCTCTTATAACTTATTTCCCAAAGAAATAATAATAGTGTGAGGCCTAGACTTATACACATCATGATTCCTCCACAAGTATGATTGGCTTCATAATACATCACAAAATTCAAGAGGAGAAACATTACACAGTACCTCATCTATGAAGGGCTTGATGTTGTAGGGAAGGCGACACTGCTGGATGACGTAGATATCTTGTCCTTGGTGAAGCCACTCGATGGTGTACAACTGTAGGTGTGGTGTGGTTGGTAGGCCCAAACGCTTCATGAAATCTGCTGAAATGAGGTTCTTTTGGCTTCTGTTGTCAGCAATGAACTGCAATGGAGAACCATTCACCCACATCTATGAGTGGAAGAGTCGTTCCCCCTTGTCTGGATCTTTAGGCTCAACCTTCTGGATCTTGGTGGTGGAAACGGTGGCTGGTTTTTGCATCAATAATCTACTTCCCTTTTTCATTCCCCTTGTTGTTTCTAACTCAGATTTAGAACATGCATATGATTTGGAAGCCTTCAGCTTGACTACCAGTGACTTATTGGCTCGACACTCACTAGTGTTGTGAGTGGGGCTCTTATGGAACTCACACCATTTCCATGTGTCCTTCTTTTTCTTCATGGTGTTGCTCTTTTCTTGTGGCTTCGACGGGTTGTCCCGGGTCACCCTTCCTTGGATTTTTCCTTTGTTCTATGGTTCGGGGATGGTTTTCCCTTGCTTCAGATTTGCAGATTCAAAGTCTCGCTTCTTTTGTTTAGATTTTTGCTCTATCTTGACAGTGTATCGATAGGATGTGCCAAGCGAGGAGATGTCCATGAACTCCATATTGTCATGGATGTACTTGTGTAGACAACCACAGTACTTGAGTACCAAATGTCACTCAGAATACTTGATACCCAACTTCATGTGAAGGGTGTGAAAAATAGTTGTGAAATCCAACACATCTTGGTCCCTTTTCGCAACGTGGTCCACTTTATATATTTATCTTCATATCTACCAACAGGATAATATTGTTCCTTGATGGAATCTCAGAAATAATTCCAAGTGGGTACGAATGAAAACAATGGGGGTTCCCTCTTGTCCTTTTGTTCACAGTAGGTTTCCCTTCAGTCCTTGACATGGGGGACAACTTTGAGGAGTGCATAAGTAATATTTTCCCAATTGGAAAAGTCATGAACCAAAAAATATCCTTACAAAATATTTAACCATCAATCTATGACGTCTACATCTGTTATCACCAAATAGGGGTTTACATTGTTCCTAGTCATGGTCTTAGATAAGTGTCAAGTCACCCTATGTTTTAATGGGTAGGTGATAGGTTAGGAGTCTCAAAGGTTTCATTTTTCATATCCAAAATAAAGTCTAACATCCTTTTTCCATGTTTCATGAGTCTTACATTCTTTTTAGAAACTCTTAGCTTAAGCCATTTTGAAAATTTTTGGAATTAGCCCTGAAACCACGTTTTTGTAACGTAAACAGTGTAAAATGTCTGTTTTGCGCTACGAAAATGCTGCTCTTTTCGTAGCGCTTTTACCTGCACGCTACAAAAGCGCGGATTCATAGAATAGTCTTGTCAAACATCAATCCATTAATATTCCGTTAAAATTTTCATTATTAGGTTTCAGCTAGGAATCAGTCCTTAAGCATGCTGCCATCCAAACTCATTATTTGAAATTTAGGGCTCATTATGAAAGATAACTTAAAATTTGAAAGGGTTAGCTAGCCTCATCATTTTAGTTTGCATGCAAACCCTCAAATAGAATTGTTTTCGAATAGTAAGCTTTAGTATTTTTTCACCAAGTTCTTCCTCATCCATAATTCAGGTGAGGCTGACCACCATTGGCAAGCGAGGTTGATCAGTAGAATTTCAAGCAAGGCTAGTTTTGTTACAGGAATTCAGAAGGAAAGATGACAAAGGAGAAGAAACGTCACAAGTCTAATCATTGTTTAAGAATAGAGCCTGAAATCATTATGGTCTTAGTCAAAGACAAATCAGTTGTAGAAGCCTTCAAGAAAGTAGGATGCTAGAAGTTTTGTAAGAAATTGCAGGGAGGACATACTCAGGTGACAAAGGAGTTTGCACTACATTTCACTGGCTCAAGCACAAAGGTCGGAATGCTGAAGTTGCAAATTTCTCCAGAGGTCATAAATTTGGTGACAAAAATTCCTATGGGACAAGATGCATGGTTCAAAAACTTCAGATTCGACATAGAACCATGTAAGGTGTTTCTAAAGCTAGAGTTTGTAGAAACCGACTTAACCAAGGTAGTTCCTAGAGACTACATCAAGGACAGCTATGCCAACTTGCTCTTCAACATTCAATGTTATTTTCCCTGTGAAGGTAGTTATCAAAAAGTTTATTCATATCATTTTAAACTCTTGTTACATTTTACTGGTATGACTTCTTTAGATTTTCCTTATTTCTTATATCGAAGTGTAGCTAAGATGGCAGACAAAGTACAATTGAAATCTCAAGAATGTGAAACTTCCCTGTTTCATCATGGTCTAATTAAACTGATAGTTCTACATGAACTAAAAAGGATCAACAAAGAATGGTCTTCGTTTTTGTTTTTATGTGACTTTGGAGTAGAAAAACAAGGTGTAGACATTAGCCCTAGGGTTAAAGGAACTCCATCAGCAGAAACCAGCTTGTCTGTAATGTCCACGGCAAAATGGTATGTTAAGTTGAAACCTAGGAAGCAGGTGAAAGAGCAAGTAAGCAAAGAACCAGTAGTCATTCTTGAAACTCCTAAATCTACAAAGGAAAAGATATCTGAGTTTAAAGGAATGACACAAGAACAGATTGACTAGAAGTCAAATTGCAAAGGTGAAAGGTAAAATAGTGATCTCGGGAGAAGGTTCAAGCTTGAAGGGTGATTTAAATGATATTTTAAAAGCCACTGATATTGCAAAATCCCCTTTGGTGCAGGCAGATGTGATAAAATTTGATCAAGGAAATTCGAAGAAAATGAAACCCTCCAAGAAATTGGAATTTGAGGATGATGTTGCAACATTTGTTTTCAAACCCAGAAAACCCTTAACTAGGCAATCCAAGAAGATGCAAGAGTCCAATATTGAGCTGGGGAGAACAGAAGAAGCATCTGTTGTTCAATAAGAATTGATAGAATTTCCATCTCCGAGACTTGAAGGTGACAAAAACACAGATCCTGCCACTCAAACTGAAAAATCCAGTTACGAGGTTATGTAAGAAAGGTTAAAAGCTGCTAATAATGAAATTGCTAGACTCAGAGTGAGAGCAAGAGGGCATGTTGCTGAAAGGATAGATTTCAAAAGGATGAAGGCTCTTTGGGAAGCTGAAAAGGTTTCCAAACTAGAAATAGTAAACAGTGAAACTCAATACTTCACCTGGACTGTTCCTGCAATCAAAGAAGCCAGATTTGTAAGGAGGATTAATGCTCAGCTGAGAGCTACAAACAGGAGATTGAAGAGACAAATTGAAGACCTAGAAATACAATTAACCAAATCTGGAAAAGGGTCTACAGCAATAATGAAATAGGGTGATGAAAAAGGGCAGTGAAGGATATATATTAAAACAGTTTTGGCACATAAAAAGAGTTTTGGCATATAAAAAGAAGAACAACTGTGAAGAAGAACATCTTATAAGGGTAAGTGTTTTTGATTTTTGGTTGATCATATTAATCTTCATGGAATTTTGAAAAAACTCGCAAACTACAGATTTTTGAAGACTGTGTTGAAAAAGAGCATACACATCAGTTTCGTAGCGCTCTACAAAACTGCTGAAGATGATCATTTAGCGCTTATGGATGCTTTCTGGAGGTAAGGTTTGATTAGTTCCAAATTTTGAAGTTGCTAGTAGACATGGGATCATATATGAAGTTTCAGATGGCAGTGGTGTAGAAAGCAAAGTTCCAAGAAGTATTTCATAAATGATATAAAATCCATGCTACGAAAATATAGTATTTTCGTAGCACAATCATGTTTTATCCTTTCCTCCATATTTTTGAGTTTCCTTTTCTTTGCACAGGTTGAAAATGAAATTTTAATGGATTATTAATGCATGCCACATGTATACCATCAAAACTTCTTAAATATAAGGATAAAGGATTAAGGGCCTTAAAAGGAGAAACTCTATCTCATAGTTATCAGGACAGTTAGGTCATGACTCAGTAGGTTTTGTAATAGCACTGTGGACATCATCAAGCTTGAAGACATGGGTTGGCAGCTAATTAAAGAATGTATTGAAGTCATATATTAGGTTGTTAAAAGCATGTTTAAGGAGTTTCACTCCTATTTTTATTAGGACTCTTAAAGAGAGCTAGCTTTCAAGTTGTAATTAAGTAGTTTGTTTTATGAATAGATAGGTGTCAAAGTTAGGAATTCGAATTCCTCTAAAGATGGATCATAGTATCCAAGGTTGTAAAACTCTATATAAAGCTTGAGAATTGAATTCCTCAGGGTTGGTAATTTCATTAACAAAAGAAATTTGTGTTATTGTAAGAGACTGTGGTTTTCATACTTAATACGAAGATCAGTTTGACTACTCAATATTCACAAGGAGTTTATGTGTTTCATGTTCTTATGGCCTTGTTCAATTACTTATTTGCAGTGGTATGAGCTTGTGATACTTAGAATTCATTGGGAAATGCTCTAAATTCTTTCACATGCTTGTAAACTGTGGAGATTCATTGTGTTACTATTTTATTTATAAACCTAAACTCTAAGTGCCTTGACTTCCATGTTTTCTTGATCATGTTGTTTTGTTGAAGATTATCTTGACTCCATAGCCCAATATATTTTTTCTAATCTTCGATTCAACCAGTCAACCAATTATACATTTGTCCATTTTGTTCCTAGAGTTAGCCATCTAATCATTAATAAAAAATCTTAAACCTATTGAGAGAGCCCTCTCAGGTTGAGGAGGCTAAGCCTCAACCAAAAGATTGGTTTGAAAGAGTTACTTAGAGTCTACTTGATTAGCAGCCTATCAAGGTCAGATTTTGTGATAACAACATCTATATAGCCTTCAAACATGGGAATTTAAAAGTTGACTTGTACCTTAAAAGGAGTGGCACCTCCAGAGTGGCTACCATATGAATATGCATCACTTGTGGGTAGACGCTGAAGGATCTGGACAAATTTATCCATCATCACGTTCCTCTGTCGCTTGAGGGCTTCCTCAAGAAACATTTTGAAAATATATCCTGCTCCCTCATCTTTATTTTCTTCCACCATGGGAGGTCATCGGGGTTTGTGAGGCTAGTCTTGCGAAGGTTCAACCAGTTTGAGCCCTAATTTTTTATACCCCGAGCTCATTCGGGACATGAAACGAAAAATAGAGAAAGAGTAGACCAATTTGATACCATTGATCTAGACTTATACAAGAACACAACAAAATACATATATAAACATAAATATAGAGATGCAACAACAATAAATATTCATTTCATTAATATCAAAGAACTGAAAGATGCTTACAAGAAGAATGGAAATAAACTAACAGGAGCAATGGTAACTTATCTATGAGAATATATATGACTGCTACATGCCTCTGAAATGTGTTACAATGATGCTCGGTGGTATTTTTATCATTGAGAAATAATGGGAAACCCTAAACTTCTAAAAACCTAAACCTAGGAGATGAAGCACCAAAGCTTGTGGGCCTCGTTGGGGTTAGTTGGAACGTCAACTTCCTAGGGTCGTAAATTTGGCATACGATCTCTATTTGACTATCATAATACCTTTTTTTTGAGAAATCCAAGAGGAGGCCAAAAAAAAATTCATGGAATGGTTTGACACTTTTCTAGCTTCTTTTTTTCCCCAAAATATGTCTTTTAGGCCCTCAAAATGGCTCTAGAAGTTTAGGACTTGAAAAACTACTAAAAATAGTAAGTAGTACAACAATTAAGGAAACTGAAAAGAAATGATGGGGGTCCAAGTGGAATAGGTGAGTGGCCACCAATATCCACCTGGATCAGTTGTCCCCAGCTGGTGATGAGCCTTAGTATCACAACAAGAATGTTGAGACTCCCAAGGATACCAACTTTAATTATCAACCTAGGGTTTGTACAAACTTAAGAGGTGAAAGTGCTATATGCACAATAGGTCAAGTACCATTGATGCCACCTTCAAGTAATGGACCAAATCAAGGCATACAAGACCACACTTTTATCTAACTCAAGGAAGGAAATTGCATGAAAAGAGAGAGTTCTATTCTAATTGCAGGAATGGAAACATTATTCTACTTACAAAAATGAAAATGTTATTCATCCAAATATAAAGATTAACCCTAGTTGCAGGAATGTAAATATTGTGCTATTTGCATAAATGAAAAATACTAATCTACTTGCAAAATGTAAACCCTATGCTATTTGCAAGAATGTGAACATTAGTCTAATTGGAAAATGTGAAAATTTTCTTTGAACAAGAAATTAACTTATGAAATAACAATGCTTCTAACTGAAATCCTAAAGAAACATAAATTCAATGAAATTTTCCTAATCTATTTTGCATTGATAAATCACCCTTTTAATCATTGTGTTCAAATAAACTTAGCTTTAGTGATAGAGTCCATGTCCATTTCATAAGAAAATCATCATTACTATTCAAATCTGGAATTTTTTCCTATAACCCTAATTATGAAATTGTGTTGTAGTGAAGGAAAGGCAGGTCTAAAGTGGTCTTTGGTCCTCCTCAATCATAGGTTCAGAGCCTAGGGGTCATTATTCAAGCCTAAGAGACAAAAATAAATCTTCTAGAAGAAATCTAGTCAAGTTTACATGGTGTTACAGGATGTTATAGGACTGTTACAGGATTGCTACAGGGTGCTACATCATTGCCCTATTTTGCTATAAGATTAGATCCGTGAGCATCCTGAGGGTGAAAAATGTGTTATGGAGGTGGGAAATGGTAGATGAAGGAATATTAAGGTTGTATGATAATTTTTCCAATACTAGCACCTCTTAGAGGCCCATCTTGCACAAAATAAATTGCACATAGTGTCCTTCAATGACCCTAAAATATAGTTTCAGTGGCAGAGTTTTGAGGGAAATGGGTGTAGATTTTTACTTGTAGATTCAACAAATTATGTGATGTGCTAAAAAATAAGACAAGAATCTACTCTACTCATCAGTGGAAACAAAAATTGATCGATGAAAACACTAAGAAGAAAAGGAAGAATTTCAATCGCACATAACACAATAGTTCTCTGGGGAAAGAAACTACTCAAAACTCCGACTATATATATTCCATTAACCAGAATATTTGAGAAGAAAATACAATGCTTGTTCAACGTGAACAATTCATGCACAAGTGCAATCTATCTCTCTACTTCACAAACTAGCTCAAGCCCAATTAGTGATCTATTATTGAATGTTAGTTTTGTTGTGCTAATTTCAACTTCAGATTTAAAAACAAATGCGTGTCCATTGCTTCATGTGCATAGGTTTTCTTAGGTGTTTGTGAATCAAAATAGGTAAATTTATGTCAATTTTTATGTTAGAATCATGAGCAGAATATCATGAAAGACAAGTGTTGGACAACAACAAGTAAATGTACAATAAACCATGAAGAAAAGCACTTAACATAGTGTTTTGATAAAGGAGTTCACCCCTCCTGGGCTACATCTCCTTGGTCCAGCTTCCATTGCTTGGGCCTCTGTATTTGCTCAAAATGGAAAAAAGTACAGTTTACAATGCTCTACAGCTCCTAAAGCCTGTGTCAATGGACTCATAACATCCAAAAACCCCAAAGATGACTCTCCAATCTCCTCAATTGGACTACAATTGATCTAGGCTTGACCTTCTCTCCTGGTGGCCTTAAGCTTCATTAAAATTCAACGTGGAAAAATAACGTACATAAGTGCCTATTTGCCTCTGCAACTTATTCCATTATGTTCAGAGCATCCAAATCATCTAGGAATCCCTTTTTTTTCTCCTCATTTGGTCGAATTTTGCCCAAGATATGGTCAAAACTGTTTTCCCTAGTAATCCTCCACTAAAACTAGAGGAACTCCAGTTAACTCCACTAAACTGGAGTTAGTGCGTAATTTGGAGGGCACCGCCAAAACTCCATCGAATTAAACTATGCTTAACTTGAGTTTAATTAATGGTTAAACTGGATTAATTAAATGCTAATCCCGGACTAGTGGATTAAGTGGGTTTTGCAAAACCGTTAAGCCTGGTGGTTAACAAATTGCAGGCATATGTTGGTAAAAAATGTCAAGGTTATGGATTAACATTATAGTTTATGGTTAAAATTTAACCATATCCATGAATGTCGAGCGAAGCATTCACATGGGAGGGTTGGACATCCTAACCCCCAACTCGTAAACGGTTACATAACAAATAAATGCAAAACTCATACATTATTAAGTAACATTGCGATGATATAACAGTAAAGCGTGTGCACTGTGCAGAGGAGGTCATTGGGTCGAATCCCAGTGCTTCCATAAAAATTTTACTATGCGCCAATATGCCACCGATCCTTTGGGGAGGGACACATGGCGGCCTTTGGGTTTTCCACTTGTCCCCTTCTCATTGGACCACCTTCAACCAATCAAAGCTTGCCAACGCACCACACTTGAAAACCAATAATAAATTTAAACTTGTAATAACCTGATTGAGAGTTGACCAACATTGACCTTGTCCAGTCACTTGCCATGTAAGTAGTACGGACTGCTAACTGTGTAGTGACTGGGCATTTTTTTTTTCAAAATTTCTTCTGTTTGGAAAAGTGATCAACAAGCTTTGTCTTCCTCATACGAACTCCGTTTTGAACGAAACAAAAGATCTCAACCTAGGATAAAGCATTAGAGATAGCGATAAGGTTGCATGAAACTCCAATACAAGATCCTGGGTTGGGAGTTCAACAAATCCACGCGCAACTACAAAACCTATGTTTGGAGATGCAAAGCTTGAAGCAAGATAGGGCGCCCCGCCCAGAGGCATGTGAAGAAGTGTGGTGTATCAAATGCAAGGGCCAGGGTCACGACAAGGATCACTGCCCTGTATTCGCAAACTATTTGGTGGGAGGGGGACCAATGCCATTGAGACTGGAGGTACAAGCAGGGCCAAGTGTAGTGCCCGTGCTATGGTGTGCAATTTTCCAAGTAGGAGGAAAGCACATGACAGACAATTGTCACCTATTGCAGAAGTATACCCAGACTCCGTAGCAACTATACTATAACTTCTGTAGATAAGTGGGTCACAATGAGTGAACGTGTCGGAGCTATGAGCTAATGATGGATAAGACCCTAGCCTATTGAATGCAGAATGAAACACAAAGTTTCGATCTAGCCGTAGGGGCACGCGGTGAATTCCAAGGACGCAGATGAGGAAGAGGAGGAATGCGACCTAGACGAGGACGTGGAAAAATGATCTGTTATAATTGTGGGGGGACGGGGCACTATGCTTGTGATTGTGCCAACCAAGTGAGAATATCTTGTCCGTACTGTGAGCAGTTTGATCACGAAATGGTAGATTGCTTGACACTGATCGCCCAAATGCACGAGAAAGGGGTTCTATAGCCCACCCCAACTCAAAATATCCAAATGATGAGGTATGAACTACGCGAATAGGACCCCAGCATAAACATGGTACTCAGAAGCGACGCAACTACAGGGGAAGATAAGAGGAAACAACCTGGAGAAGAATCGAAGGTTCACGAGGCTCCCATAAAGAAACCTGAATCTGAGATGGAACACGTGAAAGAAACGTGTAAGGAAGCTATGAAGAGCCTCATGGAGGCCTCTACTTCAGGTAGTAAGGATCATCTTGAGTCGGGAATGGATCCGTCTATGCTTACTACCTTTCTAGAGACATGCATGTAGCTGCTGCGCAACAATAAGGCAGTTAAGGGACTACAAGAGTTGATCACTAGGTGCACAAGGTCAGGAGAGCCACGCGTGGTCTGGAAACTAGGAAAGCATGCTTTGCGCACCAGGCGGGAAATGTGATTAATGGCTCAATGGGAGTATGAGATGGATCATGTCATCCTGGATTTGGGGTTAGATGCAAATGAATTACCAAAACAGACGTGGGAACGCATGGGCAGGCCCACGCTGTGGTCTCCTATTTAATAACTGATGGCCAACCAACAAAAGATCCTACCAATGGGAAGGTTGGAAGGGGTGACAGTGGACATTGAAGGCATAAGAATGAAGATAGACTTTGAGGTAATAGAAATTGCGGATGGCAGTAGTTCATACCCCGCGTTGCTAGGAATAGACTGGGCCACAGAAATGAATGGGGTCATCAACCTAAAATGACGGAAGATGATATTCGAGAAGAAGTCACTTTGTGTAATAGTCCCGCTGGACCCAGCCAAAGGAGCGCGCTACATTGAACCTGTGCACGACGAGGATAGTGACGATGAACTAGACTGTATCTACCAGATAACAGTGCAAGACTAGGATCGGGTGAATCCCACATCAGACCAAAGAATCTCATGGGAGCATGATAGTTCCTGCACGTTGGATTTAGATGAGGAGATAGAATAATGGCAAAACCGATTGCATGAAGTAACAATGCTAAATTGTAATATGATGATTAGATCACTGTGACGCGTGACAACCGAGGTAAGGACACTACTAGCGGATGATGGTCCAACAAATGGGGAGGACTTCGTCAACCACTGTGGAACTTCAAGCGTAGAGCAGAAGCAGCACGGTGCGCTGAAAGGAGCACTGCGCGCGAAAACTACACCATGGTGGTGTACATCTGGGAAGATTAGGTGGAACGGGCGTGAATGTAGAAGGCAGATATGTGTATGGGTTGGAGGACCTCCACGGCGAACGCTGCCTGGGTAGCCAGGACGAAGCGGTTTGGGCACCCACCTATGACGAGGAAGGCAGATGTATGCCATGCAACCACTGCCCCAACTAAATCTATGTGTACAAAGGGTTCGATGGGCTTATAGGACCATAAACAAAATGAGGTGTGCGAAGATGGCCCTATCCGTGATCAAGCATGATGGAACTAGGAAGGTGGAGAGAATGTCCCCAACCACCGCCCCTGCCATCCAGACTGAATGCGAGGACTTGGGCAAAGGAATTCGGTGGTTGCAGGAAGCCATTTGGCACGACATCTTGAGACTTCACAAGCTTGATGAAGAATGGGTACGGTTGAGGAGGAAAAGTGTGATGTTGGACGAAGAAATCCGCAAACTAAAAATCGAAGTCGCGTACGCGGGCCGTGCGAATCTGAGAATAAGAGGACCAGATCTGGCTGGTCCTACTATGGTACTAGAACGAGCTGCGACCCTGCTATCATGGCTGTGACTGCACCAATGGAGGCATGTACCATATACAACAGAACGTGAGGGGCTACTGTATACAAAGGTACTTGAAAGGTGCCCGCAGCTCGGGCTAGCAAGAAAATTGAAGTTTCGCACTAGGGGTACGACCACCTGACTATTCGTAGGGGACCCAGTCTCAGCACTCCACACAGTTGGAAGAGGGCGCGAGACTATAAAGGAGTCTGTAGGGGGATTGTGTGGCTCGGACATGGTGAGCAAAACCAGTATGAAGCACAAAACGTGTCTGTGTACAAAGAACTGCGCTGCCGCGTGGGGAGGATGGAAGGTGACCATTGCAGATACTATTCATGACAAGATGCCCCACTTAAGACACCAAGGAGCGGGCAGCAGGCAATTATGACATGGGGTTGAACAGATCTACTGCCAAAATTGCATTAATGAACCTCGAAAGGGGGGTAGGGTTGAATTTAAATTCAAAGAAGCATATAAAGCACAGATGGCCTATCACCAAACAACCCTTGGCACTTTGCATAGTGAGTCATCCCGTTATCCAGTAGACAGGAGCATGATGAATGAGGCACTACTAAGAGAAAGTTCGTGGTATCAAGCATTGCCAAAGGATATGCAGGAGTCCCTAATTAGGATGATGTCCACAACCAAGGACGTTACACAGATATCCCTAAATCACCCCGGACACTGCGGACCAAGAAGGACCCACAGGTAGCAGGACCGGTCCAGATGTCTCCGCGAAATCCGCGATTCGACATATTGTCAATGGAAGAAAAAGGAAAAATGGTTACTATCGATAGCGATGATGAGGAAGAAGATCCTTCGACCTTTGTCAAAGAAATAGAACTAGAAGAAGAGATGGAAGAAGATATCCAGCTAGTATGACCTCTAGCAAAACAGCCTAAGTATGTCCCTCCAAGGAAAGGGAGGGTCAAGGTACCTAAATATTTGGATGCCGTTAAAAACACGCTTATAACCCCGTCCCTCCCCAAAGGGGTTCTGTTCGAAGGAACGAAGACTAGCCGCATCCCCACTATGAAATTTGAAGACTGGGACCTTGCAGATACTAAGAAGTTTCCCCATTTGGAAACTAGAGAACTGATGGAGCAAAGCATGGAGGGGGCCATTACGACACAATAGCCGTAGAAATGGTTGCGAAAGGTGGAGGAGGCCAGGCTACTCCACCTCCTGTCAATTCTGCATTTTCATCAGGCCCCCATTACAATATTGGTCATTAGGCAACTACTCTGCCTGGTGCACAATGGGTACTTATGGCTAGACAAACCCATCCCCATCACGGTGGAGCTCATCCATAGGATCTCTAGGCTTCCTTGTGAAGGAAGGGACCCCGCAGAAATAGTTGGCATGAGTGGCGACTTGACAATTGCGGAAGCCATGAAAAGGAAATACAAGTTGGAGAAAAAGTAGAGAGGGTATGCTCTTACCAGTATTCAGGAAAAAGGGGTCCACATTTCTACCCAGTTGCTGGTAGGAAAGGTGATGAGAAAATGTCGAGGCAGTGATATCACAACAACAGTCGTCACATTAGCTGAGCAATGCTTAGAAGGAGAATGGTTCAGTTGGGCATAGTTCCTCCGTGACAAATTCCTGACCAACTGTAGGGAGGCCCAGGAGCAGGGTAAGACCTTCCACTATGCATGGTTTCACTTATCCATCCTATTGGTTACAGATGAATTACTCAAATATAGTCAGTTTCCTTCCTTGGACCAGGATTGGCCAGAGGCTGCAAAATATGCATCGCTATGGGCGACGAAGGATGCCACGAGAATTCGAGAAGTCAAGATTTTCTAGATACTGATGGACGTGAGCATATGATAGTGGATCAATCAGCAACTCGTCTATCTGTCGAAGTATATGACAGTGTGAAGAACATGGCCGATTTTAAGGCGGATATGCACCATGTATATATCTGGGTGCGCAAGGATCCAGAGCAGACGTGGACCACGCTTCCCTTCATTGCATTCGATGACGTTGTTTTTGTGGTGCTTGATACCTGGCCACTGGAGTGGCACAGACCAAATGTGGTAGGGCGTGATGAGACTGCAATCCAAAAACAGAAGGCTGCAGCCAAGTTCTTAGCACAGCAGAAGCGGAATGAACAGCTCGCTGAGGAAGTACGGGTGTCCCGGGTGGCAGCGTAGGCTTCCATAGACAAGGCGACAATAGGAGGGGCTGCTACAATAGAGGATGAAAGTGGCCCGAATGTGACCATAAAGCCGGAAGTGGATATGGTGATGGAAGGTGTGGTGCCAATCCCTACCTGTTCGCCCTTAAAATGTCCGTGCGCGACAGAACAGTCAAGGTCATGGAAGAAGGCCAAGGCATCCAAGTTGGACAGGGAACTTATCACATTGACCGAGGGTGACCTATGTGACATCGGGGATACAGTTCGCGAAGTCACCAGGGAGGTGCTCGATGAGGCCATGACAGAGCAGCAAACTATGTTGGGGGCGCTCAGGGCGCAATTGCAGGAACTCGAAGCATGAGCCCCATAGCTAGGAGTAGTCGCTACCCATGGAGCTACGGGTATGTCAGCAACTGAGCAGCTGCTGCAGGCCAAAATGGCTAATACTATCGCACTCCCGGCAGGAGCATTGATAGCAGACAACACGACAGACAAAGTTGTGGTAGGCCGGCTTACGGGACTTGGATTAAATTTCGCTACCCTCCCACGAGAAATCTTGTAGCAACGACAAGATGATACAATGACGGAGCTTCACGCTAGGGAAGGATGCGCGGTACATAAACTCAGCAAGCAACGAATTAACATCGAGCAGTTGAGCCTCCAATGTGATGACGCAGTAGCACAAAATCGACAGTTGGAGCAAATTGTGGAGGAAGTGTGTTGTCGTGCCCCTGAGCTTGAGATTGCGGCAGATTTACCTGTAGGCATATGGATCCACAAGTTGGCCAGTGGGTTCCGCGAAGCGAAGGACGAAGCAGCAAGGATCCAGTTGGACCTCAACTTGCAGATCGCAGACCTGAAACTGAAATCGTAGCCCTCTACACCACCGGAGGTCAGAGAGCAGCAGAAAGGCACCATTCAATCCGGGTGGGAAGCAATAGCACATGCCATGCAGGAGTGCACCGGCTTGTTGGATCAGTCACTTATCATGGTCACTTCACTACAGGAAGACCCAACCTTATAATGGTTGGAGATAGAAGCATAGGAGTTGCAACAAGCCTATGATAATGTCAAGGGGACCGCATAGATGGTTGCTATTACGCAGCAATTGGCCAAGATGAGGGAGGCCCAGGTTCTCAAGGCACAAGTTGACGCTGCTCGATAGAAGGAAGCAGTGCTTAAAGAATGCATCTAGCCTTGGCTTGATGAGGCATTCACGGTCTTCGCCAACATTGAGGGAAAGTTAGCACACATGCAGGCAATATATGAACCCGGACAAGCAACTAAAACTGATACTGATGCATCAGTGGCTCACATACAACGGGTACAGCAGATGGTAGAAGAATTTGTTGCGAGCATAAGTGAAGCGTAGAAGTTGCTGGATGACCTCTACACGAAGATTGTTGCACTAGCCGAGTGACTTGGGATGAGTCACGATGATTGTGTTGGGGGCATGTTGGGCAGCGGATCCCCCGCGTAACGGTTTTGGGGCTTAAAGCCTATAATTTTGGGTAGAAGTATGGTAAAGGTTCCGCGAAGTGCACAAAGCATGAATTGTAATGAGTCAAGTCAAAGGGTTGTCCGCCCGAGAATAATGTAAGATAATAGAAAGCGAGTCAGCTTGCCCATGGTCCGCGGACCATGGGAATGTATAAATAGAGCAGGGCTCTAAGGTTAGAAGTCAGTTTTTGGTAATGCTTGTTAAGAATGGAAGCATATGGGTTTGTGAATTGGATCTGAGTTTGTAAGTCCGAGTCGCGAGTGTTAGTAGATAGATAGAGGCTCTGCAGCTGTGTGCACAGAGGCTTGGTAGAGTCCACAGCTGTGTGCATGGACCCCTGCAGTTGAGTGCTCAGGGTGGAATGAGAATGTACTAGATCAAAGTTAATAAAAGATAAGTTGCTCTAGAAATATTGTGCGTTTTATCGCAGATCTGTATGCTTGTATTTCTTATGTTCTAAGTTTATGCATATCTATGGTTGCATGCACTAGTTATTACTGTTGAATTCTTGATTAAGACCTTAAGAATTAGATCAGAGCTACAATAATGAATTAATAATAAGAATCTAAGAAGCGCCCCATCACCGAGATTTGTGAAGGCCAGATTGCTGTACAGAGGAGTGCGAGTGCGCAGATTGGTTCACGACCCTTACAGTCCTCATTAATACATCCATAGGGTGCGGAAACCTGGTTCCAGAACCCTCCCATACTACCTCGGGTGAGACTTCAGTCCGCGCTCCGCGGATTGTTGCTGAAAGGGCTGGTAGTACGAGATTTGTTTGGCTAAAAACACTTCCGAAACTGGGTCAGGCCCTCATCAAGCCAACACCAACATTGACCCTGTCTAGTCACCTATCATGTAAGTAGTACAAATTGCTGACTATGGAGTGACTGGACATTTTTTTTTTTTTGCAAAATTTCTTTTGTTTGGCAAAGTGATCAATGAGCTCTATCTTCCTCATATGAACTCCATTTTGAATGAAACAAGTTGAGTTGGGATTGTTTTGACGAGATAGATGCAGTCATTTAGGTTTCGAATGATTCTGAGCACTTTGATTTTTGAGCTAATTTTTCCCCTAATCCAGATTCTGATCACTCCCTCCCACTGATAGGATTTTTGACCCACAAAAGCTGGTTATTTGATGAGAGATGAATACTATTCCCCTTCCTAAGTTCTATCAACTGATTCTACTTGGAAAAATCTCCATGACAACCACTTGGGTTCACTGACATGCCTTGCCTTGCAAATAGCTTGTCACTTCAACCATTGTTCTCCTTTTGCTGCTGACCCAATCCAACACTTGCTAGAAACTTTATGGCTGAAAAATACCTTTACTGTACCACATGGATCCCTCCATTCTTGGAAAAATGATACAATTTGATAGCCTCCCCACTGAGAATCTTAGCGTTAACACATACAACGGTCTTCAATGGATGCAAATTTTTGGCATCTCGTCCACTTTCGTTTCTTGCCTCTATCAACTCCAGTTCAACATGCTACTCATGTCATGGTTTGAGAATGAAGGCTAATCATGAGAATCTTGCTCAAGAATGGACTTTCCAAAATACTGTGACATCTTGTCACAAATACAACCATTAAATGAAAAAAACACATTATGCAAGAAATGCAAATCAACAACCTCTTATTTTGCTCCTTCAAAGCAACAATTGTCACATCATGTAACATTGCCATGTACTCTTGCATCTTGGTGTACAAACCATTGACTAACACAAGTCGACAAAACATCATCAACTAAACATAAGTCGATAAAACATACTTCTTCAAGCAACTGACTTGACCTGAGAGCCAAACATAAGCATGTACAACAACTTGATGATTCTTTGCATAAACAACAAGAATTCCACATCTCATGCAGTAATACATCAACATTTCCCTTTCATCTTTGGAGATAAAATCAACTCTTCGAAGTCGATATGATGTACAAGTGACAACAATCGACACAAGTCGACACTCATGCATGTATCCAAACACAATGAAACTAGCAACAATTCCACTATTCACGCACACACAAACTCTCATGTATGTGTACAATTCTTCTACTCTCCCTCAAGTATAATCACAAGTACAATAAGCCCAAAAAAATATATGGGTACATAAGAGATGAATCGAAAAATTTGCTGCAAATTAAGTGAGTAACATACCCCACTTTCACACACCTTCTTGGTGAAAATATGCAACATCAAGAATGCATTCAAAAGAAATGCATTCACATAAAAATTTGTAGCCATAAATTTCCTTCTTTGGTGCATTTAAGTGAGTCAAAAATAACTCCACTTTCAACATCTTGCATCATACAAGTTGCAACATAATTTCAATAGAAAAGTAATGCATTCAAATAACAAGAAATGCATCATCAAGGCAAGATTTGCATCAATTATCAAAAGAAATGCAAGGCCTTAATTGGTTAAGAAATCTAACCATCTCTTTCCAAACCATTTCAATGGCACTTCTTTCAGCTGCACTTCATCATGTGTATCATCCTGACCCACATCAATTATGGAATCCTCTTTTCCTTTCTTGCCAAAATCTCTCTCCACCTTCTTCAAAGGTCATGGATGACTTGTTGGATGCAAAGTCTAACAATTGTCTACAAGATGACCCTGCTTATGGCAATGAGTGCAAAATAATTGCATCTTCTTTGCAACATGGTTTCCATTATCCAATGGACCTTTGTTTTTATGTCTCTTTTGTTTTGAAAGTTACCTGTGTATGGCTATCCTCTTCCAACACCTTAAAATAATATGGTTATTCAAACCGCAAAAGAACATGTAAATTCTCTCCAATTCTTATTTGAAGATTTACCATGTTTATCATAATCAAAAGAAACTTGATTAAAGACAGATTTATACCTTGCACATTCACCTTTGTCGCCTTCTTGAGGAGGTGAATTTGACGACGTAGTGGATCTCTTCGAAATACCAACAATGGTTTCAATGGACTTAGAGATTTCAACATCCGTTTGTTTTCCATTTCCACTAGTTGCATGCTTATGAGCATCTTCTTGCAAAGTGGGCATAAAAATTTTGCATTCCTCATGAACAAAAACTTCACAAGCTTCAGGTAATGAACATGTAATGAAAGTCCTTCTTGGAACACCTTCATATTCCTCCTTGGATTTGGAGAATTCTCCATCATGTTGTCCATAACCAAGACCCAAATACCTAGGCCTTTCCTCAACAACAATTAGCTAAATTGTGCCTTGTGCATGTTTGCCTAACCCTTTACCTTCATATCCCATATTCATCAATAATTTGGACCCTATTCCTATAGTTTGTCTTTCAAAAGCACAAAAGATTTCATTTTGAGAGGAAGTTGAATATAAACATGAATTACATACCTCATTTTCATGCACATAGTTGAATAGGGTTTCTTTGGCATCATGGAGTTGAATCTCCATCTCATGCATCTTTTCAAGAAGCTCTTGCTTCTCCTCCTTCATGGCCATCAACTGCTCTTGAAGTATAGTATTCTCCTTCCTATATTCATACAATTCTTGCACCATATCTCTCATGATGATAAGCTCTTGCAACATCTCTTCGTCAAATAATCCTTCTAAAGAAGAGGGATTAGAAACATCACTTGTTGAAGATGCCATCACACTTGTAATGCATCAAAAAGCTTCACAAATCTGCAACCACTAAAATCCTACTTGCACAAAACTCAAGCAATCAAGCAAATAAACCTTTGCTCTGATACCAACTTGATCTATTATTGAATATTAGTTTTTCTCTGCTAATTTCAACTTCAGATTTAAAAACAAATGCTTGTCCATTGCTTCATGTGCATAGGTTTTCTTAGGTGTTTGTGAATCAAAACATGTAAATTTATGTCAAGTTTTATTTTAGAATCATGATAAGAATAAAATGAAAGAAAAGTGCTAAACAACAACTCTTAAATGTATAGTAAACCATCAATAAAAAAACTTAACACAGTTTTTTGATAAAGGAGTTTACCCCTCCTGGGCTACACAGCTCCTTGGTCCAGCTCCCATGGCTTATGCCCTTGTATTTTCTAAAAATGGAAAAAAGTACAGCTCAAAATTCTCTACAGCTCCTGAAACCTACTTCAATGGACTCAGAGCATCCAAAAACACCAAAGATGACTCTCCAAGCTCCTCAATTTAACTACAACTGATTTGGGCTTGACCTTCTCTCTTGTTGGCCCTACGCTTCCTTAAACTTGAACATGGAAAAATCACATACAAAAGTGACTCTCTTCCTTTTCAACCTATTTCATTGTGTTCAAAGCATCCAAATCATCTAGGAACACATTTTTCTTCTCCTCATTTGGTCGAATTTTTCCCAAGATATGGTAAAAAAAAAATTTCCCTAGTAATCCTCCACTAAAACTGGAGGAACTCTAGTTAACTCCACTAAACTAGAGTTAGTGTTGAATTTGGAGGGCACCACCAAAACTCCACCGAATTACAATATTCTTAACTGGAGGTTAATTAATGGTTAAACTAGATTAATTAATTTCTAATCCCATATTAACGCATTAAGTGGGTTTTGCAAAACTGTTAAGCCTGACAGCTAACAAATTGTAGGCACATGTCGATAACAAATGTCAAGGTTATGGGTTAACATTGCGGTTTATAGTTAACCATTAACCGTAGTCGTGACCACCGAGTGGAGCATTCACATGGGAGGGCTGGCCCTCCTAACCCCCAACTCCCTATTGATGGTGCTGGACCCGCCAACATGTCAAGGGGATCTCCTTGGTAAGAAGTCCCAATTAGACCTCAGACCGTTTGGACTAGGAGTCCCAGCAGTGGGTTGTAAGGTAATGCCTTGATCACAATGTTGCACAGAGGCAAGTAAGATGAATTTTTCAGTAGCAAGGGTGTGACTGCCGCAGTGATTCGAGGAGGGTGAATGAAAGGTTCTAACACAAGTGAGTTGGGAAGAGTGCACCCCTTGACAACCTGTATCAATACTCAGCTGGGAAGGGAACACACGAGTGAAGATGCAACACAAACTAGAAAGCAGAGTAGTGGACAATCCAAAGTGATGGTTAAACCAACAACACATTTGCAACAAGATTCACATAATTGCATGCGAATCAGTTCATACACAAATATGTAAGTTAAACAACATATATCATTAAGGCAACAGGAACAATCCAACTACAATAAAAACATATGCATGAAAATGTGTTGGTTCTTATTATATAAAGAAGTGTAAGTTCCAATCATACAATACTTCCATGTAAACTTGCTAGCCCCAACAGTGAAATGTTACAACCACATCCGCATGCTCCTCCAAAGAGATGTACTAGCTCCTTGTAGTGGAGAAGCCAAGGCGCGTTACAATACTGTCCAAGCTTTCTTCAAGATAGTCTTAATAGAAGCTTGGCTGACCAAAAGCCTATACAATGAGTTATGAGGGACTATTTATAACAAAGGGTGGGGTGACCCTTGACATTCCACTTTGTGACCATTCAACTACCCTCATGACTCTTCACCTACTCTATGACTGTTACATCCACTATTGACACTTGACTTACACTTGAGATGACTCAACATTACAATGCACATGTACCCATGTGAACAATCTCTTGAACAAGCCAAACTAGATATCATTCTAACTTAGATAAACTATAGAAGTCCAACTGCTCGACATCCTCATGCTGATCAACCGTAACATATTGATGCCAAGATTGGTAGGCCTTAATAGTGTCCATGTGTTCCACTGTGACATCTGTCTGAAACCTGAACCTTGCCTCCATAACATCTGGGTACACTACTTGGGCTCCTCTGTCCAACTCATCTGAAAGCATGCACATCATTGTCTTCAATGTGGCAGGACCAGCAAAATACTTGCACATGATGTTTGTATTGATATGCAAGTCAGGGCTGGTGGCGGTGCGCATCAACTCATCGAAGTATGAGTCAAGCTCCTATCGGACCTGCTTCTTTGTCTTTGCCTGGGTGAGAGTCCCAAGTGATGGGATCACATGTGTGTGCACCACAACATCCATGCTCTTGAATACTCATGCATGGGAAGCCTGTATGCTAGTGATGAGTTGCAGTAGGTCCTCATAGTTCTGGATTTGAGTCTAGATACATGCTTGCTGCTTGACTGCATTGGCCCTCATCATCTTTGTTAAGTGAAGCCGGGATCCCCTATACTTCATCATCCATGCTTGCATGTTATCAACAACAACATGTATGTTCTTCAAGAGGTGTGCTCTTCATGCATATCGCTACTGCCATCAATGGAGATGGACGACTGATTGGTGCATGGTACCAAACTTGGAGTACAATGCTCACATAACTGTATCAAGGGACAATAATTCATTTAGTATTTCCTTCTTTAGTTCAGCTCGGGCGAACATTGTCACCAAGTCTCCTCCTTGCTTGGCCACCTAAATTTCCTTCGTCATTCGCTCATTCTCAGCTATGAGGAAACAAACACTTGAGCTAGTGGCTTCAACATACACTCTGGTTGTATCGACCAAAGCAACTGGATGCTTATGCACATCATTCATGATCACTAGTTCTTCAACTTGTGCTAGGGATGTTTAGTCCTCCTGAGTTGGTACTCTTTGAGACTGCACAACTCTATGATGAGATTCATCAAAGGAGATGTTGTGCATATCTACTTCCGGCTGACCACGAAGGATCTCAGTGCCTCCTTGGTCATTTGAGAATTGCTCATCATCTGGATGCAATGAAGTGGGTGATTCAACCTCTTTGTGGTGAGGCATGAGGTCGGTGTCCTGTTCCAACTCCTGCTGCTCCATGTCTACATCCAACTGTTAAAGCGCATGTTCTATCTCATGAGCAAAGTATTTCCCCTACGATGGTTGACCCTGTTCGCCTGATGCTAGCTATTCAGATGAATCAACTACTTGTACGGGTGATACTTCTTCCATTTTCACATGATGTGCCCCTTGTTGTATCTACTGCTACTGCGCTTCCCTCTCCTGTTGGCACAACTCTTGTTCTTTCTAGAGTTTCTCCCTCAACTCATGCAACTCCTTCTCTACTTCTTCCATTCTCTTCTTATCCCTTTGCCTTCGTGCGATTCACTTGTCGCATTACTGCCTATTTTCCTGAATAGCCATAGCTTCTTGTTCTACAAGTGGATCTACTCGAAACTTGCAGCTTTTCTCCTCCTCCATGCGACCAACAATCTTCCTCTTCCCTTTATCGTGCACAGGTATGCTTGGCTCTGCTGCCTCTGCTGTTACTGCTACTGCTGGTGCTCTTCCTGATGCTACTTCATGTTGCTTCGCTAACCACTCCATGGTGAAGCTGACCTATTCATTGGGTCTAGAGGAACTGTAGCAATACCTCCATGAGTCTTCCTCGGCCTAATGAAATGCCCCATGGATCCAGTTGAACTGAACTCTCGTTTAGTGATCCTTATCAATGCAATGTGGGTCATACATGTTGAAGCTTCGGAGGTCAAACTGGCACTTATTCATCTGTTCTGCTTCGACATCCACTTGCTTGATACTTCGGATCTCATATAACCCAATCCACAATGGAAGAGTTGGCCAAGGTGCCTTCTTCTTCTGTTGCAGTCTAGCTGTGATTCCTGCTGAGATGTGATATGCTACTTCCTGCATGACAAGTACATCCAAGGAAAACTTTGGAAGAACATACGAAGGCTTCTCCGCACTAAACATTCGGATGAAAGTGCTGAATGGTGAGGCATACTAATCTGCAAGGCATAACAACGCCTCCATTGCTTCCCTTAACATGCAAGGTGGATCCTATTCAAATATCATCTTGTACACTAGGGTGAAAAAATGGTTGGATAGCCGTATGATTACTCCTCTGAAGCTGGATTCGGACAACAACTTAAAATACGTGTTCACAACAGTTTCCGCCTGGGAACTCATGTTGGGCACAGACTGCATCTAGGATATAGGCGGACATGTAAATATTTGCATGCTTACCTTCGTGTGACTATCGAGCCTTCATGACTTGTTCTTTCAGCTAATGAGCCAGTATGCCAGACCAGTTGCATGGTTTATCTTCTCTAGCCAGTTGGTCCAATGTGATCACCCAGCTCCGAGGAAAGGTTTGAGTGCTTTCTTGGTCACTCAGTCGACATGTGAATACGATCAAGTATTGGTACGCCTTCCTCAATATCTTTGTCTTGTAGATCTGGTTGGGTGTCATCCTGAAACGAGATGGCTCCTTAACCCACTCCTTCAGAATGTCTCTGGAGTTAGCTCTGTTGTCGGGCAAGCTGAATGAAGGAGTCATGATAGTCACGGGCTTTGACATCTGATACATCTCATCATAATCTTGTGCCCAGATGGCGCAATCTTTGTCCCACTGACACTGCTCATGGTCATTATCTCGAGGTTAGTGTGAAAGACAATCCATTCGAATCATGTCCAAGCATGGGAACATGGGGTATCTACAAGCAATCCGGTACAAGACGGACTTGTGAATGGTCACGTACACCTAACCGTCTTCGAGGTCTTCCCCAAAAGTGCCTGCGAATGTTTCATGTCCAGATACAACTTCGTATCTTCATAGATCGACAGACTAGAGGAAATCTACTCAGCTGCTGCTCCAGCTGCAACTCCATCAGTGTCCTATGATTCTATTGTCTTGGAAGCCATTGAGATAGATGAACACCTGAAAGATCTGAAAACAAACAACATGCATGGCAAGAAATATGTCAGTGGAAACAAAGAAAATCTGGGGAAGGACACAACACATACTTGGGAAATTGATGAGAAAGATTGCACAAATTTTACTGGGAGGTTGGGTGACTGGCTGCCAGAACTGCGCAAAAGGCAGTCTGGGCTGTATGGGAGGTAGGATTGGCTACTGGATCTGTGAAATGCATAATCCAGTTAGGCTGCTGGATACTGGGATTGTGCAATGCACAATTCCAGCTGGGAAGGAATGCAGGCCCAGGGACAAATTTGTGCATTTTCTTGGGCCAAGCAGCCACTGTCCTCCAGAAATGCACAAAATAGTCCTGGAGGCCAGTGCTGGGCACACATGCACATTTCTGTAGAGGAAGGTGAGCCTTCCTTCCCTAGATTGCACATTACAACCTTGGTGAAGGAAGAGTCTGGGCGAAGGTTGGCTCAACTTGCCGATGGGTAACTGAAAGAAAATAAGACAACGAATGCATGGCGACACTGAGTGAAAGTAGAAGTGGTTGAGAGTGCATGAAAAACATGAATGAAAGATTCAACAAATAGATCAACATGCATGTGGATGAAGTAGTTTTCCGGTTGGGTGAACGTTCGCGCAAAACAGTTTCATGCATGTGACAACAGTGAGATAGCAACGAAAATTAAAACAAAGCTAGGACATGCTAGTATACATGTAAATGACAACAAGCGTTCAGAGAAATCAAGCAAACAACACTCATATAAGTGAATACACAAAAAGCGACAAAAATGCTTAAAAAGACAAGTTGAGACCACTTACCTGTGAATAGCTGAGCCGGATGTGTCAAAGAGTCCTAGATGTGATGTGGGAAGTCATAGCTCCAAGATCAATGTGAAAGAATGAGCTCTGATGCGTCGAATAAATAATTTTGGTCTCATGATGCGCATACCACAAATCTAGGAAAAAGAGACACTTGGAGGAAAAATTCTAAAACAACTTTGCATGTAACCCCCGGCTGCTAAAAATATCTCCCTTAATCATGGGATGTCTTTTTCATGTTGCCTTTTTCTATTCCAGGAAGAACCAGTCATGAATGCAAGTAAGTCAAGTTTCCTTGGTCCCGGGTGGAACTGGTCAACCAAACTGTTCATGCATGTAGTTGCTCAACTGCTTGGGAAAAATGTGCATTCCTGGCTAGGAACTAGGCTAACTGCCCAGGAGGATCACACAATTTCTTGGCATAGTAGCTAACTTTTACCTAGATTTGCAGAAATCCCAGGCTGAGCAGCCCTATTGGGGAAATTTGCGTAAATCCTGTTGGGAGTGTCGGCTGGTAGGATTGCGCAATCCTAGAGCCCAACAGGCTACCAGAGAGGATTGCGTAATTTCTGGAGGGAAGGCTGGTTGCCCTCAAGAAATGTGCAATTTTCAAGGGGAATCTTCTTAGCCTACAGTTGGACCAAGTCCGGTTGAACCACCTGTGAGGGGAATGCATCATACTGTGCTCAATAGGATGCCTTTGTGCATGAAAAACACTGAATATTGAGTACTTGATGAAGCAAGACAAAGTGATGTGAAAGGTTGGTAGGGAGGCTCCAAAACAGACAAAGGAAAAAATTTGGAGGGTGGTTGTGGCTGCTACAACACTCGCAAATGGTTACATAACAAATACATGCAGAACTCATACATTGTTAAGTAATATTGCGATGGTATAACCGTAAAGCGTGTGCACTGTGCAGAGGAGGTCACGGGGTTGAATCTCAAAACCTACATAAAATTTTTACTGCATGCCAATATGCCACCAATCCTTTGGGAGAGACACGTGGCAGCCTCTGGGCTTGCCACTTGTCCCCTCCTCATTGGACTACCTTCAACCAATCAAAGCTTGCCAACGCACCACACTTGCAAACCAATAATAACTTGACACTTGTCATAACCTAATTGAGAATTGACTGGCATTGACCCTACCTAGTCACCTGACGCGTCAATAGTACGGACTGCTGACTATGCAATGATGGGGCATTTTTTTTGCAAAATTTCCTCTGTTTGGAAAAGTGGTCAATGGGATCTATCTTCCTCATACGAACTCCGTTTTGAATGAAACGAGTTGCGTTGGGATCGTTTTGATGAGACAGACATGGTCGTTTAGGTTTCAAATGATTCAAAGCACTTTGATTTTTGAGCTAATTTTTTGCCCCTAATACAGATTCCAATCAATTATCCAATTCTACTGCCTCCCAAGCCTCTACTTACTTGCACAATTCCTGAGAGAATTAGCCCTTATTTAATTGGGAAATTCCTAATCCATAACTGTGCAATCCATCGTAGGCCTTCTAGTGATTGCATGCACCATCTGTAAAACTCAGAAAATTATAGAACTAATAGTACACTCTCCTTGAACTCTAATCTCAACTGGGTCTTCCTCTAAACTAACATTCATGTGTTATTTATGAGTGAATATTTAGTTAAATGGTGGAGGAGTGAAGTTGATCCCCTGATCCAGGTGGCTCCAGAGAGACACACAGGACAAAGATGGCTAAAAAATAAAGTGTTTGGATTGTGCTCAAACTAGAACCAGATCGAAGACCTTGTCATCCTAATCGTGGTGGTGCAAACAGCTTGTCAAATCGAGCTTGTATGTGAAAGATAGAGCTCTTCAAAGTTTGACATGACAGGGGAAAATGGGGCCCACAGCATGCCACATGGCATCCCAGTAAGCAGGTGGGACCCACATGGCAGCCCATCAGCCATTGACACTTGGCATTCTTTCATTTGTCTCCTAAAACTGGCATAAGAGACAAAATCATTTTTGGTTAATGAATAACCATATAATGAAATATGTCATAGTTATTAAAATTAACTACACAACACATGGTTTCGGGATCGGTGGCAACAAGCCCCACCGAACCCTTCAAAATCACAACCATAAACATACATATATATATATATATATATATATATATAGATATATTGCGGTCGACGTTCATAACTTTCACCCAACCCTGTACAACTGCCGCAACACACACACACACACATATATAAATATCACATATATGCCACACATATTGCCACGCCAATCACCGATTTGTAATATCACTGACATGTATATTAGCGAAATCTCTGATAAGGGCGCCGATACCTTCGCAGTGCCGACCGTCGATAGGCGCGATCGCCGATATGGATATCGGCAAAGTCCTGACAAAAGCGCCGATATATATATGCAACTGGCTGATCATTGATATTGGAAAAGCGCCAACCTTTAAGGCGCCAATAGCAGTTGCGTTGATATATATTTATGCCGATCGCGGTTAAAGCGATAAAGTGTTAGCACGGGGTTTAAGGGATGGGCCGCCTAATGCGGTCCCGATCCCATTAATACCTTATTTTGGTTCAAAATGAACTATGGTGGTTATATATATATATATATATATATATATATATATATATATATATAATATATATATATATATATATATATATATATATATCTATATATATATATATCTATATATATATATATATGGAAGAGGCGGGATTTGATCCCCCGACCTCTCCGTAACCATAAGCCTCTTTTACCATCAGGCCAACGACCTATTTGTTGGAGAATCCGCCGATGAGTTTTATTTAAACTCAGATTTCACCTCTACACGTAGTTGGGGGAGGAAAGAGACTGAAGGCACGAATTTCAAGGCATAATGTAGGTACGAACTTCAAGGCAGTGAATTAATTAATATTTTAATGCAGGAACCATATATTTTGCAGGAGGGCAAAATTCTCACTTTGTCAGAATTTGACAAGTTTTATAAGGTTTTTACACTTCTCATTGCCACGAACACAATGGTGTTGTTCGTTTCTTCATCAAAGGTTTGCATTTTCCAATCATTTCCAAAATTTATGTGGAACCATGATTTTAGCAAAAACAGGGAGTGGAACCATGAGCCATGGAATTTTCCCGAGGTAAAATTTTGACATTTTAGAATATAGTCAAGTTTATACTTGTTTTTCATGGTTTTGCACAGGGATTGCAATGGCAAGATCAAATTCGCCATCTGAGCTGCAGATTTACAGTCCATCCATGGAATAGAATCTTTGAGGAATCTTGGGGGAATCTAGAAGATTCCTTGAGTCCAGAATTCTCAACTTCTTAGAATTCAGATTTTGGATAGTCGATTCAGCACTACTCGACGCCACAAATTTGATGGTGGCTTCAAATTTCTTATTCTCTCATTTCTTCTTCTAGTAACTTTTCTAAGTTCCAGTGCAGATGTCCACATTCATGTGCGAGAATCTTCATGAGATCGATGCCTTGAGGGAAATGGTACGAGTAGATTCAACAGTGAGACATCCACTTATTCAGATGGCCCTTGGTTGTGAGGTATATGATGTGTTCATTTACTTCTTCTTTCTGCATTATGTTGTACAGATCCTTGATTGATGTTGATGCAAGATCTTCTTTATTACATGTTGTCATGATTCCTTGTTTCATCTTGTGTGGAATATTTTATGTGATGTACTTTCTGTCATAACTTATCATGTTATGCTTTGAGATCCCTTGTTGTATGTTGTTGGGATACTCTTGTTGTCGTCATGCATGTGTTTTGCTTTGACATCCCTTTTGTGCCATGTTGGCGGGATGCGCACCATGCTTGTTTTTGTGTCATACTGATAGGAGTCTTTTGATTGAGAGTTCTAGTTGTGGAACATCTCTGAGAGCCACTCCTACGTGAGGGCATTCTTCCTTGTATGATCGAGACATCATCTCTGTGTACATCATCTTTATTGACAACACTTAATGTAGCGACCTACACCATCTTGACACCGGGGCCCGGAGACGTAGTCCCTCCTGGACGAACTCCGTTATCAATGCTTATGTTTTCATGTGTTGATGATTGATATGTTCCTCTTCTTTACAACATGCAGATGTATTTATTAATGTTCTTTTAAAAAGCAATTTTAACACATCACGAAAGTAAAAGGTCTTGGAAGGGTCCTTCTTCACACCCAGACTTGGATCAAGTGGTATCAAAGCAATTCTTTACGTGTATGTGAATTGTAGCATGAACAATGACGGAGGATGAAAGAGCAATGTATGAGACCATGCTTAACATTTCCAAGAAAGTGGAAATTGTGTATGAAACTATACAGAAAGAAATAGAGGAAAAGGAGCAGTTACAGCTTCAGTTGAAAGTCACAAAACAGGCCATGGAGGAACTGAAGCAAAAGAAACATAATCTTCAAACAGAGAATGATGAAATGAAGATGCGTTTACATGAAGAGAAAGAGGAGAAAAAAATCTTGCTACTACAGCTGCAAGCAAAGGATGAGGCCTTGGAAAAGCTGCAGTGAGACCGATGTGAGGTAAAAAGTAGTTCTCCATCTTCATGTGTGTTTCCTAATGATGATTTCACTGTGTTTGAAAATCATACCACAGGAATTGGCTCCAAACTGTTGAAGAGAATGGGGTATGAAGGAAAAGGCTTGGGCGTTAATGGCCAAGGCATTGTCAATCCCATCAAAGTAGAGGAATTACCCCGTCAGGCAGGACTTGGGTATGTTAGGAAAGAAGTTGGGGAATGTGATCCACCAACAACAAATGATGAGCATCCCTCATCAGTTCTTTCCAAATCAAAAGAGAAGGTAAGAGATGTTGATTTCCTTTCAATTTCATCTTCTGATAGTATGATGTCTGTTGGAGATTTGGAGATCCCAATTACAGGGACAAATATGAGGCTCCTTACAAAGAAAAGACACAAGGGGAAAGAGATTGGTGCTAACAACCAAGGCATAACTCAACCTTTGGAGGTTGTGCACGAGCATCGATTTACAGGATCGAGATACACTAAAGGAGAGTGCTCAAAAGTGTCAGATTTGTCCGAGACATCATCGAGGAAAGAGAATGATGGGAAAGCATCCCCATCATCCCATGGCAGTTTCCATCGCAGGGAGAGAGTTGAGGCAAGCTCTCATCGCCATACTGACATCAAAGATAGAAAAGGAAGGTATAACCATTTTTGATCTTTGAATGTTCCTTTTGATCATGTTGTTAATAATGAACGAAGATTAAGGCATCAAAAAACATGCACCTTTTGTGGTTTACCTAACCATACCTTTTCCAAGTGTTGGAAAAGAATGGCAGCACTCATGAGGCATGAAAGACCCTCTCAACAGCATGAAAAGAAATAGGTTAAGCAGGTATGGAGGAAGAAAGCCTACTGCAGTCATTGCGACAGAAATGGCCATCAAAGAGCCACTTGCTGGAAGCTCCATCCAGAGCAACGCCGTAAAGACAAAGCATCGGTGCGTGAACCAGGAAGAACAGTTGTTCAACAAGCAAAACCACCAAGGAGGTGACCCGTTCACATTGATTAGTGAAAAATGGTTTTTTTGACATGATTTCGTTTCATGGTCATTCTTTTGTAAATCATTTGTTGCATTTTAAAGTGTAAAAGTGATGATGTGTTTCCATCACTTGGTCAACAACAATGATGTCTAGTCATGTTTGAGTCGTATTTTGAGTCGCATGTTAAAGCTCTAAAAGTGATGTTATGTTTCCGTCACTTGTCAAAACAATAGTGTCTGGCCTTATGTATGTAAATCATGTGTTGTAGTGAGGATGTGTTTTCCATCACTTTTTGAAGCAACCATGATGAGTTGGCCTTGTTGTCATAGCTGGGGTATTACGTCCATCTTGTTGTAAATTTGACCACTGAGGATGTTTTATAAACTCAAAGCATGTCAGTTGCAAGCAATGTACTATAGGTTGTAGAAGTAGCAGGTGTCAGTTTGTCGCTTAAGGCTTCGAAGAACAAAAGTTAAGGAGATGGAAGCGAGACCTTTTCAGGACACTTGTGATGCAGATAGGGTATAGATAGAGATGCAGATTATATTTTTATGCTTTTGGAGGACCAAAAGCTCCTAAGTGGGGAGGATTGATCTAGGTGGCTCCAGAGAGACACACAGGACAAAGATGGCTCAAAAATCAAAGTGTTTGGATTGTGCTCAAACTAGGACCATATCGAAGACCTCATCCTCCTAATCATGGTGGTACGAATGGCTCGTCAAACCGATCTCGTATCCGAAAGATAGAGCTCTTAAAATTTTGACATGACAAGGGAAAAATGTGGCCCACAGCATGCCACATGGCATCTCAGTAAGCAGGTGGGACCCACATGGAAGCCCATCAACCATTGACACTTGGCATTCTTTCATTTGTCTCCTAAAACTGGCCTAAGAGACAAAATCATTTTTGGTTAATGAATAACCATATAACGAAATATGTTATAGTTATTAAAAATAACTATACAACACATGGTTTTGGGATCGGCAGCAACAAACCCCATTGAACCCTCCACAACTGCCGCAAGACATATATATATATATATATATATATATATATATATATATATATATATATATATATATATATATATATATATAGATATGCCACACATATTGCCGCACTGATCGTCGATTTGTAATATCGCTGACATGTATATCGACGAAATCTCTGATAAGGGCGCCGATACCTCCGCAGTGTCGACCGTTGATAGGTGCGATCGTCGATATGGATATTGGCAAAGTCTTGACAGAAGCGTTGATATATATGCAACTGCTATAGCCGATCGCCGATATTGGAAAAGTGTCGATCTTTAAGGCACCGACAATAGTTGCGCTGATATATATTTATGCCAACCGCGGTTAAAGCGATAAAGTGTTAGTGCGGGGTTTAAGGGACGGGTCGCCCAATGCGGTCCTGACCCCATTAATACCTTATTTCGGTTCAAAATGAACTATGGTGGTTATATATATGGAAGAGGCGGGATTTGATCCCCCGACCTCTCCATAACCATAAGCCTCTTTTACCATCAGGCCAACAACTTATTTGTTGGAGAATTCACTGATGAGTTTTATTTAAACTTAGATTTCACCTCTGCATGCAGTTGGAGGAGGAGAGAGACTGTAGGCATGGATTTCAAGGCAGAATGTAGGCATGAACTTCAAGGCGGTGAATTAATTAATATTTTAATGCATGAACCATGAATTTTGTAGGAGGGCAAAATTCTCACTTTGTCAGAATTTGACAAGTTTTATATAGTTTTTACACCTCTCATTGCCACAAAAACAATGGTGTTGTTTGTTTCTTCGTTAGAGATCTAAATTTTCCAGTCAATTCCAGAATGTAAGTGGAACCATGAGTTCAACAAAAACACGGGGCGGAACCATGAGCCATGAAATTTTCCCAAGGAGGTAAAATTTTGACATTTCAGAATATAGTAAATTTTATACTTGTTTTTCCTGGTTTTCAGCATGGATTGCAATGGCGAGATCAGGTTCGCCATTTGTGCTGCAGATTTATAGTCCATCCATGGAACCGAATATTTGAGAAATCTCAAGGGAATCTAGAAGATTCCTTGAGTCCAGAATTCTCAACTTCTCAAAATTCAGATTTTAGACAGTCGATTCAGCATTACTCGATGCCACAAATCTGATAGTGGCTTCAGATTTTTTATTCTCTTATTTCTTCTTCTAGTCACTTTTCTAAGTGCCAGTGTAGATGTCCACATTCATGTGCGAGCAGCCATCTTCATTAGATTGATGCCTTGAGAGAAATGGTCTGAGTAGGCTCAGCAGTGAGACATCCACTTCTTCAGATGGCCCTTGGTTGTGAGGTATATGATGTGTTCATGTACTTCTTCTTTTTGCATTATGTTGTACAGATCCTTGATTGATGTTGATGCAAGATCTTCTTTATTACATGTTGTCATGATTCCTTGCTTCATGTTATGCAGAATCTTTTATGTGATGTACTTTCTGTCATAACTTATCATGTTATGCTTTGAGATCCCTTGTTGTATGTTTCTGGGATACTCTTGTTGTCGTCATGCATGTGTTTTGCTTTGACATCCCTTTTGTGCCATGTTGGCGAGATGCGCACCATGCTTGTTTTTGTGTCATACTGATAGGAGTCTTTTGATTGAGAGTTCTAGTTGTGGAACATCTCTGAGAGCCACTCCTGCATGAGGGAATTCTTCCTTGTATGACCGAGACATCATCTATGTCTACATCATCTTTATTGGCAGCACTTAATGCAATGGCCTACACCATCTTGACACCAGGGCCCGCAGACGTAGTCCCTCTTGGACGAACTCCGTTATCAATGCTTATGTTTTCATGTGTCGATGATTGATATGTTCCTCTTCTTTACAACATGCAGATGTATTTATTAATGTTCTTTTTAAAAGAAATTTTAACACATCACGAAAGTAAAAGGTCTTGGAAGGGTCCTTCACACCCAGACCTGGATCATCCCCACTACTAGACCTGCTACTAGTTCCTCCAACTGATTGAACTAGTTTAACTGACTATAACTCAATTAGGCTGAGTTAATTAATTACAACTCAAAAAAACTGAGCCTGGTCCCCTAAGATTTAGGAATTACTCTACATGACTCTTGATAGACTTCCAACTTGAATTTACTGAGCCAACTAAGTCAAATTAACTTAGTTAACTATCACAAGTTGCTATGAGAATAGAATTTCGATTTAATTCTTAATTTAATTCAAGGAAAAATTAAATTAGAATTTCTTGTTGTTATTTTTAACACTCCTTCTCAACAAGAAAGGGATTATCTTCTAACCTGATCCTGCCTCTATTAAACTAGAATTTGCATCTTGAGAAGGCCTTTGTTATCTGCATCCTACTCCTCTGTTGGAATGTACTCCAACAACATTATTATCCTCTGCACAAAATCTCGAAGATGATGATACTAAATATCAATATTCTTGGACTGATCATGAAAAAATGGATTCTCAGAGAGTTTGATACAACTCTTATTGTCACAGTAAATCATTGTTGGATCCATCTGATGACCAAAGAAACCAACAAGAATCTTCCTCATCTAGAGAGCCTCACAAGCTGCTTGACTAGCAGCCATGTACTCTACTTTTTTTGAACTGAGTGCAATTGATCTCTGTTTCTTGCTATACCAAGAAAAATTGCTGACCCAATACTGAAGATCCCACCTGATGTGATCTTCTTGTCAGATGGACTCCCTGCCCAATCTGCATCGGTGAAGCCTTGAAGATTCACTCCCTCTGTTTGTTTGTAGCAAAGACCAAACTGAGTGGTGTCTCTGAGGTATCTCAACACATGTTTGTATGCCTTCCAATACAGTTTGGTCAGTGTAACCATAGCTTGACTAAGTTGGTTACCTACATAACACATGTTCGGTTATGTGTTCACCAAATACATGAGTGAACCCACAAGTTGTCTATAAATAGTAGCCTCCACTACTTCACTGGAAGTAGCATCCTCCTTCCTCCAATTACCATCTAGAGGAGTCTCCATGGGTTTACTTCTCTCCATGTGGAACTTCTTCAGTATCTCGTTGGTATACTTTCCCTAAGAGACAAACAATTCCTCATCTCCTTGCCATACTTCCATCCCCATAAAGTAGTGCATGAGCCCCAAGTCCTTCATTTCGAACTCTCTTGTAAGATCCTATTTGCAAGACTTGATCAACTTATCATCACCTGTCATAATCAAATCGTCGACATATAAAACAATAATCAACAATTTACCTTCAACCACAATATGGTAAAGGTTCACATCTGCTTCAATTTTGGTGAAGCCCAACCTAGTGAAATAGATATCGATCCTGGTGTACCAAGCATAGGGTGCTTGTTTCAGTCCATACAATTCTCACTTGAGTCTACACACATGCGACTCTCTGTTGAAGGTCTCAAATCCTTCAGGATGCTCAATATAAACCTCTCCCTCAATCATGTTGTTGAGGAATGTTGTCTTTACATCCGTCTAATGTATCTTCCATCCCATCTGTGATGACAGTGATAGAATGGATTTGATTGATGAGTACCTTGCTACAGGAGTAAAATTCTCATCGTAATCAATCCCCTCCACCTGAGAGAATCCTCTGGCCACAAACTTGTCCTTATGTTTGTCCACACTACCGTCAGCTACTTTCTTTACCTTGTAAAGCCATCTAGAACTCACCACTGACTTGTTTTTCGGTCTTGGGACCACTTCCTAAACATTACTCCCAGTAATGGAGTCATACTCCTCAACCATGGCATCAACCCAAACTAGTGGCTACACTACTTCCTCAAAAGAGGATGGATCAATCTCTACACTCCCGCTAATCAGAGCCATGTAGCCAATGTACCTCTCCGTTGAGCTCCTATGCATGCGTTGTGATGTGGGTGCTCCCACATTCTCTCTAACATCATGCAATAACCTGTCAGCCTCTCTGGTGTGATTTCTCCCATCTCTGGAAGACTCTGCATGAGTGGGTGTTTCCACTCCCTACTCCTTTGCATGTGGTTGCTCCACATCATCCTGAGGTTCCTCCTTTGGAGCTAAAATATCCTCATCCGCATGTAGATGAATCGCCCTCTAAGGGAACATCTCATGGCCTTCTCTTCATCAAATTTTACATCTCTGTGAACCACTATCATTCTATTGGTTGGTAGGTACACCTGATAGTTGTGAGGTGTATTAGTGTACCCAATAAATATGCCCAACTTTGTTGTTGGCTCTAGATTTTTCTATGCATCATTGGTAACATGGCAATAGATTGATGAACCAAATATCCTGAAGTATGCTACATTTGGTTTCTTCCCTGAAAATGGCTCTTCCGATGTACTCATCCCGAGAATTCGATTAGGGCTTCTGTTTCACAAGAAAATAACTGTGCTGCATGCTGCAACCCACAAGTGTAATGGTAGGCCTTGATCATGCAACATTACCTGTGCCGCTCTCAAAATACTCTTGTTCTTCCTTTCAGCCACCCATTACGTCGTGGGTTATGAGGTGCTATCAACTCCAATCGAAGGCCTTCTGATGCACATAATTTTTTGAACTCGTTCGAAACATACTCTCCACAGTTATCACTTCTGAGATCTTTAACTTTATTTCTAGTATATTTCTCGACAAGTGCTTTGAATTCACAAAAATTTGCAAACATCTGATCTTTCTGCTACATGAAGAAAATCCAAAACTTACGAGAAAAATCATCAAAAAATATAAAATAATACCTATGCTTGGTCGTGGTTGTTGTCGAGAAGGGTCCACACACATCTGAGTGAACTCGATCAAGGGTCACATGTGCTCAAATGTCTTTGTCATGAAAGGAAGCTTTGATGTACTTCCCCAATGTACACCCTTTGCATATGTCTCTATTCTCTAGGGCACCCTTAGGAAGTCCTATAGAAATTTGCTGCAATATCTTCAAAGAGCCATGCAAGTGACCCAATCTCCTATGCCAAAACTCACCAATGTGTTGACTCTGCACCTTCTTTACTTTAGATCTCAAAGCAACGTAGTCTTCTACCTCCAATTTGTAGAGGTTCTTCACTCGAACCCCTATCCTCTTCACCCATCCTATGTCTATGTGATGAAGCAACACATTTCCCTTACTAAATATCACATCATAACCTCTATCCTCCAACATGGCAACAAAAACTAAGTTCTTCTTCAAACATGGAACATACATAATCCATATAAGTAATGAGGGTAAAATCTAGTTCGACTTGTGAAGCAAGAGCTTCACTTGACGCTCCTCCTAAGGGCTTCTTACCGACCTTCTTGTGCAGACACTTTGTGGCAAAGTATCCCAACTCGTGACAGTCAAAACACTTGATTTTTGACATGTCCTTCTTCTTATCACTGTGACAAGAATCTGATTTGGAATGGGATGACTTCCCATTCCCTTTCTTTTCCTTACCCACTAAGGCACAATTCTCCTCATCCTCATGTTGTGATGAGGATTCATCTATGGTGTTCTTCCTGTACCAAGTCAAATCACAATCACTCTCACTCGGGTAGCTTCTCCCTCCCATTAACTAAGTCCTGGTAACTGTGCCAACTCTTGGGAATTCCTAAAAGTGCTAGGCTCACTAGATTGTCTTCAGCAACAGTAATCCCAACACTTCCAAGATAATCCTGACATTGAGTGAACTCGGTCAAGTACTTTGGAATAGAGTCGCCCTTCTCCATCTTGATCTTTCTGAGTTTGTCTTTCAGTGCCAGCTTCCTGTGGTCACTGCTATTTTGAAACAGGTACGTTAATTCCTTCCACATTACAAATGGAGTTTCCTTACCATGGGGATTCAAGCCAATATGATCTTGAACTCATTCTAGGATAATCCTTCTTGATTTTTCCAAACACTTTCTCCATTTAGCCATATCTTTAGCATCAGATGCTAGAGGCTTCAGAATATCATGATCTATGAATTTCTTTAGCCCATTTCCTTCCAACATTGCCTCCATAATGTCCTTCCAAGTTATGTAATTCAGGCTTTCCTCTAGGGCATACTCAAGTCTCAAACCGTCGAATCAAATACTGCTAACTCTGAAGTATGAACCTGCAAATTCGATTTCACCTGCACAAAAAACTCGAATTCTCCTCTTCTATAATTTCTTTAGCTCCGATACCATGTAGATTTTTATTTGTAGATTCAACAACTTATGTGATATGCTAAAACATAATACAAGAATCTACTCTACTCATCAACGAAAACAAAAAATGATCTATGAAAGCATTAAGAAGAAAAGGAAGAATTTCAATCGCACAGAACACAATATTTCTCTACGGAAAGCAACTGCTCAAAACCTCGACTATCTATATTGCACTAACCAAAAGATCTGAGAAGAAAATACAATGCTTGTTCAACCCAAACAATTCCTAGACAAGTACAATCTATCTCTTTGCTTCACAAACCATCTGAAGCCAACACTTAGCTAATTATGCTACCTGCCAAGCCCCTACCTCCTTGCACAATTTTTGAGAGAACTAGCCCATATTTAATTGGGAAATTCCTCATCCAAAATTGCACAATCCATCATAGGCCTTCTATTGATTTCATGCACCATCTATACAACTTGAAAAATTATACAACTGATAGTACACTTTCCCTGAACTCTAATATCAACTAGGTATTCCTCTAAATTGACATGCATGATTTATTTATGAGTGAATCTTGAGTTAACTGGTGGAGCAGTGAAGCTGCATTGAAGTTGATCTGCACAACTATACCTCCCACTAGTTCCTCCAACTAATTGAACTAGTTTAACTGACTATAACCCAGTTAGAATGAGTTAATTAATTACAACTCAAAAGAACTCAACCCGGAGCCCTAAAATTTAGGAATCACTCTACATGACTCTAGATAGACTTCCAAATCGAATTTAATAAGCCAACTAAGTCAAATTAACTTAGTTAACTATCACAAGTTGTTATGAGAATAAAATTTCGATTTAATTCCTAATTTAATTCAAGGAAAAATTAAATTAGGATTTATGATTGCTATTTTTAACAATGGGAGATGAAGAGGAAGAGGTTGATGATGATAGGATAATTGTAGGATGAGTGTGCCAACCTTGCAAGCCACTAGTAGAACCTGCAGACCAAACAAACAATCCTTTTTTGCACTTGAAGAGAATGTCAAACCATTGATCAAATTGCAGTAAAATGAACTAAACAAGAAAGGATAAGTTGAATTTTATGAAAACAAATAACAAGAACAAATGAGTTGAATTTTATGAAACCAAATAACAAGAACATATGAGTTGAATTTTGTTACATCAAAAGACAATATAAATTGCAGCATGCATCTGACCTACATCCATGAAAGCTTAAACAAGAATGTGATTTAACTCGTAAATATGAAAAAACAAAGTATGTAATAAAGTATTGATCGAGGGTCTAAAAATATGCAAAGGAAAATAACCACATATTTTTGGCTCTCTATTGAATTCTCTTCAACCACACTTCCCACAAGAGAGGTGGTAATCAAACTTGGACCAAAAACCTTTGCAAGAAAACTTCTACTAAGAAAGAAAGAAATGTTGCTACAAAAAGTAATGTATAGATAAGATACATAAAGAGGGACTAGATCCTCTGTGTTGGGCCCTAACCCAATGGGACTCATCCCTCTGAAACAAACCCATATGTAAGACAACAGTAAGATTTTCATTAACATAAAATGAAGTTCAAGTACATCATTCAAAGGAAACAAAAATGATAGTCTCAAGCTTCTAGGTCTTAGTAGCTCTTCCTTGCTTAGAAATTTGAATCCTATTGTGCCCTTAGGTTTGTTTATTTATACAAAGATGACTAAGGGGAAGTCTGCTTAGAGATAGGATTTCTTCCCTCCAAAATCTTTAAAAAAGTGGATCTATCTCCCTTGGATCCTCACAATTACTTGATTTCATTGGTTGCTAGTAGATCATTAAGCTATATATGAGTGATTTTAGGGATCAAGTTGAGTTGTAGGAGAGTAAATGGAGGGGAAAATCCCCTATATCACCTCTACTTGCCTCCAGCATGCTTCTGCATAGTAAATGCACTAAATTTTTTTCTTTTCTTTCACATTAACCACATTAGGCCACGAAGTATGAAAAAAATCCTTTAGTATTTCTATTAAGCACATTATAGCCAAAAAGAAGTTAATTAATGTGAGAAAAGAGGAAATTATAGGGTAGAGGATAAAAAAATGGGCCTTATAATATAACTATTACTGGGGCCCATCATCATCCCCTATTGAATGTGTTTCTCACCCTCTGAGCAACTTATTCATTGATTTGCAGCTCATGCATGGCTCTAGTGGCCTCTCTGACATCCTGAGGCACCTCAGATTGTGTGTCCTCTTGTGGATAAAAACTTGCATTTTCCTCTATGGTTGTCCACTCCCTTTGTTCATCTACTTGATCTCTTCTTTATTGTAAGAATAATAACAATGGAGGACTGAGCTCTAGCCCTATCCATTTGATCTTCAACCTTTGAAAAATTCTTTTGTAGAGTGGGGTTCTCTCTAGGGCATTACTCAACCTTTCAGGGGAGTGGTACTCCTTGATTTGCAAACTGTGGGGAAGAGCATGCCATCACCTCTAGCAGGCCTATAAAATATTTGATCCGGAATTATGCAGGAATACAATAAAATACATAAATACACATATACATAGAGATGCAACAAAAATAAAACTTTATTTCATTAAGATCAAAGAACTAATATATGCTTACATACAGAAATGGAAATAAACTAGCTCGAGCAATGGTAGCTTATCTCTGAGAATAGATGTGGCAGCTACATGCCTCTGAACTATGTTACAATGAGGCTTGAAGGCCTATTTATTATTGAGAAAAAATAGAAAACCCTAAACATCCAAAAACCTAACCTTCGAAGATGAAGCACCAAAACTATGGGCCCCGTTTGGGTAAATTGGTACATCAACTTCTCGGTGTCGTAACTTTGGCATAAAATTTCCGTTTGATGCACTGTTGGGTGCAGGATCCCCCAAGGGCAGTTTTGGGGCTAAGAGCCCAGATTTTGGTTCGATTTTGTAATTCCAATGTAAAGACTCTGCATTTTGTGGGCGCGGAGCACGTAGTTGTTAAAGAGTCATAGGTTTGTCCGCCCTTATTTTGATAATGTAATGTCGGATGTAGAAGATCTACCCATGGTCCGCAGACCATGGGATTATATAAATAGAGTGAAGCTCTAAGTAGTTTGATAACAAAATAGGAAATAGATGGAATAATGAAGATATATGCAAGATTGCTATGAGGCTACATGAGACCCCGATGCAAGATCCTAACCTAGGAGTTCAACAGATCCACGCGCAGCTGAAGAATCTGTGCCTTGAGATGCAGTGTTTGAAATAGGATAGGATGGTTCAAACAGAAGTGTGTGAAGAAGTGTGGTGCGTAAAATGCAAGAGTCAGGGTCATGATAAATACCACTATTTTGTCTTTACAAATTACCTCATAGGAGGAGGATCGATGCCTTTAAGGAAGGAAGCTCAAGAAGGACCTAGCGCGGTGCCTACTTTGTGGTGTGCGATCTGCCAAATAGCCGAAAAACATGCCACGGACAATTGTCACATGTTACAGAAGTATACGCAAACTTCACAACAATTGTTCTACAACTTTTGTAGGTTGGTGGGACATGACGAGCGTACTTGCAGAAGCTATGAATTGATGATTGATAGAACTCCCACCTACAGAGTTCAAGCCGAAACGTGAACCCTTGACCAAAATGCAGGAATGGTGCAGACAGGATTTCAGGGGCATAGACGAGGCCGAGGTGGAGGAGGACCTAGTAGAGGTCGCAGACAGTTGATTTTCTACAATTGTGGAGGGCCATGACACTATGCCTGCGATTACATGAATCCAACATTCCTGTCGTGCAAATATTGCACGTTGTTTGATCATGAGATGAAAGATTGTCCTACGCTGATAGCTAGGATATGTGACAAAGGAGAGCTACCACCTCCCCCGACTCAAAACCTGCAGATGATGAGGTTTGAGCTGCGTGAGGAAGATCCGAACGTAAACATTGTGCTTCGAATTGGAATCACGAGAGGAGATGACAAAGGGAAACAACCAGAAGACAGTACTTGGGTTCGCAAAGCCCCGTTGAAAGAGGCCAAGTTTGATTTGGAGCATGCTTGGGAAACCTTCATGGAAGCTCAGAAGAGCTTCACTGGTGCCTCCACTTCAGGAAGCAAATATAATCCAGAGCCGAAGATGGAACCATCCATGCCCACAACTTTCCTGGAAACTTGTATGAAGTTACTGCGCGACAGTAAGGTTATGAAAGGGCTATAGGAACTTATCAATAGATGTGATGGGACCGCGCCCGGTGAACCATGCGTAGTCCATAAGATTGGAAAACATAAGACAAGAACGGGATGAGAAATGAGACTCACCGCATAGATCAGAGAATATGAAATGGATCAAGTCATCTTGGATTTGGGATCAGATGCGAATGTTCTGCCAAAACATACATGGGAGCAAATGGGGAGACCCACACTGCAATGGTCTCCAATTCAGCTGAGAATGGAGAATCAGTAGAAAATAATACCCATGGGGAAATTGCAGGGAATAACTATGGATATTGAGGGAGCGAGCGCATTGGCGGATTTGAAGTAATAAAGATTGTTGATGACAAGAATCCCTACCCTCTGCTCTTGGGAATTGAATGGGCCACTGATATGAATGGGGTAATTAATCTGAAGAAGCGCAAAATGATCTTTGAGAAGAATTCAGTGCGCTTAATTATAGCCCTGGACCCTACTGACTTATCACGCTATATGGAACCAGTCCGTGACTATGAGAGTGATGATGATATGGACTATATCTATAAGATAACAGCGCGAGACCAAGATTGGGTAAATCCCACTGTGGATGGACGGATTACATGGGAGCGTGAGAGCTCCTACACTTTGGATTCTGATGAGGAAATAGAATGTTGGAAAAATCGGTTACACTATGTAACATGTTGAATTGCAATATGATGACTAGGTTGTTGTGTTGCATGTCGACAGAAGTAAGAGATATTCCACTTATGATGGTCTAAATGAGGTAGATACCTTCTTGGATGCATTTGAAAGGGAGGTTCCAGAAAAACAATGCTTCCAGGCCTTGGATTGGGTAATGCACACTACGCCCACGAGATGGTGGGGTACACACAAAGGCAACTTTGATGATTGGCACGAATGTAGGAGAATGATGCGAGTATGATTTGGGAAGCCTAAGGTGCGACTGACAGACAAGTACAAGGGACAAGATGATCCGCGTGCACATCTGGCCAAGTGGATGCAGGCCTTTGGAGAAAAGCCCCAACCTACGCAGAGGCACATGTACCCCACGCTAAAATACCTAGTCAATAAGCATGTGTTGGGGGGGAAAACTTGCAGATGACTCTTAATGTTGGGAAGAAATTATGTAGGAAGAGCAACTGCGTAGAAGATTCTACGCATAGAAGCATTCAACAAAGTACTGGAAACTGTGCTGACCAAGGTATGCAATGCACAACGAAGTGATTGGGACCTACACATACCTGCAGTATTATGGGCTTATCGAATGACATGCAAGAAACTGATGGGACAGACACCTTTTAGGCTTGTCTATGGAGTGGATGATCTGACAATGAGATCTAAGACAACAATAAGGCATTACAGACTTATGTGCATGGATTTGCCTATGTCATTTTAAGCAATGGATTGATAAGATTGCGAAATGCATAGACAATGAAGCAATAAAGAAAACGTAATAGACAACACATGACACAACAAATTTAATGATGATTTTACCCAATACTCCTGGGCTACATATCCTGGTCCAGCCTTTAGTGGTGGCCTCTCTATTATGTCTTCAAGTAGAGTTATTTTTACAATAGTGAGTTCAATCTGAGCCTCACACACAACAGAATACAATAATAGGAGCTTTACTTGAACCTATCAAGTTTTCTATGAGTACATAGACTCCCTCAATGCTCTCTGTCTCTGTCCTAACTCTGTCTCAGCATTTGCCTGCAATACTGGCTCCCTTTCTTCATGCTTTGTCTGTGGCTTTAAAGCCAACGCTGCCTGTTCGTTTCAGGTTCCCGTCTCTCGGTCTCCCCGGCCTCTATATGCTTTGAATCCCTCTGCCAATGTTATACAATCATTCCTTAACGCATAGAGAGGAGGTGGCCACCCATTCTGTAATGCCAGAGTGCCTAGGGCCTCTGCAATGCCTGAAACAACTGTGCTCTATTAAACATAGGGAAAATGGATTTTAACATAGAAAGTCTGCCAAAACTCAATATATCAGACTTCAAAAAGTCCTTAAATCCTCCCTATTCTCCCATCGGGTCCACCTATTGTCGCTGTCGCAAATCGCAATGGCTTTGTCCCTTTGTGTTTCATAAATATTTAAAAACTGCGAAAATGCATTATAAATGGCTTTTCCTCCGGACTTGAAACTATATCGGATAGCCTTAAGGTACCCTTTCGGATCTAGCATATCGCATCAGTGCTTTCCCCTTCGCATTTCGTTTAACAAACGAAACTGCGAAATACATTAAAACACACTAAAAAGTCCCACATACCATACTTCAAAAAATATACGCTATCACCTATTTTCCGATCGGGTTCGGCTATCGTGAGTTATGCTGGTATCAACCCCGCTCCATTACGCTGCTCCGATTGTGATATCGCAATCACTCATCGCAATAACCCCTGGGCCATTCTAAGCGCTTCTATAATCCCCGATAGTGATATGGCGATGTAATATGGGCTGTCAATCTACGCGCTTGATCGATGGTCCAGATTAACTCCGCCAATCACCGTCGCAAGCCTTATGTGGATCCCGCCGATACCCGCTGATCGCTGTCGCATCTCCTATGTGGATCCCGCTGATCCCTGCCAAAGATCACCGCTGATTGCGATCCACTGCTTAGATCTGGAAAGTTGATTGGACAGATCTGATGGCTACTGTGCATCACTTATTCCGCCTTCGTTACTCTTTTTTTTCACTGATTTCACAGGTTTTTTTTGCCTCCCGATAGTGGTTTGAAAGGCTTCCTTATGCGATTTTTCCTTGGTTTTTGGCATGATTTCTTTAAGTTTTGAAGATAGAGAGTGTTTCTTGGATCCATTTGGATCACGCCTTCCCACTAAAAAGCTTTTGGACCACCAAAAGTTGGTTTTCAAGCATTGTTTAAGTGAGGATACAACTGCCTCACTTGCCCAATCTCTATCCATTTTTCACTGCTGGGTTTTGAACCTTTGAGTCCAATTCTAAGGTACTCCATGTCCCCTTTGTGTGTAGTCCTCACCTTCCTGTCCAGAACTGTATCTTCCTACAACTCATTGAGGTATTCAGGCAACATATCATCAATGGAAGGCAATTGACTTTGCTCTTCAGGATCTTCAATTAATGAAGGTTCAAACAGTCTTAAATTTTCTGCATTTACTACTGAATAGATGTGCATGTATGCTGGCAGATCAAGACAGAAAGCATTCTCACCAATTTTCTCAAGTACCTTAAAAAGCCTATACCTTATTGGCTTCAACTTCTTTCCTTCACCTTGCATTCTGTCCTTGCTGATACACATGCAGACTTGATCACCAACTTGGAAGCTGTGCTTCACCTAGTGTTTATCATGCCTTGCCTTGTATTTTTCTTGGCTCTTTTCCAGCTGTTCCTGCATTGCTTGAATTTGGTTGCTTTGTCAACATCACTGTGTCTAGCAACTGCTATGTCTTTTCCAAAGATAAAATCCAAGGGAGACCTTGGTATGAAACCAAAACATGTCTCAAAAGGAGATCTCTGTGTAGAAGAATGTTTACCACGATTGTAAGCATGTTTCACATAACATAAGTGTTCATCCCAAATCTTGGGATGCTTGCTACAATAACCCCTGAGCAACTGGATCACTGTCCTATTGACTACCTCTGTTCTGCCATATGTCTGTGGATGAAAGGCTATGCTTTTCTTCAGTCTGGTGTCCATTAATTCCCATAGACTTGACCAAAACTTCCCAACAAAATGCACCCAGACATGCTGAAAGAACAATTTTGTTGTTTGTTCAGCTGTAATCTGCTTATTACAAGGTATTAAAATACACATTTTGCTGAATCTGTCCACAATAACATATAAATAGTCTTGGCCCTTTCTAGATTTTGGCAATCCCCCAACAAAGTCCATGGAAACACTTTCCCAAGGACGGGAAGGAATTGGCAGTGGAGTGTACAAGCCTAGTTTTCTATTGTTGGGCTTGCTTTTAGCACACTTGGTACACCCTCTTACATATCTAGAAACTGTTTCACGCATTTTGGCAAATAGTAGTATCTTTGCAGTTGTGCAACTGTTTTACTTACACCAAAATGACCTGATATCAGGGAAGTATGTGCCTCCCTAATTATGTTAATTCTCTCTGTTTGTGGAATGCATAGCTTTCCCAAATGATACAAGAGTCGGTCCTTAACATAGTAATCCAATTCTTCTACCTTTTTTCCATTACTTAAAGCTGCATATACATCTTTAAAGTCTATATCTTGAGCATATTGTTCAATGTAGCTTTCATGCATTACTGAGTTATGCTTAAGTATAGTAGATGCATTTATGATTGGTCTAGACAACATATCTACAAATTTATTGTGTATGCACCTTTTATATCTGATGACTAAATGAAACTACTGTAGGAAACCCATCCACATATAGTGTCTTGATTGCTGCAATTTAGTTTGTGAGTGTAAGTACTGAAGTGGCTGATGATCAGTGTGTATTATTGTTTCTTTGCCCATTAAGTAATGTTTCCACTTCTTCACACTCTGAATTAATGCATAAAATTCTTTATCATATGTAGGATAATTAACTACTACAGAATTAAAAGTCTCAGAATGGTAGCATATGGGTTTACCATGTTGCATCAACACTGCTCCCATGGCATAATCACTGGCATCTATTTTGATCTCAAATGGTTGTTGAAGATTTGGCAATGCTAGTACTGGTGCTATACTAATTTTTTCTTTCAAGGTGTCAAAGGCTTTATGTTGTTTGCCTCCCCACTGAAACACCTTGTTCAATTCTATTAAAGCATGTAAGGGAGCTGCAATTAAGGAAAAGTTAGCAATAAAATTTCTCCAATATTGTGCTTCCCCTAGGAAGCTTCTAAATTCTGCAGCAGACTTGGGTTTAGGCCAGTTTACAATGAATGCAATCTTAGAGGGATCTATCTTCGATTCACCACCCCCTACAATATGACCCAAATAATTAAAAGATGTTTTACCAAATTCACATTTTGATAATTTAACATAGAGATTTTCTTGCTTCAAAACATCTATAGTCTGCTTTACATGCTTTAAATGTTCTTCCCATGTTTTACTAAATACAAGAATGTCATCTAGATATACAATTACAAAATCATCAATAAAAGGCCTAAGTACATCATTCATAACCCTCATGAAAGTGGCAGGAGCATTAGTTAAGCCAAAAGGCATAACTAGCCATTCATATAACCCTTACTTTGTTTTGAAAGTAGTCTTCCATGCATCTTGCTCTGCTACTCTGACCTAATGGTAACCACTACGTAGGTCCAACTTGGAAAAGTAAACAACCTCTTTTAGCTGATCCAATAGATCATCAATGCGAGGAAGGGGATAACGATTCTTGATCGTTATTTTATTCAGTGCTCGGTAATCAATGCACATCCTCCACGAACCATCCTTCTTTCTCACCAACACTATTGGAGATCCACATGGTGATGTGCTTGGTCTTATGAACCCTTTCTCAAGTAGCTCCTGTACCTACTTCTTGATTTCTGCATTCTCTAAAGTGGATAACTGTACATTCCGATGTTAGGCAATGGAGCATCTTGCTGCAAATTAATATCATGTACAATTTCCCTTTTTGGTGGTAGACCTTTAGGTTCTTGAAATAAAATATCACATTTTGAAATAACTTTTTCTAAATCAGCTTATTGTTTAGCATCACAACCTTCAAATACATTGGTTTTATCAGGTTTCTTTTCCTTTACAACCATCAGCAAAAATTGCTTGTATGAATTTACAATTCTTTTCATCTGCCCTGAGTTTATGAGAGTATATTTATTCTTGAGTTTATGAGCTCTTACAATATATTCGATTCCATCTTTAATGAGTTGATACTTATTTTCAGCTCTATAGAAAATGGCTTTTCTACCATACAAGTAAGGACTTCCTAAAACAATTACACATATATCCAAGGGAACGATATCTAACTCAACCTCATCTACAAATGCTGACCCAAAAGAAAACCTAAGTTTACATTGTCTAGTCACTTGTAGCTTTGCTTTATCACATACCCAACCTAATGGATATGGCTTCTTGTGAGGTGGGGTTAGTAGTCCCAATTTCTTTACAATTTCTTCAGAAATTAAGTTTACTTTTGAGCCACTATCGAACAAAGTATCAATCTTTTGATGCTTGGAAATAACTCTAATATGAAAAAGCTCATGTCTTTTTCTCTCATTTTCTTTACTATCAATAGTTTGTGCAAAATTACTAGTAGATGCTTCAGAATTTTTACCTTTTATACCTGTGGCTGCAACTGTTGTTTCATCACCTGAGTCCAACCCCAAATATTTCTGTATAGCAGCAACAACCTTCTTCTTCTTGCCATCGAACTTCTTGGGTTTCAGCTCCAGATGCAAAGACCAGCAATGTTCATCATCATGTCCATCCTTCTTGCAGTGAGTGCATGAAGGTTTGGGCTTCTGTACAGAATTTTCCTTCCTCTCATTCCATTTTTGCTTCTTCTTTCCCTTGTTCTTGCTTGTAGTGGGTTTTGATGATCCCCCAATCTTTGGCTTCACATTCTTGCCTCTAGCCTCTAGATGGGTATCCTAGACAAATACCTCATCTATGCTAGTAGGGTTAAACATGAGAATGGTGTTCCTTAAATAGCTGTGTAGACCACCTATATACTTCAACAAAGTTTCAGGTGAGTCTAAAGAAATGCCTAGAATCAAAGCTCTTTTTCTAAATTCTTGGGTGTAGCTTTGTACACTTTTCCCTTTTAATTGGCGAAGAGTTTTCCAACTCATCATAGCTTGCTGCATATAAGCTAGTGGATAGAATTGTTTTTTAATTGCAGAAACAAATTCACTCCAGACAGAAAGAATTTTACCATGCTTCTTCAAGTCAGCTTGTGTCCTGCCTTCCCACCATACCAAGGCAGTTCCTCCAAGGCGTAGGCTAGCCAACTGAATTTTACTCCTGTCTAAATCAATATTCTGCACCTTGCAATACACATCAATCTATCTGATCCAATTATCTAGCTTCTTTGCATTTAACTCTCCATCATAAACAGGCAAATAAATTTTAACATCTAATTTAATCAAATATGTTTTCTTCTTTTTATTTTCAGGACTATCAGGAGGTGTGGATAGAGGAGCCTCTTTTCCTTTTCCTTTGCCTTCAAAATGGCCATCTAGAAGAAATTATTCTATTCCTTTGTCTTGTTTGGAAGTTAAAGAATCTTCACTTCGACCTTTCTTAAATTCTCTATACATTTCTTCTACCATGGCTCTCATGGTCATCAAACTGTCCATGAACCGATTTTGATTCCAAGGGGTTTTCTTCTGCCATTTTCCTCCTAGGATAGACTCTACCAAATTGTCGGTTAGTTTTAACCAATTCTCCTTCTCCTAATTTAAGCTTTGACCTAGTTATCATTCACAAACAGTCCAGCACAAGCTTGTCTAACCTTAGCAACCTAAAGCTCTGATACCACTTGATCTGATAATGAGATCTAAGACAACAATAAGGTATTACAGACTTATGTGCATGGATTTGTCTATGTCATTTTAAGCAATGGATCGATAAGATTGTGAAATGCATAGACAATGAAGCAGTAAACAAAACATAATAGACAACACATAACACAAAAAATTTAATGAGGAGTTCACCCAATACTCCTGGGCTACATCTCCTGGTCCAGCCTTTAGTGGTGGCCTCTCTATTATGTCTTCAAGAAGAGTTATTTTTACAACAGTGAGCTCAACCTGAGCCTCACACACAACAAAATACAATAATAAGAGCTTTACTTGAACCTCTCAAGTTTTCTATGAGTACACAGACTCCCTCAATGCTCTCTGTCTTTGTCCTAACTCTGTCTCGGCATTTGCCTGCAATACTGCCTCCCTTTCTTTGCTCTCTGTCTGTGGCTTTAAAGCCAACGCTGCCTGTTCATTTCAGGTTCCCGTCTCTCTGTCTCCCAACCTCTGTATGCTTTGAATCATTTCTTAATGCATAGATAGGAGGTGGCCACCCATTCTGTAATGCCAGAGTGCTTAGGGCCTCTGCAATGCCTAAAACAACTGTGCTCTGTTAAACATAGGGAAAATGGATTTTAACATAGAAAGTCCGCCAAAACTCAATATATCAGACTTCAAAAATTCCTTAAATCCTCCCTATTCTCCCATCGGGTTCACCTATTGTCTCTGTCGTAAATCGCAATGGCTTTGTCCCTTTGTGTTTCATAAATATTTAAAAACTGCGAAAATGCATTATAAATGGCTTTTCCTCTAGACTTGAAACTATATCGGATAGCCTTAAGGTATCCTTTTGGGTCCTACATATCACATCAGTGCTTTCCCCTTCACATTTCATTTAACAAATGAAACTACAAAATGCATTAAAACACACTGAAAAATCCCGCATACCGGACTTTAAAAAATATACACTATCACCCATTTTTCCATCGGGTCTGGCTATCGTGAGTTATGCTGGTATCGGCCCCGCTTCGTTAGGTTGCTTCAATTGCAATATTGCAATCACTCATCGCAATAACCCCTGGGCCATTGTAAGCACTTTTGCAATCCACGATAGCGATTCGGCGATATAATATGGGCCATCGATTTGCGTGCTTGATCGATGGTCCAGATTAACTCCGCCAATGGTCGTCGCAAGCCTTATGTGGATCCTGCCGATACCCATTGATCGTTGTCGCATCTCCTATGTGGATCTCGCTGATCCCTGTCAAAGGTCACCACTGATTACGATCCGCCGCTCAGATCTAGACCATTGATTGGCTAGATCTGATGGCTATTGTGCATCAATTATTCTGCCTCTGTTACTCTATTTTTTCACTAATTTCATGGGTTTTTTTGCCTCCCGATAGTGGTTTGAAAGGCTTCCTTATGCGATTTTTCCTTGGTTTTTCGCATGATTTCTTTAAGTTTTGAAAACAAAGAGTGTTTCTTGGATCCATTTGGATCAATGGAAGCCATAATGCCTATGGAATATATCGTGCCTAGTCTGTGCATAGCAACGCTCACAGGTATGATGGATCGCGAAGCCCTGGAGGAGAGGCTTGCGCAGCTAGAAGAGCTTGAAGAAGAACAGTTTTTGGTTGGATTCCACCAGCAGGTCCAAAAGTAGCACGAAAAGGCATGGCACGACTGACACACCAAGCTGCGCACATTCAAGGTAAACAATCTGGTTTTGTTATATGATAGTAAGTTTGATAAATTCCCAGGGAAATTCAGAATGCATTGGTTAGGGCCGTATATTATTAAGGAGATTATAGATGGTGGCGCGATACAACTAGTAAAATTGAATGGCGATCCCTTCCCAGGAAGAGTGAATGGAAATCGTTTGAAGCCATACACAGGTGGCCCTACCACCTGACTAGTTGACCAAGGCACAGTCTTAGTGCTCTAGGCAGCTGAAAGGAGGCGTGGGACTATAAAATACTATGCTCGGGAATTGCGCGATGTTAGGACTGCGTGCAGTAGTGAAGTGTCATAGGGTCCGCGACATCGCAAAGATAGCTGCGCTGGCATGTAGGTCTGTGGAAAAGTGACCGTTATAGTCACTATTCACGATGTGATGCTTGGTTTGAGGCCAAATGGAGCAGGCAACAGGCATTTAAGGTGAAATTTATGGGCTAGATTCTTGAAAATCTACCGCCAATCTAGCATTAATGGACCGAATGTGGGGGGAATGGTCAAATTCAAATTCGAAAGGTGCTATAAATTACAAGTGGTTGTCTAGCAAACAACACTTGGAAATTTGAGAACTGAGTTGTTGCGCGCTCAGGTATTCATGAACTGAGACTTATTCGATATTCTGAATGTGAATTCCTTATTTGAGCAATTACGAGAGACACTAAGAGAACTGTGGAATAGCATTATGTCAGCACCCGAAGAAGCCATGGACATAGGAGTAGTGATAGCCAAGAAAGTCACGCAGGAAATTGTGGAAGTAGGAGCCCCAGAGAGCACTAGAATAATCGTTGAGGTCCCTAAATCACCACGCATGCTGAGACCTAAGAAGGACAAGTAGGGCATGATACTAGTGCATGTCTTGCCCAGAAATCCATAGAGGACCAAGCTCACATTGGAGGAAAAGGGGAAGGCCATTAACTTGGAGATCGATGAGGGGGAAGAGTTTGAAGAAATCCTGGTGGAGGAGGAGGATGTAGAAATGGAAATCAAAACCCAGGGTGCGGACCCTATGGTCCTGAAGTTGTCCATTCAAGTAGAGGAACCGATGGAGGCATGTGTCCAAAAGTTAGCCACAGTGGTGCGTGAAGCACGAGCAGAAATGGCTAGGGTTTAGCTGGAGTTGAACCTGCAGATATCAGAACTACAGTTGAAGGCTCAACCTTCAACTCTGTTAGATGTCAAAGAACAACACACCACCACGGTCACAATAGCAATGGTGGTGGTTGATTTTACAGTGACATACTACATGAAGTTGTTCGAACAATCGTTTGAGGTCTTAACCACCCTGCAGGAGGACTTGAACATAGAGCACCTAGAGACAAAGGCATGCGAGATCTAATAGAGATACGATGAGGTAAAAGGGACCGCGCAGACGGTTGCCCTTACATAGAGGCTTGCAAGGATGTAGCAGGCAAAGGCGCTCAAGGAGCAGGTGGATGCCGCTCGAGCATAAAGAGGCAGTTTTGAAAGCACGCCTACAACCATGGATCAATGAGGCTTATACAATTACAACCTCCATTGAAGCAAAGCTCGTACAACTGCAAGCAACTCAGGAGAGGATTCAGGGCAGCAGTTCAACAGCAGCAGTCACCGAACAGTGTGTGGAGGAAGCTCAGCAAGCAACCACTCAGTGCGTTGCCGAACTTGCAGTGATCCAATCAAAGTTGGGAGGTCTTCATGCTAAGATCTCCACACTTGTAGAGTGACTCGATGGCGAGTCATGATGTTTGTGTTGGGGGCCTATTTGGCGCGGGATCCCCCAAGGGCAGTTTTGGGGCTAAGAGCCTAGATTTTGGTCCGATTTTGTAATTCCAATGTACTAAAGACTCCACATTTTATGGGCGCGGAGTGTGTAGTTGTTAAAGAGTCATAGGGTTGACTACCCTTATTTTGATAATGTAATGTTGGCTGTAGAAGATCTACCCATGGTCCGCGGAGCATGGGATTGTATAAATAGAGCAAAGCTCTAAGTAGATTGATAACAGAATAGGAAATAGATGAATAATGAAGATATATGCGAGATAGCTATGAAGTGTAAAGTCTAGTTTTGGGTCGTAGCGTAGGAAGAGGCTCTGTAGCTGAGTGCGCAAAGGCCTAGTAGTTCACAGTTGAGTGCATGGACCCCTGCAACTGAGTGTGTAGGGCGAGTCGAGTCTGTAATCATCTGGAAGTATTAATAAAGAGAAGTTTCTATCAATTCTGCATCTTTATTTCTTGTTTTATGCATCTGTTATATTAGGTATGAATTTCACTTCTAATGCTTATATGATGCATGAATGTGTATAATTGTATTGGTTAAGTGAACGCAAGTTAGAATATCTGTATACGCGAAGATAATAAGATAAGTAATATACTTGGCATAGTTTGGGAAACATCACAGTTCGCTTCCCTAGCACTGCGAAAGCATCTTAGCCCTTGGTTAGGGCTACGCGAAAGCCAATGGTAACAAATCGCGAAGGTACTGAAGGTTAGAACAGAGCATGAAGTGACCTGCGCGAATGCAAGGTCTAGTTGGAATAAACTGACATCACAACCATCTCAAGGGTGTCGAAACTTGGTTCCAACATCCCCCCATACTGATTCGGGTGAGGCTTCAGTCTGCGCTCCATAGGCTAATGCTGAAAGGGCTAGTAGTGTAGGGATTTGTTTGGCTAAATAACTCTAAACCTAGGTCAAGCCCCCATAAGCCAACATGTACACAATACCTCGTTAGAAAGATCTATCCAAGAAATACAAATTTCGACTTCAAACATTGGGAAAAGCCTTATTTTTGCACATTTTCCAAAAAAAATGTCGTTTAGGGCCTCAAAACGACTTTGGAAGTTTAGGACTCAAAAACCTGCCAAAAATAGTAAACTGTGCTACAATTAAGGAAACTAAAAAATTGAAAGAAACAATGGTGGGGGTCCAAATGGAATAGGCAAGTGGTCACCAATATCCACTTGGATCAGTCCTCCCCCCTTAGAAAGCAATGGTCCCCATTGCATTGAGTGCCTACACAAGATGGGGAAACTTCTACTGAACTTGGTCCCTGGTGAGCCACTTGCCTGGGTGTAGGAGTTGGCTAGCTTTGACAAATCGATACAATTGCATTTTATGTTGGCAAGTATTCTTGATCTTTGTGTCCATGATCCGGTCCATTGTGGCCTATTCCATGCAGTCTGGGTTTAACTTTGTTGGTGTGAATTATTCTGCAATGTCTAATGTGTCCAGTAATGGTGGAAAGTATGGTTGAAGGCGGTCCACATAGAACATTGGGTGCAGGCCAAGGAATGGTGGAATGATAAGCTCAAAAGCATTATCCCCTATAACCTTGGTGATGGTGTAAGGTCCATATCAGAGCGGGTGAAGCTTTTAGTTGGGTCCAGTGAGGAGCTCCTTCTACAAATGTAACCAAACTTTGTCGCCCACCTAGAACTTGTGTGGCACCCGATGCTAATCATGAAGTTGCTTTTACTTCACATTAGCTCTATCAAATATGTCATGAACCTACTGGCAGATGTGGTGAATGCACTCAATGAATTTGTTAACCATGTCATCTTTAGTCTAGACATGAACCGAATCTACCAGAGTAGGTGCAAATGGTATGACCACATTAATGGGACATAGTGGCTGGAATCCAAATCACACCTGAAAAGGGTTGTGGCCAGTTGAGCTATGGAGATCTCTGTTGTAGATGTGTTGGACATAGGGGAGGATTTCATCCCATGTATGTGGATGCTTCGAGTTGTACATGCACAAAATGTGTACGATCATCCTATTGATGACCTTTGTTTGGCCATCAATTTAGGGGTGGAAAGTCGTGGACTTAGTGAGATTGGTATCCAACATTGACCAGAGACTTGACCAAAATGTACTTAGGAACCTGTTATCCCGATCTTGGATAATGAACTGTGGGATCCTAAATTGTACCCACACCCATTCAAAGAAGAGCTTAGCAGTGGCTTCTACTGTGATACTCTCTTGTAGGTCACCAGAATGGTCATCTTAGAGAATTTTTTGATGACCATGAAAATGCAATCATTGCCATGCTTAGTAGAAGGAAGGCTTGACATGTACTCCATGGAGATGGATTCCCAAGGTCAACTAGGAGTAGGCATAGGAGTATATAGGCCTTTCTTCTTTATGGTCAGTTTGGCAATGACATAGGCATTGCAAGATTCGATGTAGTTCCCAACATCCCGTCGAAGGTTCGGCCAATAAAAATAATTTTGCAACACTGCCACTATTTTCTCTACCCCGAAATGTCAAACGACCCAAATGTAGTGTGCCTCCCAAATCATCTTGGAACACTCGCTTGAAGGAACATATAGGTGACCCATGTGTCATAACAGTGCATCCTAGAGGTGAAAATTTGGAACTTGCTTGCCTTCCATGAACGTCTAGTATGTGTTGCGAAATTCTGGATCACTCTTGTAAAGATGTGGCCACCTTGCAGTCTCATGCCCACAAGAGTCAAGTACAAAGGTCAGCACCATGACCGGCGGCTGGCTGAGATAGTCTGCAACATTGTTCGTGCTTCCCTTCTTGTACTTATTGTTTAAATGGAACTGTTGCATTTATGTGGACCATTTCTGTTGAATACCATTCTACAACTTCCCTTTGTCATTTCCCTTGTTGGTTTCTGACTCAGAGTCAAAGCATGCATCTGATTCAGAAGCCTTCAGCTCAGCCATCAGTGATTCCTTGTCTTGAAACTCACTTGTGCTGTGAGTGGGGCTCTTATGGAACTCACACCATTTCACCATTTCTTTATGTCCTTACTTGTCTTCAAGGTGTTGTTCTTCACTTGTGGCTTCAGTGGGTTGTCCCGGGTCACCCCGCCTTGGTTTTTTCCTTTTTCTATGGCTTGGGGGCACCTTTCCCTTGCTTGAAATTTATAGATCCAAAGTCTCGCTTCTTTTTTTTAAATTTTTGCTTGATCTTAACATCACATCGATGGGCGACGCTAAGAAAGGAGATGTCTAGGAACTCCATCTCATCTTGGATGTACTTATGTATACAGTCGATACTTGAGTACCAAATGTCCCTCAAAATCATTGATACCTAGGTTCGTGCGAAGGGTATGGAAAACATTTGTGAACTCTGACGCATATTAGTTCCTTCCTTACCACAACTTCGTCCATTTTATTTATTTATCTTCATAGTTCCTAATAGGGTAATTTTGTTCCTTGATGGCGTCTCAAAAATAATTCCAAGTGGGTGCGGCTAAAAACAGTGAGGATTCCCTCTCATCCTTTTGTTCACAGTAGGTTTCCCCAATCCTTGACATGTGTGGTGACTTTGCGAAGTGAAAAAGTAATATTTTCCCAATTGGAAAAGTCATGAACTAAAAAATATCCTTCCAACAGATTTAACCATCTATCTATGGTTGTTGCATCTATTTGACCTTCAAATATGGGAATATCAAAGTTAAATTGTACCTTAAAAGGAGTGGCGCCTCCAGAGTGGATGTTGGATGAATATGCATCGCCTGTGGGTATCCACTAAAGGATCTGGGGAAATTTATTCATTATCATGTTCCTCTATCGCTCGAGGGATTCCTAGAGCAATATTTTGAAAGGATCTCCTGCCCCCTTGTCTTTCTTTTCTTCCACCATGGGAGGTCATTGCGGTTTGTGAGGCTGGTCTTGTAAAGGTTCAACTAGTTCAAGCCTTAACTCCTTATACGCTGACCTCGTTGGGGAGATGAAAATAAAAATAGAGAAAGATCAGAACACTGTTAACACTGATCCAGAAATACACATATACACCAAGATGCAACAAAAGTAAAACTTCATTTCATTCATATCAAAGAATTGAAATATGATTACATACAGAAATTGAAATAATCTAGCTCTGGTGATGGTAGCTTATCTCTAAGAAGATATGTGGAATATACATGCCTATAAATTGTGTTACATTGAGGCTCGAAGGCCTATTTATTATTTAGAAATAATGGAAAACCCTAAACATCCAAAAATCTAACCCTAGTAGATGGAGCGCCAAAACTATGGGCCCCGTTTGGGTAAATTGGTACATCAACTTCCCAGGGTTGTAACTTTGACATATGATCTCTATTTGATGCGAAAAATACCTCATTACAAAAATCTATCCAAAAAAATGTCTTTTAGGGCCTCAAATTGGCTCCGGAAGTTCAGGACCTGAAAAACTGCCAAAAATAGTAAATTGTGCTACAATTAAGGAAACTGAAAAAATGAAAGAAACAATGGTGGGGGTCCAAGTGGAATAGGAGGGTGGCCACAAATATCCACCTGGATCACTCTTGGTCCCCAAAATCCTAAAAAATTCTTTGAAACGGATGGTTTGCTCTTGCTTCTCTAGGTAGTGAGAGAATAGTTTAGGGTTTGCAGAGATGAGGCTATGGTTTCTTATGACAACCTTGGGACTTGTTAGTTCTTCTCTGATATACATAGGCTCACTTTCTTCCTTGGCCATAAATTTCTTCACTTCCTTAGCCCTTTCTTCCTCATGGAAAATCCAAGAGGCTAAGGCCATTAGCTATACATCTCCCAACCTTGACTTGGGGTCCCAGAAGTTCATGTCTGTGAGGATCATGTTGTGCATGTAGAACTCGACTAGTTTGGCCTTATATTTAATGCTTACTTGTTGGAAGAAGTCAATGAATTTCCTATAATCCTAAAATGGGAGAGAGCCATATTATGCCAATTTCTTGATTGGAAATTGTAGCCATTGTTCTTTGAGGAAGATTGTATATGATTTGGAGAACTACCTGCATAGGATGGCTTCCATGGACAAGATTTCCATTGTTGCAATTTGTTCTTCCCTTTCCTATAAATTATCTCTTAACCTTTAATTTTATAGTTGGAACTGCTCCCGCATAATTTATTCTTTTAATCTCAAGTTAATCATCGCCTTACCCATCTACTTCATCCTTTCCTCCATGAGACCTACATCCAGCTCTCTTTGACTTGGAAATCTACATCCACTAGTAGGTTTGACTTCTCCCCTTTTCTAACTCAAGGAGGATGGGGATTACCAAATTTTAAGGTATAATGTGTCCCTCTTCATAAAAATTGTAATAGGATCCAAGATTAGGCTATGGATTAGGCTCTTGGATTCCTTGTCGACCTTCTTATCCCTCTTGAGGTGTTGTTACCCCTTCCTGTAGCAGTTTCTCATTATCTTGTAGCAATTTAGTTCTTTTCTGTAGCTGTTCAATTTATGCTTGGAGTTGTTTGGATGTGACTTCCCTAGTGGTTGGCCTTCTTATGTATGTCTAAAATTGATTTCCCTTGGTTTTGAAGGAGGTGACTTCCTCAATTTTCTCTTTGCCTCATCCCAAATATCCTTCTTGGTGGATGATAGATTCCTCAATTGTGATTGGGATTTTGGAAGGAGGATGAGGATTTCCTTGTTTGATCCTAGTGCTTTTCCTCCTTTTTAAGTATAATGGGCCCTACTTGGGATACCTCCTTTTTGGTTTTATGTGTGTTCTGCCTCCCCTCTTGAGAGGCTTACCTACTGCGCTTGTTTTCTCTTCTTCTGAGGTTTGGAGGCTCCCCAAGGGTCTCCTTTGCTACCTCTTGTTTCCCTTCCTCTCTTCTCAAAATTTTTCTTCAATTTCCCCCTTCTTCTCTTCAACCTCTTCTTCAACTTATTCTTCTTGTTCACCTTCTTACTTAGTAGCACTAGATTTGGTAGTATCTTCATGTTCTGCTAGAGATTGGGACTGATTCTCAATGAAGGCCTCCCTATCCATGTCGACAAAATCATTCCATAGCACAGGGCTCTTGAGGTGACTTAACCCATTGATAGTAATGATCGTTATGAGTCCATTACGGGAAATGTACTGGTGTTTCCATTCTCATGCCATCTAGCTCATTTAAATAATAGACTGAAGGAGAAAATGTGGAACATTGAGCCTGCTTGTGATGGGAAATTCTATTTGGAACCTCAAATCATAGAGTAGCCTAAACTGATAGGCATACACAACACTTAACCTTCCTTCAAAATATATGTACTTTAGGATGTTATAAGCCACTTCATCCCATGGGTAAGGAAGGATCTCCCTTCTAACTCCATTCTTGTCATCAACTAGCTTTTATTCATGGAGGAAGATTCTTTTCTTAACTGTGATGGCTTATGTCATTTCTTCCTTGCCCCATCTAACTCATAAAGGTATGGTGGTCACTCTGCTAATGAGCTCTACATTCAAATGGATGGCAAGTCCCCTTACAATAGTGGTGGCATTGTCTTCCCCTTGAGAGTGAAGGGCCATGGAAAATTCATGGGTTATCTCATCATCATACCCCTTTAATTTTTCAAAGAACCCCATCCATTGGTGGCTTAGGAAGATATCTCTAATAGGAGGGTGTTGATGGATTATGTTAGTGTCTGTGGGCTCCCTTCTATTGAACCCCCCCACCCCGTGTTTGCTACTATTACTTCCCTAGGTGTTCTCAAAGAATTTTCTATGAAGGGTTGTGTTTTGAGCAACTTAGAGTTTTGAGAGAGGGGTGAGAGGGTTAGTACTCTTCTTCTGGTTAGAGGGAGGATATTTGTATGTCAAACTTCAAGTAAACTACATTTTTTTCCACCTTGCCTCCCTCATATGGAAAAAAATGACTTTTTAAGATAAATTCAGTTTTACAAGGGTTTCTATAGGATTTTGTACAAGAATAATTTTAACGAAATTATTTCATTTCTTTGACCATGGAAGGTGAGGAGAATGTGTGACTTACCCTTCCCTAGATGATTTCTTCATGATTGTGGGGATTTGGAGGAAAATTCTTGTCAATTCAAACCCTCTTTCACCTCTCGGCCCAATCCTGTAGCATTGTTCTGCAATCATGTAGCAATTTTCTACGATCTTGTAGTAGATGCCTTCGATTCTATAACACCTACTAGTTGACGTTGTAACTTATTTGTAGCACTCTAGGGGACCCCTCATCCTAGCTAGCTCAACTCTAGATGTCTTAGTGGGCCTCTATTACCATTTTGGGAATGAGCTTCTCAGTACAAATGAAATTGGGCCTATAGTTTTTATTTCCTCTTGTGATAATGGGCTCAACAAACTTTGTGAGATGGTCCCTACATACCATATACATATTTCCTCTTTTGGACTGTTGGCCCTACTCCTTATAATTATCACCCTCTCATATTTTACTTTTCCATGTTGGATGGCAGGGTGAGTTAACTACACTTTAACTATTTGAGGGTGGCCAAGTTTACTAGCCACCTCTAGCCTATAAATCTCGTTCCTCATTCATTAAAAACACTTTTGAGCCATTATGCACTTAAAGGAAGAGGCAAGGAGTGTCATACCTAAGCCTACCTGGTGATGTCGAGTTATTGTTGTTTCCTACATGATACTTCTGGACTGATCGGTATGCTGGCCTTTGGAGGTGTTATCTTTCATGTTGGTTGTTTCATGCACTAGTCCTTTCTCTAAAAAAAATATTTTTATGCCTATTCTCTAATAGGTGCCTGATTGAGTGAAGTCTACTGATGTACATTCTTCAAGTTATGGATTGATTTGTTGTTGTTGGAAATGAACAGTGACCCTATAACAACTCCTCAAGAGTTATGTGGCTGCCTAAGATCATAAATATGTTCCTTTAATGCTTCAGGATGACTAAGTCTTCGCTTTGGTACTATCAACTTTCTTCAACTATGGTTTTGTAAGGTTTGTGTAGGCTTTATAGGATTAGATCCTTTCCTATAGAAGTCACACACACCCCTTGAAAATAACAATATTACTCATGAAATGCATTCATAGGTTCTAATAATTCATGGTGAGCCCATTGACAAGGTTTGCAAGCTTTGGTGGTGGTGAAAATTATGGAAGAAGGGGTGGAAATGGATTTTTGTCATGAACAAAGATGAAGTTTTGGATATGTTAGGGTCATTAGTTTTCATAGTCAAATGTATTTTCCATGTCTTCTAATTTTTAGTTTTTGAATAATTTGAGCCTATGACCACCGCTGTTGTTATAGTCTCAAAGGTCATTGTCCAACATTGTCAAATTTCTATTATAAAGGGTTCACCAAAAGCATGAGGGAGTGTTAAGTTAATGGGAGTCATAGTCACTGCGCAATTGCTGCGTAGGTGGGTATCAACCATTTAGGAGGTTTGCAAGAGCTGGAGACCATAGTTAAAGAGTTATACACCATCACAGAGCCATTGCAAGCCTACCCATTTGATCCATCTTTCTATAGGAGGTGTGTAACCATACAAAGCATGGAGTGCTACTCAGACTGTTCGCTGCAGAGTGCTACACAAAATACCTTGTTTTAGCCATTGGTTTGAAAAGAGGATTCTGACTACATGGAGCCAAATTTTGAAAGACAAAGGGGTTTTTATCAAGAAAAAAACCAAAGAATAATAATCTCTTCTAGTTTCTTCATAGGGTGTCATACATCGGGAGTTTAAAATGCTTCTTTAAGGCCTATTTTTCAGAATGTGTATTTTTTGGTTTTAGTTATGATTTTGCAGAACAGATTCTGAGGAGATGGGGAAGAATTTGAAGAAACTGAGAGATATTTTATTAAGAAGAAGCTCATAGACAAAAGAATATCTTAGAGTTTACAAAGGTGTTACTGTTTGGGAGTTACACGCATCACTTGGTGGCCTATTTTTGCTATTTTTGTTGACATAATGATGAATTTTTTGGATTTCGGTTTGAAAATGTGGAAATGTATAGATATTTTTCATTATGGAGGTTTCTGGTGTATACTATAATTTCAATGGAGTATCTATAACCACCTTGTTTGATTTGAGGTGGGAAGAAAGTGCCAAACACAGTTTTGAAATTTTGATGCACAGGTGCCGCCCAATGTTGTGCATGTGTTGCACACAGGTGAAATGGGGTGTTTTGAAGATGCTAGTTGTCAAAGAGTGTGTGGAACGGTTCATTTCCATCTCATATGCCTACTCAGCACCCAATCATCAGCCAAGTTGTCCTCCAGCACACAAGAAAGCATGCCAACATGGAGTTGCTGCGCAGCACAGTCTAAACTGCTTTTTCCATTTTCATCATCAATCTGAGATTTCAATGTCAGGATAAGATCTTGTGGGATAAGACTATTATCTAGATAGGATTAGTGGGATATTATTTAGATAGGATAGAATAAAATATTTTATGTTTTTCTAAAAAGACAAAGCTGCAACTTTTATGCTTTATTTAGTTTTTGGTTTGAAAAAATAGTATGTGGATAATTTTGAACTGATTCGATCCACTTAGTGGATAAATGATACATTGTATCTAGTATTTTAGTTTCCATGCAATGAATTCAACCACCTAGTGGTAATTTTAAATTCCTTATTGTATTTAAGGAGGACAAGACATGAAAAATGGTTCGGTTGGGTTGAGAGTGTTAGAGGCTAGACTACTTTTCTGTAAGTTTTGTATCTTTGTTGAATGAATTGAAGAAGGCAGGTGCATATTTATATAGTGATACCTTGCTACTATGTGAATTGCACCATATCCCTGATTCATTCAAACCTATAACAATGCTATGATCTAAGTAGTCCTGCCCTATGCACCCAACTTAAACAAATCAAAATCAAAACATCTTATGATCATCATAACCAACTTAAAATCGAAACTCTATCAATCATTTAGTTGATTGATAGAAGTAACCTAGAGGGAGAGCCCTCTCCAAGGCTAGGGGGTTGCACATTAGCCTAAAAGGGGTTTGTGGTTACCTCTGAGATTTCCCTCCTAAGCCTAGAGAAATTTACAAAGTGCTAACAAGATGGAAAAATGGATAAATGGATAAATGGTGTGGATGAGGGATGATGGAGGTGTAGTGGACTTATATTTTCATTCCCCCAAGGAAAACATGAGATCTGACCCCTATCCTTATGCTGATCACAATCCTAAATCAATTTGGGTCAATCCTATAGCAGTTCAGGACAATCCTGTAGCACTACAGGATTGAGGTAGAATTGTATGAGATGGGTTGCCTGATGATGGATGAATGTAGAGGGATATGGGTGGAATGAAGAAGGACATGCAAGAGGATGGCTTGGGAGGTGGAAAAGTGGAATGTGGAGGTTTTATCTTTTGACTTTTGTCCCTTTGGCCATGACTAGAATCCTGCAAAAAAACTAGTTAGTAGAAATAGTGTAAGATCTCCTTTGCTTCTGTGTTGCATTCTTTTCCTTTATATATATCTATATATATATATATATTTCTCTCTTTTTTTTCCTTCCTTTTTAAAGACATGTAGGTTGCCTCTAAAGAGGTTTTCAATAAGCAGGCCTGCCCAGGTGTCTCAAGGGATGTTTTCACCTAGGGATCTTTTATCTATTTTTTCTCCTTTTTTGCTCATGGGCTTCCGCATAGAGGTTTTCAACCCTAGAGTTGGCCTTGGGTTTCTCATGGATTTTTTCACCTAGGGATTTTTATTTTTCTTCCTTTTTCCTTTTTTTTTCTCTTTTAATTTTAAATTTTCCTTATTTTGTTGATTAGAGGCTGGATGAGCTAAGGGTTGTGAGACCCCTAATTAAATTCAACTCCTTGCTTATTGAGTTGGTCAAATCCTCCCTTGACAAAGGTTTCTTACACAATTTTAACTGGTAATCATTAATAAGAAATGGAATGCCTTCCTCATCAAATGTTCTTATTTGGACAAATCCATTCTCATAACATTCTTTTACTAGGTAAGGACCCAACCACCTTTTCATTGATTTTCCTTTGAAATCTTTGAACATGGAATCATACAGAAGGGCCCAGTCACCCTCTTGGAAGGTTCTTTCTCGAATTATTTTATCATGCCAAATATTATTCAGTAGTTGGACTACCTTAGTGTGCATGAGAGCCTACTATCTGAACTCATCCAAACCATTGAGCTAGAGCAAAATTTCTTGCTTAGTTGTAGTGAGATCTAAATCTAATTGTGTTACCATCCTCATGGTGTTGTATTCAAACTCAATGTAGAGCATTATCTTCTTGACATAAACTATCTCAAAAGGAGTGAATCCAATGGTGGTTTTCCAAGTGGTATTGTAGGTCCAAGTGGCCTCTACAAGTTGATCTTCCCAATCCCTCCTATTGTTGATGAAAACCTTGGTCAAAATGCTCTCCAAGTTTCTATTTGTGACCTCCACTTGCCCATTCACTTGAGGGTGATAGGAAGTATATTTCCTATGTTTGATGTGGTGTTGTTCCATGATGCCTTCAATAAGATTTGAGGTAAACTAATCTTATTAATTAGTGATCAAATCCCCTGGAAATCCATAATTGTAGAAGATGTTCTCTCTTAGAAATTCAGACACTTTATGCTTGATTTCTACGTTTATTGCCTTTTTCTTTAGCGCACTTTGTCAAGTAATCAGTGCACACGATTATATATCTCTTTTTCCAATATGGGGGATGCCTAATGAAATCCATGCCCCATTTCTCAAATGGCTCTAGAGTCACTTGAGTCACAGGGAAATTTCATCCTTGGGTGTAGTTTTATACAATAAAATGACCTCCTCATTATCTCAGAGGAGAAAGACAGTCTGGTTAAAGACATGACCTAATTCAGAGACCTATTTTCCAAGGTAACGCTCCCCAGAAACATGCAAGAAGAGTTATAACGCTCTCCATGCTTGAGCCAAGGGCGTTCGTCCCTAGGGAAAGTCACTTTTTTGCCTGAAGGACAATGTTATCCAAGTTTTGTGAGATTTTGGAGGTCAAAGAATAGGTTGAGTGGGGAGTCTCGTGAAAAGGGAAAGAGCAATAAAGCGAGGAAACATCCTAGATTTTGCCTCAATGGAACTCATGAGACAATTGGAAAGGATAAGCCTCTCATCATCTATATATTGGAGGCTTGGGCATTGTGATTGAGGTCGAATGGTTGTCAAATGATTGTCGAAACTTTGTATGAGATATAGTTGTTATGCTGCCAAGAGGTTGAGAGAGAGAGAGGAGAGCTTGAGGACTAGAGGAAGCTTGATCCAACCAAGATGGTTGTAATCATTCTTCTTCAATCTAATAATATAGATTTGCTATTGTGTTTTCTACTTGATGGTGTTGATGTAGTGTTTATATACATGTTGATTCAATACCATAATTTATAAGTAGCTTAGATACATGTCTTATATCTTTATGTATGAATGATTTAATTTCCAGAGTTTATATGCTGTAGGATTACTCTCTGTCTTGTTTATGTGCAGGTGCTGATCTAGGAGCTAGCAGAAGGGTCTTCCACTTTGCTACATTGTGTTCTCCAACAGGGCTGCACCAAGGACTGAGGTAATCTCTCTTCTTCATTTTGATTATTATGCATTGATATGGATATATGTATGCTTCTTTGTGACAATTGCAGTTAATCTGAAACATTCTTCCTTGGATCCCGGGAAGATCCTTGAGGGTATTCCAGCCACAACTACCCGTGCATTAATCCCTATATCAGAATTGGCAACTCTGCTGGGGAATATACTTAGTTCCTGGTTTTTACCTCCCAAGTTCCCAGATCTCTCTTTCTTTCTAGGCCTTCTTGTTCTTCTTGGTTCCCATTCTGACCACTTAGGACACTTCACAACCTTATTTACTGTGCTCAGCCTTTGATCAAACCCTGAATGACTTTGTTTACAACCTCTACTCCCGTAATGCACCCTAGTTTTGTAAAACAATCAGTTATAACTCTCCCTAGGCTTGTATATAAAGGGTTAGTCCTACCGCTAATGCTTTGTAGCCTCTCCCAATTTGCGTTAGCCAGCCAATATATTGATCAGTAGCCTGCTCTGTGAATTCTTGGGTTGGGAAGTTTCTTATAGTTTGTTTTAAGGATTTGTAGGTGTGCATTGTTCTTGGTTGCCTATTTCCTGATCATTTTTTATTTGTAGATAAATATCTTAACTACATTTGTTTTATGAAAAAAATAAAAATAAAAAAATTGTTTATTATTTTTTGTTTTAGTTGGTTAGATTTTGCATCTATATATTGGGTTAGTTGTTAGAGAGTTTTGCATGTCTACAAATTTCACATGTGTTTAATACATTGGATGCATGGTGCTGAATTGATGTATAAATGATTCTCTCATTGTAGAAATAAGTCATTCATCGAATTGAAATTGAAAAGCATTTTCTGCATGGTTTGCATCAGAGTCTCACAAAACTCCATACGTCAACACCCCTTCCGAAGACATTAATAAAATGCCTCTAAAATCTATCTTGTAATAAAAGAAATCAACAACTCTTTTTTGAGTATACAAACATGTTAGCCTAGGATAGGATCTTGGGCTAGGCAGTTGTGAATTAACTACCCAAGATCGTAAAACTGAGACTAGTATCGTTAAAGAGGGTAAAATATTGTTGCACTCATACTATTCAAGACCGCTCTAGTCAAAGCAGAGTAAAATGTGAGACAACATTGGAATGTAACAGAAGGTAGCCCACCTTAGATTGCATCTCCATTGGGTATTCTATGTATTAGGGATCCCTTCGGGGATAACGAAGCTGAGTCGGGGACTCAGGTATCCTTCCCACACATCATGCTGTGTATGACATGTCCCCCCTGGTGGTGTCTGTGATTTGAGGTAACCATAGTGGCCAGACGTTTTTAGGGACGAACATAAGATGACTAGGGCACGCTGCCCTGGTACCTAGACATACGAACCTACTCTATATTTGGTTTTTGGGAGGGTGCTTATCTTCACAAGAGTACTTGCCTCCTTAATCTAAGGTTTGGGAAAAGATTAAGAGTAATCTTAACTATACATTTGGTCAACTCTCTCTTTTAGCCATTGTGATAGTGGATTTCATCTCCAACAAATGGTGGTTATCAAACAGAGTCATATCCCCTGACTGTTTTTTGATTGACTTTTAGAGTATTTTTTTTTTCAATTTTTTAGGTGTTGGTTTATCATCACTGAGACTATAATTTTTTTTGATAAAATATATCGGTCACCGTGGATACATACGGTCCTCGTCGTGAATCTCGATGACAACAAAGTCTTCCTTTGTTGACTTCAGAGGATCATCCGAGCCTTGGTTATCAAGATTATCCCTCTTCAGGTAATCAATATCTAGTATCTAACACTGAATCACACAATACCTCTCGGGACACTATATTGTCGGAGAAATTTTTCAATGAAGGAGTTGTACCTCCTTATAATCCTCCCCACACTGATCATCTGGGACCAATATTGATTCAGGTTGCACCTGTACCTACCATGTCTTCGACTGTACCTACATCCACCATTCCTTCGATGACTAATGGGTCGTCGGATTTTGTGGACAAATTTGGTCCACCATCACTTCCCTCGCCAATAGTCAGTAACACACAGCTGATTGGTTACCACATTATCTAAACTATGCCAAGTCTGAGAAACTTAGTTACAAAAACTATGAGTGGAACCTCATACATGTCGGTTTATACCCCTTTTGTGTCTACTCCCAGAGCTTTGGCTATAGCTCCGAATGGGGCTATTAGCATGGGTACCTTTAGTAATCCCTTTGGTTGGAACCCTCTATTAAGTTCAAACCCCCAGGCTCAAATGCTAAGGGGAAATTTTCCGAACATGCACATACTGGTCGAGGGCATCACCATACCCCTTCCACCTATAGGACAACTAGAATCATCATTAATTAACATAAATCCTCCAAGTGGACACTACACCAGTGCCAGTCATGTTCCTATGGCAAACTATATGGCTAGCAGGATCCCTCAATCCGGTCCCGCTCAGTCCATTTGGGCACCCCCTCCTCGACCAAGGGGGAAATTTTTATCCTGGGGGCAATAAACCTTATATCCCCCAGCCTAACATCCCACATGGGAAACCACCCTATATGATTGTTCCACCACCAAAAGGAAACTGTTATCTAGCAAACCCTATGTATCTTGCTGGTAACAATATGATGGGAAGACCCCAGGGTCCTTCAAGTCATTTGTCATCATCCTGGTTAGACTTGGGGGCACTAAACACTTTTCCTTTTTTGGAAACACTCAATATTCCCGGTCTGTATAAACTGAGTAATGACCCCATCTACCATAACTTACATTGGCCTCCAATCCTGCACAAAATATCTACCGACATCCCAGAATTTGAAGGGAAACAAGGGGATGATCCGGGTACACATGTCACTAGGGGATGATCCGAGTCCCTCTATGGTGTCTATCGAAATCCATGGTGGATGATAGTATCTGATTCCATCTCTTCTCCCACACCCTTACTAGCATTGCCGCCAAGTGGTATATTGAGTTACCACACACATCAGTTAATACCTTTGGCGCCTTGGCAATGGAATTTTGAAAGCACTTTTAGTTGCTCATCTGCCACAAAACTACGACATAAATTTTTACTACCTTATTCCAAGATGCCTCCACCCCCATCTCCGATCACATTCATGAATGGAGACGTAGGAAGAGGCTAGTAAAGGCCCCCATTCCAGATTATCTGTTAGTACATTGGTTTTGTAAATCTCTTCTTCCCCAAATTTCCAAGGACGTTGCCTTAGGTGGTACAATCACTGAAGACCAATCTATTTGTCGTGCCCAATGCATAGATTTGATTTATTCATAGTCTGACACATTATACGACGTAATCCTAATGCCCCCCACATTTCCAATGCTCCCATTACTCAACAACCCAACACACATGTTGATAGCCTCTTTGGGGCTACCTCCGGGGCTGCTGTAAAACAACTTAGCAGGCACGTTTCTTATTTGTCTGTCGATATCGCTACATCTACCCAATCAACTGCTCTTCCAACTGCTACGATCAACTTTGTGCCATCTACACAAAAATACAGTGGCGAGAACAAGAAGAATAAGAAAAATACCTCTCCTTCTAAAGAGCATCCTGCTACGCAATCCAACACCAAGAAGAAAGCTACTGGAAAATATGATAGTGGAAAGGACAAAGTTGTCAAGTTCCCTTGAAAAATCTGTGTAGAATACCATATGAAATACTGATGTCCACATATCTAAGAATGCACAAATATTCTTGCTTAAAAGGACATTGGCCGGACCCCAGGGGTCCTACATAACCCCTTCCCTATTCAGCAGCAACAACATCTTATTGCGAACCCACCACAACCCCTACAAGGGACAATAACAGTTCAAACCATCCTTCCTTTGGTGAAGGATCATTGAATGTTTACACCTTTCAAATGGTTTATCTTCAAACATGAGACAAAGCTTATGGAGCTCCAGTCGCTAACGCCCAACACACTGCCTCGAGTTTAAACCCACCACCGTGTAACGATCTTCATATCATAAGGTTTGTTTCTGATCTTGTAATTCACCCCCCAAAAGGGGCACTTCATTGCAAAACACATAATACTTCTGCACATGCTGCCCAGAACTACAGTATTGTAGAAGATTTGGCGCAAGCACCATCAACTATGTTGGCACTCGAAGTATTGCAAACTTCTCCAGCACAATGAAAATATTTTCTTTTGGCCATTGGTGGGGTTGACCCTTAGGATTCCAAGCTACTAATATCTGACATGGAGAAATGTAAACCTCTCCTTTCCCACCAACTTGCATTTCAGGTGTAGGTTTCTTTGAAAGGTCGAGGTGTCCATATAATAGTCATTGGCGAAGGCGCTTTGACCTGCATGATGCCTAATTCATATTGGCTTGCCTTTCTTTCTCCAACCCTCTCTCTGTTGTCGAATTCCATTAAAGAATTCGAGGGTCATACATTCATCCCAAAAAGATACCTTGCCATCTACCCCATCACTCTGAGTGGGAAAATGGTAACGGTGTACCTTGAAGTCGTAGATCATCATCTCGACTATAATATGCTTTTGGGCCGCAATTGGTCTTATGCCATGGCTGCCATTGTGTCTTCAGTATTCTGCCTCATCCTATTTCCATTGGATGGGAGAATAGTCACAGTGGACCAGCTGTCCTTTTGCACACCATATTACTCCTCGTTTCCTAGAGACAGCATACCCTTAGTGGGTGGCATACCTGACTCTTACGTCAGTGTTGGTACTAGTCTTTTGAATGCTTCTACCCTGATGGGTTTCTTTCCTCTCCCTCCATTCGAGGTTCCACATTTGATTTATATAGTCTCCACCATTCCTCATGACCCAACCAATCCCTAGATCCTCCCATCCCCTTCCGACATTCACTCTTATGGAGAACAAATTCCATTATCACCAATCAAATTGGCTTACCAAGCCATTCAATCTGCATCTAATTCTTTCGTCACTTTGGTTACGACCAATGATACCATATCCCCTCTCATAATGGATCCCTCTAATGATCTCCTCGATAAAGTCCTACCTATGGACGAACCTATTCAAGAGATATTGTCTTTAGAGGATCAACCTTGGGAAACCTCTCACCATCACGCTTTGATATCTGATTCAGACGTGACCCCTGTAATAATACTATCTTTTGAACCACTTGAGGTTGTTCCATTGAGTTACACAAATGTCGAAACTTTGGATTCAGAAGGGAACATGGAAAATAATTCTAATAAAATTCTCATTGATATCTCAGTCAAGAAAAGCATCGTGGAAAATATACAGATTGGAGCGATTGCAATCCTAAGGCAATTGCAAGCTTCACCTGCATTTCATGGAATTCCGAGATGTATTCGCTTGGTCTTATGAGAAAATGCTGACATAGATCCATCTATCATCGAGCATGAGATCAAGGTCTATGACAATGGTAGGCCTATCTGCCAAAGACTCCAACCAGTCCACCCCCACAAAACTGCAGCCATTAAGGCTAAGGTGGAAAAATTATTATGTGCTAGTTTTGTTTACCCCATTCCCTTGATGAAATGGGTTTCCAATTTGGTTCCTATAGATAAAAAACAGGGTACCATCTGGGTCTGTTTCGACTATAGAGATTTGAACACTACGTGTCTAAAAGATAATTATCCAACCCCGTTCATTGACCAGATAATTGATGATTGTACCTGTTGTGAATCCTTCCCATTTATGGATGACTTCTTAGACTATCACCAGATTTCCATAAAGCCTACAGATCAACACAAAAATGCCTTCATTTTCCCTTGGGGAATATTTTCATATAGAAAGCTCCCATTTGGTCTAAAGAATGCTGGAGCAACCTTTCAGAGGGACGTGGAATGTGAATTTCATGATATCAAACACTTTGTGCAAGCTTACTTGGATGACCTTCCAACTCACTCCAAGAAGTGAACCCAACACCTAGCTCATCTCAGAGAAATATTTCTTAGGTACAGGTTCTATAACATACGTTTGAATCTACACAAATGCATATTCTTTGTTGAGTCTAGATGCTTACTTGGTTTCATTGTCTCCAAACACAGGATTAGGATTGATCCCGATAAGGTAAAGGAAATTACTCAATTTCCAGCGCCACATTCCATTTTACAGCTCCAATGTTTTCAAGGGAAGGAAAACTTCTTACGATGATTTATCGTGAACTACGTCGAGCTGGTGAAAGGCTTTATGCACTTGCTAAATAAAGGAATACCATACTTGTGGGATGATCAAGCCCAATGATCATTTGATGCCTTAAAAGAGGCACTTATGTATGCCCCACTACTTAGTGCTCCCAACTATTCGTGTGACTTTCTCCTATATGTGGCAACCTTGCCATCCTCCATTGGTATGGTGTTGGTCCAAATTCACGATGATCTTAGTGAACATGTGATCTATTATCTCTTGAAAGGCCTAGCTAGGATTAAACTCTGGTATTCACATGTGGAAAAGATATCCTTAGAAGTTGTCTTTGTTGTCAATAGTTTCCAACATTATATACTATTGAGACAGACTACTGTCATCGCCTTAGAGAATCCCATGAGACACATTTTTTCTTGTCAAGTCATCGGAGGAAAATATTCCAAATGGATCATTATCCTCCAATAATTTAATTTGGTTTTTGCCACTGCCAAAGCGACAAAATCCTTAGTCTTCATAGAATTATTGTCGGACCTTCCCATCGTCGATCTGGATGAGGTAGGCCATGATCCTCTTCTAGATGAAGCAGTCTATCTAATCGACTTAGCTGATCCTTAGTATGGAGACATTCTGGTCTATCTCCAAGCACAACGATTCTGCCTAAATCTCTTGTCAAACAACCATCATTGCATCTGCCACCAAGCCAGACACTATTTAGTGTTGAACAATACTTTATATCATCATGGAACTAATACAATTATTTGATGTTGTCTCACTCATGTAGAGGTGGAACATGTTCTAAGTGAATTCCATGCTAGGGCATGTGGCGATCATCTTTCTAGCATGGCTACCACCCAGAAAATTCTACGGGCAGGATACTACTAGCCAACCTTGTTTAAATATTGTATTACTGTAGTCCAATAGTGTCATCGTTGCCAAATATTTACCAAGAAAATGCGTGCACCACTGCCCCCCTACACTTGGTTATCTCCATTGGTCCCTTTGCTAAATGGGGCATTGACTTTGTCACCTGCAACCCCAATTCCTCTGATGGGCACAATTTCATTATTGTCGCTGTGGATTACTTTACCAAATTGGCAGAAGCCATTCCCACTTTTCGGGTTGATGGAGAAACCGTGGTGTTATTCCTGTTCAATTAGGTGATCTGTCATTTCGATGTGCCTCACATGATCATTACAGACCATGGTTCTCACTTTCATAACCACATGATGTTTGAATTTACATCGTTCTTAGGTTTTATGCAAGAACATTCTTCCTCCTACTACCCACAGGCTAATGGCCAAATGGAAGTCGTCAATGCTGTCCTAAAAATCATGATCTGTCGGTTAGTAGGTAATCATAAAACTTGTTGGCACCATATGTTATATCCTTCTCTTTGGGCATACCGAACATTAGTCAAAACTACTACAGGCTTTAAACCATTTCAACTTTCTTATGGCCTGGAAGCAATTCTTCCTATCGATGGCAAAATTCCATCCCTAAAATTACTTTTTGAACTCCTACCCGACACCACAGTTGAAGAAGAGTGCTTTCTATCCCTCAATCAGTTGGACGAGACTCGCCGAGATGTCTCACTAGATCTCGAAGCCCATATGCATCAAGTCAAAGCCCAATATGACAAAAATATCAAACCTTGTTCTGACTAATAGGGTGACCTCATTTTACTTTACGACTAAAAGCATGATCTATTGGGGGAAGGTACACCTCAACCATTATGGGTGGGTCAATATGTTGTTACTAAGGTCCTTTGAAAAGGTGCATATGAACTTCAGGACTATGATGGAATTCCATTCATGGAGCCCCGCAATAGGCTCTATCTGAAGAAGTATTATGCCTAGTGTTTCACTGGGAATTTGCTTTGTAATTTTATGTATTTATAAGTTTTTCTTCTTTTGTTCTAACTGGATTTTTTAGATTTTCATGAGTATTTGTCTCATACACTTCTCTCATTGTGCAGATGTCTTCACTACCCTTACCGTACGTAGGATATGTAGATGGTGCTAGTGGTCACACACAAGACATTGCATCAACTGCTTGTGTCCTTTACACACCTGAGTTGGAACTACTTAGTTCCCGGGGAGTTTTTATTGGTACTACCACCAACAATATTTCTGAGTATATGTCTGTGATCGAACTTGTTGTTGAAGCATCATCTTGGGACATCTCCAGTTTGGTGGTCAAGTTAGACTCTCATCTAGTCATTATGCAATTGACTAATCACTATCACATTCACAATCCAATCTTGTTACGTTACTATTTAATGGTACGTCTCTTGGAACATCAATCCGAGATTATTACATATGAAAAAATTCCTAGAGAATTTAATGAATTAAAGGACTCATTGGAAAATTATGTATTGGATTGGCATTTGTCTCATTCATTATAGTTACATGTATGAACTGTAATTTTTTTCATAGTTAAAAATTTACAAAAAATCAAAACAAGCAATGCACCATGAATCACCAAATATATATCGAGTCTAGAGTTTTTACATTAAAAATTCCCAAAACTTTGGCATTTTTAAGTACAAAATGGCTCTACTAAGCCTCGCTATGACACGTTCTGGCTATACCCTACTACTGTTGAGCCTATTTCTCATGATGACTCATAACAACTCTAGCAAACCTCCTAAGAGGAACCAAAAACTGCTTTGGCACACCCACAGTGTGTTGATGCATAGGAGCCAGTATCTCCCTCATGGGAAGAGGTGCACACCCATGTTCAAACCCTCGAGGTTCCTAGTAACCTTGCAGGGATTCTATGTGTCATCTCCCTCTTCAGAAGCTACTACACCTGCTCCAGCCCCAGGAAGTTGATCAACTCACCTGGCAAGGTAGGGCATGCCTACAGGACGTACTGGTGCCACATTTGTGTCAAGAAAGTGCTTCATTTCAGTACTTGTTCACCCATAATTAAAAAAAATTACATAAACTTAAAAAGTTAAGAAATACTTTGATCCGGATTTAAGCAGGAACGCAACAAATTACAGAGATAACCATAAATACAGAGATGCAATAACCATAAACACATAGATGTAGCGGAAATAATGATTCATTTCATTAATGGAAAATACTGAATACAACCAGAAATGGAAATAAACCAGCTAGGGCGATGGTAGCTATCTCTGAGAAGAGATGTGCGGCTACATGCCTCTGAACTGTTCCGAACTGTATTACAATGAGGCTCGAAGGCCTATTTATTGTTGAGAAACAATGGAAAACCCTTCACATACCGAAACCTAATCCTAGAAGATGAAACGCCAAATTGTGGGCCCCGTTTGGGTAAATTGGTACATCAATTTCCCGGGGTCGTAACTTTGGCATACGATCTCCGTTTGACGCGTATGATAGCTCGTTAGAAAGATCTATCCGAGTACTACCACTTTGGGAGGCAACATAGGTCTCGGTCGCCCCAAAATTCCAAAAAAACGTCGTTTAGGGCCTCAAAACGGCTCCGGAAGTTCAGGACCCGAAAAACTGCTAAAAATAGTAAACTGTGCTACAATTAAGGAAACTGAAAATGCTGAGAGAGACAGTTGTGGGGGTCCAAATGGGTTGGTGGGTGGCCACCAACATCCACCTGGATCATACTTTTTACTTTGATCAAATCCTCTTACCTTGTGGCCCCCACTAAGTGCCAAGTGGCAAAATTAGTTCTGGATCTCTTGTGTAATCCATGCCTGCAAAGGCATAATCATTGATCATGAGCATATGGCCACTTAGCCACTTGAAGAAGTCATCCTCGAAGAAGTGTCTAATTGGTCCCCCTCCAGTATGAGGTGCTAGGGAAGCCCATTGCTCCTGTCTCCGCTCCCTGGGACTAGCTAGACCGAGACTCATATGAGGCCTCATCACAAGAACTCTCTCAAGGATAAAGGACATGACCAGAGTACCATATGCAAAATATCTTTAGGCTCGAGTCTTGCAAGCTGTCAACTTTGCTTTCACCTAGCAATGGACTCCCTCACACTAGTTGAATACATTTGGCTGTAAGAAGTCTATGTCTAGCAGTAGCCAAGCCTTTGTAGCTACATGCTGGCTCTGTGACCCCACCAATCATATGATCATCCATAGAATGAACCTCATCGGCCTAGATCTGATCTTCTCAATAGGGACCCTATTGCTCACTAACCAACTGCCTGGCCTACAGTATGTCTAGACCTACTCCATGGTGGTCCGTGGATCTGCTCTACCTTCGGTCAAGTTTACTCATGCACCTTTGCATGATAAACCAATAAGAAAGTAAATTTCATCTCTTTTGAGTGAGAGATCGTGATCCCTAATCTTGAACACACCTTGCTTTTCATCCCACCATTGGATAATCCATCTAATGAGATCATCCTAACCTTTTATTAGGTAAAGTTTGGCATATTTCAACAAACCAAATCTATGCAAATTTGTTAAGCATGTCAGATCATTTATCATCTATAGTTCCTCATTATCATGTGCTCTTTCCCTCCATAAACTCATGTTGCTGGCTCAAAACTTGCATTAAACCACCCATAAACTAGTCTTTCAGCTTGAGAAAACCATGGGACAACAAGAAGGGGTTTTTTGGCTTGCACCTAGCTGACTAACACTACCCCCCAATGCCCATAGGGTGTGCTAACGTACCCCTCTAGAACAGGAAGAGCGTTTAACGCTCCCCTTGGCGTGGGAGATAGTGTTAGCTGCTTAGACTAACTAGGGATTGTCCAAAAACTGAAATTTAACCCCAAAACTAACTGAAAAAGGTACTAAAATGCAAGATAAAGGTTAGGCCATCTACCCAGAACAAACGACGCATCAAATGGTTGTCTGGATTGCTCGCAATCACTTGGGGAAAATATGCTCCTTTTTCACTCCAGAACACTCTCACAGAACTCAAAACAGTGAAAATGAAGGCCTCAAAACCTTCTTATAGTCACTCTGGAGGTATGACTCACCTTAGCTAGTCACTGAAATAGAATTTTTTCATTCCTATGTTGTTAATCGTACACCATCTTGAAATGCTGTTAAATTTTACTTATGCTTTGATGAAATTTTAGTGTTAAAATACATAATTGACCATGTTTGACTCTGGATGAGCACTTTCTTTTTTGGGACATTTTCTTGCTCTTGAAACGAAAAATCCCCAAGTTACTGTCTTCAGGCTCGTAAAACTCCTATGAAGACGATATGAGCACTTTATTTTTTGGGACCTTTTCTCATTCTTGAACTGAAAAAATCCTCGAGTTATCTTTTTTAGACTCCTTTAGGCAAAATAATGAGTTACCCTAGGGACTAACACAGTTGGCTCGTGCATGGAGAGAGTTATAACTCTTCTTGCTTGTTTCTGGGGAGCGTTACCTTGGAAAATAGGCCTGTGAATTAGGTCATGTCTTTAACTAGGCTGTCTTTATCCTTTGAGTTGATGAGAAGGTCATTTTCTTATATAACATGTAGGATTTCCCATCCTTTGGAACTCATCACATCTAGTAGTGTACTTTTCTGTATATTGATGTAGAGTAATCCAGTAGTAGCCAACTTCTCGAACTTTCAAGGTTGTCCTCCTAGTAGCAAAATGGTCCCCATAGGGTCCATCATGGCATGATGAGAGTATTTCAAAGACTTCCTCCTCTCTTACACATCTTCTCAAAATATGATTTGGACCCAATTCAAAGAGATTTCCACCAATCTAGGTGAAAGGGGCACTTTTTCTAATAATCTTTCTCTTCTCCTTGGAGGATAGATTAGGAGGAACCTCGAATAAACCAAGTAATTTGTTATATCAGAAAACCAAGGAGATAGCACTAAGATGGAAAAGAGGTGTTCATTTCGAATTTTATCATCTGCCCTCTCCTTATTTCTTATAGGTAATGTTAGTCTTGACAAAAAATCTGCAACCACATTTTCTTTCTTTGTCTTGTTAGCAAGGGTTAGATCAAATTGTTGCAATAATAACAACCGTATAATGATTCTAGCATTGACATTAGGTTTTTTTACTAAATATTTAATGGTTACATGATCGATATGAACAAAGACTTGATATCTATTGATTTTGCGCAACATCGGATGTGCTCTAGCCTTGAAAATTGATGGAGAGGATAAGGCACATGAGATCTCCAAGACCCAGAAATCGTTTAAAGAAATTCCACCCAGATGAGGAGTTATTAAATAATTAATATTTTTAATTGGTTCCTAAGTCTAAACTTAGGAAAATAAAAAAAATAATGTGTATTAATAAAATATGGGTGAGAAAGTTCTAAGTGACGAGGATCAAGCTAGTTGTAATCTTAGCCATTGATTATGGACTTAATCTTGGCCATTGATTCATCAACAGGAAAAGTATAAGAGGAGGCTTGAGGGTTAGTTAGAGATATACCAAGTGATCAAAGAATTTGATTTTCAAGGGTGAGGTTTTCTGAGGAAATCAAGTTAGTGATCAGAGTTGTAGTGAGGGGCAGTTTAGCAAGGAATTTTCATCTGAGGTTGAAGAATACATATCAGAGAGGTAGCACAGTGCCAAGAGAGACAACACGGACCCTAGAAGAGCTGACATAGAGGTCATAAAGCTAACACAAAGGACGCAGAGGGCTGACCCAGTGAGGTGCAAAACCCGCAGAGGCTGATGATGGGCCTCAGAGGCAGCACTGGGGAGATTCTATTGGGTAGACTAGGAGCAGATCAGAGAAGTGCTTGGAGCATCTTTCGCTGTCTAGCATAAGGAACAACCAGAGTCACTGTGGAGTTTGATCATCCGATTGTTGATTTCCCTGAATATCTGTCTTTGGATAGAGTTACTACTACCAAGGATATTCTTTGTTGGGTGAGCCATTTCTGGCACCCTAATTGTATTCACGAAATCTGATTAATAATACAAACCCTCTATATGCTTCATTGGTTTTCTCGAATTGGGTTTTTCCAGGGACAACAGTCCAAAAATAATGGTGTCCCTTGTTTTATTGTCTCAGTTCATTTCAGTGCATGCTCTATATATCAGTGAAGGTTGTAATAGTGTTTACTTTGATGTTTATGCAATTAAATAACTTGTTAATGTAAAAAAAAGGTAGGAGATTGTAAACCAGTAATTGCAGTAGGGGTTTCTGATGTGTTAGGTTAAGGAATTTTCACATGGTATTAAAGGGATTGCAGATCCTAGGCGACTGAAGACACCAACCGAGAAATTTGAGAATTTGCAGTAGAGAAGCAGTTGTCCTGAGAGACAACATTATTCCAGAGCTGAAGAGGCAAGAGGAGGAGTGATGCAGTGTAGAGAGTGTGATATAGAGGCTCTCGCAGTGCCTGAGTTAGCATTCTAAGCTAGGAGAGGAAGACATAGTAGCTGGGAGGAGCCCACATAGTAGCTGCATCAACCATCAGGGCCAGTGTAGAGGTAGAGGAGGGCAGATTAGGCTCACACAGAGCCATTTCATCCTTCTGAGTTAGGAAGGATTGACTCAGTTGGATGAGAGGAGTAGATTCAGCCCACACAAAGATTGCGCAGAGCTTGAAGGGCTCAGATTCTTCAAGTTGTCGGGGCTAAGGGAGCTGTGAAGATTTTGATTTGTGGAGTTGGTGGGACGTTGGTTCTATTAGTGCAGAACAATGTTTAAGGAGACTGAACCAAGTTAGAGGGAAGCACTACCTTGATAGGTTTCTGGACAAGAAATATAGATCTGGGTTGTAGGGGAAAAGGAGGATTGGAGAGGAGTGATTCGACAGTTGGTCAGAGGATTTCCGAGAGGTAAATCAAACCTTAGAGGGAGTCTAGAGAAGAGGAGAAGAGATGGAAATGAATGGGTTGAGGGATCAGGACAGACTGGATGGAGCATCCAATTTTGTCATCAAGAAGGTCAGGATCCTGGCAATCCTAGACAAACATCGCATCAAGGACTATGCCTTAAAGGTTGTTGCTGAATCAGTCGATGCTAATCCATTGAAGAATTATGAGGAGGCCTAGGCTAAGGCCAAGTGCATGATCCTAGATGGGGTCAAATATCATGTAGTACCAGACATTGCTGAGAAGAACATAGCAAGGGAGATGTGGGAGACCTTGACTACCTTGTATCAGGGCTATTCTGTGCAACACAAGATGCTATTATAAAATTAGCTGAGACAATATTAGATGTAGAAAGGAGAGGAGATAGATCCCTTCCTTCTCAAGTTGCAAAGGATTTGCGACCAGCTTACTTCCGTTGGGTTTACACCATATCCATAGTTCATGGTTAGGACTACCTTGAATGTAGTCTCCGAGGAGTGGGAGACATTTGTCCAAAGAATTTTCGGCAGAGAAGCTCTCCCCAATTGGGAGGATATATGGGCAACTCTTCAATAGGAAGAGCTCAGGAGATTTACCAAGGCAGGGAGTAGCAATAAGGGAGTTTGAATCAAGAAGGAGGAGGAGGAGGATGCAACTCTCACATCAATGGGACAACAGGGGCTAAGAAGAGGAAGAAGAAAGACCTCTCGAAGGTCAAGTGCTTCATCTATGGGGAGCTGGGACATTATGCCTCTCAGTGCCCTAGGAAGAAAGGAAAGGGAGAAGCTTCCAACTCAAAGGATTCTTTAGCAAAGGCAAAGAAGGATGTTGAGATTGATGATGATTGTGCCATGAGTGCTCATGCACCTCTAGAGAAGAGGTGGGGAGACTTGGAGTTGTAGTCGATAGGACTACAAAAGGGGGGTAGGATCCTTGAGGTGCCCAAACTCTTGGATCACATACGGATATAGGAGCCCTTAAAGATAGTAGCATGATGACAGGTTTTTGGTGGAGAAAGTTGTGATGAGTGACAAGACAGTGCTAGAGTGCAGAAGTCTGTAGCAACGCAGTGGAGGTTGCAGCAGTGCGAGAGGCACATAAGAGGTTGCGGTAGCACAATGGAAGGAGAGGGAGCACAAGATAGCAGCTGAGGTAGGTTCAACACCACAAGGCTTCCATACTAACTAGGATGTTATTGTTTGGGTGAAGTCAGTTACTTACTTCTCAGTAACTGAGTTATAGTGCAGCAGTTAAGAGTGGTAGTGCTATGGGCAGCATGATGTAGCATGTTGAGAGGGAGATGCAGTACAGATGTAGTAGTGGCAGTGGCAGTGGTAGTGTTGTGGGCAGCAATACTAGAAGCAACAGTGTAGTGGATGTGGGGTAGAAGGCCAAGCATCAGCACAAAGGACCGATGCGGGGGATCATTGTGATGCTTCTATGGTGAAGCATTATTAGAGAACATTCCTCGCTAAGAGGGAGTGTTTATTTTTGGTAGCATTGGATGTGCTCTAGACTTGAAAATTGGTGGAGAGGATAAGGCACATGATATATCCAAGACCCAAAAATCATTTGGAGAAATTCCACCCGGATGAGGAGTTATTAAAATAATTAATATTTTTAATGGGTTCCTAAGTCTAAACTTTGGAAAATAAAAATATTAATAAAATATGGGTGAGAAAGTTCTAAGTGACGAGGATCAAGATAGTTTTAATCTTAGCCATTTATTAGGGAATTAACCTCAGTTGTTGATTCATCAATGGGAAAAGTATAGGAGGAGGCTTGATGGTTTGTTGGAGATACACCAAGTGATCAAAGAATTCGATTTTCTGGGGTGAGGTTTGCTAAGGAAATCGAGTTAGTGATCAGAGTTGTAGTGAGGGGCAGTTCAGCAAGGGATTTTCATCTGAGGCTAAATAATGCATAACAAAGAGGTAGTGCAATGCTGGGAGAGACAACGAAGTCCCTAGAAGGGATTACGTAGAGTGCTGAGCCAGTGAAACACATAAGCTGTAGAGGCTAATGTTGGGCCTCAGTGACAACGCTGGGGAGATTTTATGGGGTAGACTGGGAGAAGATTAGTAGATTTTGAGCCGAGATATGGTGACACAGCGCCTGGAGGAGTGACGCAGTTCCAGAGTAGTGCTTTGAGCAACTTTCACTGTCTAGCATAGGGAACAATTAGAGTCGTTGTGGGGTTTGATCATCCAAGTTGTTGATTTACCGGAATATTTGTCTCCAGATAGAGGTACTACTGCCAAGGATATTCTCTATTGGGTGAGCCATTTCTAGCACCCTAATTGTATTCATGAAATCTGCTTAATAATACAAACCCTTTATATGCTTCACCGGTTTTCTGGAATTGGGTTTTTCCGGGGACAATTGTCCAAAAATAACGATGTCCTTTGTATTTTTGTCTCAAATTATTTAAGTGCATGATCTGTATATTTGTGAAGGCTGAAATAGTGTTTACTTCGATGTTTATGCAATTAAATAACTTGTTAATGTAAATAACAAGTAGGAGATTGTAAACTAGTAATTGCAGTATGGGTTTCTGATGTGTTAGATTTAGGAATTTTCGCAATATCCAATGATATAATGCCTAAAATTATTCAAAGAGTGCACCCCAACTAAGAGTTCTTTTTTAGTAGCTATGGAACTGAGTTCATTTTTTAGAGAGGTTCTTACTAATGAAATATATAACATAGAGAAATTTGTCTTCCACTTGTCCTAAGGAATCTCCTACAACTTTATCTGACGCATCAATTTGGATTTGGAAAGGCAATGCCAAATTGGGGCTTCTAAGGATTAGTGCAATGGTCAAATTTTGTTTTAGTTTTTCAAATGCTTCTTGGCACTTGTGTGTCCAACAAAAGTTTGAATCTTTAGCCAACAATTCAAATAGGGGTGAGAAAAACTTACTAAAGTCCTTAATGAATCTTCTGTAATATCCAACCAATCTAAGGAAGCTTCTGACATCCCTTTGTTTTTTAAGGATAGGGACCCTTTTAATGATGGAAACTTTTTTGGGGTCAACCTAGATCACTTCACTGGATATGAAATGGCATAGGACAACCACTGCATTCATAAAAAAATCACATTTCTCAGGACTTAATGAAAGATTCATCTTAATACATTTCCTTAAGAATTTGCATAGATTAGGAAGAGATTCCAAAAAGTCACTCCCATAAGGGGTGAAATCATCCATGTATATCTTAATAGTTTCATGCACAAGGTCAACAAAGATACTCAAAACTGTCCTCTAAAAAGTAGCAGGGGCATTACAAAAATGGAATGGAAGGACCATATAGGCAAAGTTCCTCCATGGACACGTGAATGTGGTCTTATCTTGGTCCTCATGGCTGATTTGAATCTAGTTGTACGCACTAAATCCATCTAGGAAGGGTTTTTTTTTTCCCTACAAGGCCATCTAGGCCTTGATCAATGAAAGGCAGAGGGAAATGGTCCTTCTTTTCAGCCTTATTAAGTTCTCTATAATCAACACAAATCCTCCACTTCCCATTTTTCTTGGGTACTATGACAAGAGGGGATAGCCACTCACTATCTAAAATGGGATATATGTACCTTGCATCTAGTAGCTTTTGCAGATCCTCTTTTACAATATCCTTAAGGGAAGGATTCATCCCCCTCTGGGGTCTGTGCATAGGTTTGCATCCCTCCTTGATGTAGATATGATGAATACAAATTGAGGGATGCACCCCTTTCATTTCCTTGTAGTCCCAAGAAAACACCTCAAGATGTTGCCTCAACACAATGCATAATTTGTCTTCTTGCTAGGCTGAGAGCGTGTTATAGCATCATTCAACACTCCTATAGACCTTATGCTCTTATATGGCCTTGGGAAGTCCCTTTACCCTTGCAGACTTGAGTTTATCTTAAAAATGTATATTTCAAAATCCATACGTGACTCTTCCCACTACAAAATGCATACATATAGGGTTCCCAAAACACTATACCTGCTTACACATTTTTAAAATTCAAATAAGTAAATAAAAACCTATTTTTCGGACGAGGTTTATGGGTTTTACCTCAAGCTCACCTATAGTAGCATGTGGCCTAACTGAAAAAACCAATTTTAGGTGGTATATATACACCCTTTGGGTAGGCCTAATTAAGATTAGAAGAGAGGTATCGATACTATACTTGATTTCCCCCAGATCAAGTCTACTTTTCCCATGCCTCCTGCACTCCCAGTCTCTAGGAAACCCTGGTTTCCTTTGAAGAGATGTCCATTCCCCTTATCTAGCATCTCCTTGCATATATTAGAGAGTTTGTATTCGTGGCTCAGGCTAGACAGATCTAGAGGACTTATTCATTAGTGCCTTTAGCCTGGATCAGGTTGTATCTATCCTATAATTATTGTTATTCATTAATAATAAACTCATGCCTTGTTCCCAAGATATGTTGTCATCTTATGAGTGATAGTATAAATTTCTATTTATGATGTTCTAACATATTATTATGTTTGTAATTTTAATTATATATTCTATCTATGCTTTTGTGATTGATTAGTAGGTTTGCACATCTTGGAGGAAGCAGAGGGTTTGGACCCTAGGGAACATCTTCAAATGTAGAATCCTCGGGTATGTTCTTAATCCCAATTTTAGTAATTCAAAGGTTTGACATGATGGATTGAGTTTTCTTTACTGATTGATATATTATGCTCTGTTGGGGCTTCCAACCCTATCCTTAAAGATTATTTCCTGCCAATAGAATTAGCGACTCCATTGGGGAATACCATTAGGTATTTCCTAGAAGGGTTGTTTTCTTTGATTTGGGTTTTTAGTTTGTTGTTTCCTATTTTTTCCAATTTTTTGGAGTCTTGAGTAATTTTTTCTTTCATTTTGATCCTTCAAATCTAGGCTTTCTCTTTTAATTTTCCTCAATTTTCTTTCTATAGACACTTTTCTTTATAGACAGTCACACACACACGTAGCTTCTTCCAAAGAAACTCACATATACATTGTTTTCTTTACACACAATAACGTATATATGTTTAACTATGTTTGAACAGTCACGTACAGATTTGGAAAAATAAATATTTTTCATTTCTTGAATTTGTTGAGGCTTTAAGCAAGTTTCTTTAAGTTTTTTTAATCTTTGGAAGGTTTGGAATCATCTTGGTAACTGATTTTGTTGATATCTTTCCTCTTGTTGGAGAAATTCTTTTGTCAACCTAGGGTTTTGAGTTTTTGAATATTTTACATTTGAAGTTGGGTTCCAGGTCTTTCTTGTGAAATATTTGGTTGTTATGTTTCCATGGAACAGATCTTTATTGTTGTTGAAGTTGTTGATAACCCAATTTTGAATTTTATTCTTTTTATGACCTAGAAGTTGGCTCTTTTTTCTTTCCCTTTCTTCTTTTTCGAAAAGGGTTTGAGATTCTTTGGTGAGTATGAGATTTCAGTCTTCTAAGGTCTTTCTGATGCTCTGAGTCTCTTGCACCTTTTTGTCGATTTCTTGAAGTTGTAAGTCTCTTGTTTGCACTATTTTTTCAATATTTATGATCATATTTGTGACTAGGTCAACTTGAGTGTTCTTCATACTTTTGGTTTGAGATATTTGATTTGCTTCCGTTTTTGAATTTTTAGCTTTCAATATTCTTAAAAGAAAAATAAAATCACTTTCTTGTTGCTTTATTTTCTTTTTGTTTCTTGGTTTTATAGTATTTTGGGTTTTGGAAAATGTGCAAGTTCTTGTGATAAGGTCAATATTTTTTTTTCTTGGGAAGTGTTTTTTGATTTGGGATTTTATTCTCTTTGTTGTTTTGATTTTCATTTGTCTTATTGGTCATGTTTTCTTGCCTTTAGAATTCTCTTTGAATATTACATTTACATACTAGTGTGCATTAGGTTAGATGCATTTTAGATATCATTTAGTTCTTTTTGTTAGATTTTGAATGTGTGAGTGCCAAATTGGAAAAGAAAAAGAAAAAAGAATTTTGCTTTATTAAGTTTCTCATAGAACCTTATAGAAGTCTCTTTTCATCGAAGAAAAAGAAGAGTTGCATTTTCATGTAGCCTAGGTTTTCTTATTGATTTCTTTTGCATCATAACACCATCAATTGCACTTTCGTTTCCCTTGTCCTAAACAATAGACAATTAAATGATGATGCTATAATTAAAATGAACTAAACTTTTTTCCTTTTGTCATAGCAACATCAACTAGTCTAGGGAATTTTAGGGCCTTGGAATAGGTGTGTGGAGATTAAACTCTCCAAGGCCACTCAAATTGAAAAGTATAGAAATTGATTAACAAGTAAAAATATAGTGTTGTTAACTTGTACAAGAAAGCGCCTCTAACACAGGAGTTAAGCATGAGGATGTATGAAGATAGGGAAAGAGAGATACCCCCTCTCCTACTTGTTGGATCAAGTGCCCACCACTATTCCCCCCATCTTCCGATTACGAGATGGTGACCTTACTTTCCTTTCCTAGGGACCACAGGTGACTGCGAGGGGGAATGCCCGTGGTACCTGAGGCAGACGTTGCATCACTTTCATAGTACTTCTATAGGGTTCCCTTGTGAAGCCTGGGTACTTTCATTGGAAAAGGCTATTATCTAGAGGTCAGTGTAACTTCTTTTGATACATTTGATGATAGGCTTGGGCCCTCATCATCCCAACTTACCTTTGGGAGGTCATTTTCTTCACTTTCTTGTATTTTGGTTTCCAATCCTAACCACTTGGAGTGGAAATACTTGGGCTTTGTTTGATTTTTTGTATCTTTAGGACTTTCTTTTAGAGAGTGCTCTGTGATCCTACTTTTCCTTAGGTGATTTTTGTCTTTATTTTTCCTTATATATAAAGGTTTTTTATCAGTCAGTTCGTTAGTCTAGAGGGCTTCATGGGATTTCACCTGCGAGTGTCAAGCCTTCATCGAGAAGGTGTAGGATTAATTCTACTGGTTCTTTTGAAACAGTGCAAGTTAACAAAACATAGACAAATCCTTCACCCAAGGCTTCTATTTCAAAGGGAGAACCTAGTCCAACACATAGTTTGGACATAAATGCTCTAGTTCTTGCTAGAGTACTCTTCCAATCGGAAGACCAAGTAGAAGCTGAAGATGTTCCAAAATCATTCGAGACTCCTATAGAATCTCTTCCTTCTGAACTTCCTTACATTGTATCGTACATGGGTACTCCTACTCATAGACCTAGTAGCCCTCTTCACTCTCCTTCTTTCTTCATGGCCAATGTTAGTAGCACTAGTGTGGCTATCAATAAATCTAGTGTGCATACTTCTTCTTCAACTATCGGAGGAGGTACTTTTTCTATCCCTACCATTGCACCTAGCCTGACAGTTGTTGGCTCTACTTCCACTCCTAGTCCAAGTGGGGACACCCAACTTTCTGCTCCTTTCACTAGTGCTTTTCCCTTTGGAATGCCATGTAGTGGAATTTCCTTAGTTCCATCAATTTTACCTTCTACTACTCCGACAATTATGCCTTTGATGGAAAGTAGTTATGCATCTTTACAAGGTTTCACATTTGGAAGTGGAAATGTGTTTCCTTCCAATCCATCATTGAGTATAGGATCAATGCATTTCCTTGGGCTTTCTCAAAATATCAATCCTTTTCAAATTCAAGGGAGGCAGGGATTTATACATACTCTGGCTAATGGTTTTGGGTCTAGGAATCCTTCTCAATTATTTGGTCAACAGTGTTGAAATGTGGAAACAAGAATATTCCAATTTTAATTTGTACTTGAATTAAAATTCGAATTTAGTCTTACCAGCTGTTTGAAAAGTAATTAATTAATTCATCTTGGATTAATTAGTTGAAGAAATTCAAGCTAGAAGTCTTGGTGAAGTCATGCAACAATTATCCCTTAAATTAAGTTATCCCTTAATTAAGGAGATAAGGATGAGTTATAATTGAGTTGTAATTAGTTAGCTCAGTTAACTGAGTTATGTCCAATTAAATTAGTTCCAAACAGTTTGAGGAACTAATTGTGAGTTCAATCAAATAATGCATGCATGCATGCAACTAGTGTACTCCAGATAACTGAAGATTCTCTCATAAATAACTCATGCATGTCCATTCAGAGAAAGACCCAGTTGAGATTAAAGATAGGGACAATGTACTATCAGTTGGAGGAAATTTTCTATAAGAAAATCTCATCCATGAAGAAGGAATTCGTTCCTTGAGATTTGCACAGTTTTATAGTGTGTTGAAGCAGTGTGTGAGATTAGTGTCACACAAGGTTACAGCTAGAGCACCCAGGGAAAACTGCGCAAGGAAATAGGAGCTTGGAGGGTAGAGAGAAGGCTTTATGAGCAATCTATTTTGTCTATGAGCGACAATGAGGGATTGTACTAAGAGCTGGCTAGTTGTGAGAGCTAAAGCTATGTGTAATCCTGCAATATTTTCACTTGTATGATAATATAGATAGCGGGGTTTTTAGCTAAGGCTTTCCCCTGAGTATTCTTCTGTGTTTCATGTGCATTGATTCTTCTTTTGGTTATATGTGTTATGCTTGATCTTGCTCAAATCTGTTAAGCTTCCGAAAGTTTGATTGTAGAAGTAGATTGAAGTATTTTTCTTTAGTTATATTACATTATTAGGTTAAGCTATAGTGAGAATTTATACATGGTATCAAAGCAAAGGTTATCAAATCAGTAAATAGTATACGGAGATAAGAATTTGAAGTTTGAAGTTCGGGATTGCAGGTACAAATCGAATTCATCTCATACTTCAGGTTGATCAATGGCATTATATGGCTTGAGACTCGAGTATGCCTTGGAAGGAAACTCGAATTACATAGCATGGAAGGATAGAATGGAAGCAGTATTAGAAGACAATGGTTTGAAGGATTTCATTGACCATGAAATCCCCAAGCCAGCTGTAGCTAATGCACAAGAATTGGCTAAATGGAAGAAGTGTGTAGCGAAGGCAAGACAGATTCTTCTGGAGGGAGCTCGAGACCATATTGTCTTGAGTTTCCATGGAAAGGAGACTCCATTTTTAATGTGCAAGACATTGAAGGACCTCTATCCAAACAACAATGACCAGAGGAAATTGGCACTCAAGGATAAGCTTCGGAAAATCAAGATGGAGAAGGGAGATACTATTTCCACATTTTTGAACAAGCTCACCACCTACATAGATGAGCTTGGTAGTGTGGGAATAACTACTGTCGATGATGATATGGTGAGCCTTGCTCTCCTTGATCTTCTAAAGAGCTGGAATAGCTACTAGGACTCTGTGAATGGAAGAGAGAAATTGCCAGATTGGAAACAACTGTGGTTGGATCTCATGCAGGAGGAGATCAGGAGGAGCACTCGGGATGGTTCTTCATCAAAGAATGATAATGAAGAAAATCTAGCCTTAGCAAGTAAGGCAAGGAAAGGGAAAGGGAAGGCTTCTCATTCCAAATCGAATTCTTCCCATGGAGGGAAGAAGGGTGACAAATCTAAAGTGAGATGCTTTAATTGTCACGAGATGGGACATTATGCAACTAATTGGCCATTGAAGAAGTCCAAGAAGGGATCCACAAAAGGATCGGAAGGTGAGGTACTATCCTCTCAGTTCAAAATGTATTTCACCCTCATCGCATGCATGGTTTCATCGATGGTGGGTTGTGTTTGGTATCTTGATAGTGGAGCCTCATTCCACATGACCGACGATAAAAGTTTATTCAGTACCTTGGAGGAGTAAGACCTCAAGATGCACATAGAGATGGGTGACGATAGGAAGTACAGTGTTTCAGGAGTAGGCATGGTTACTTTTAAGAGGGAGCATGGAGCTCCTCTCACCTTGATTGATGTGAAGTATGTGCATGGACTAATGAAGAACTTGGTCTCGGTCACGATGTTGGAGGACAAAGGCTACGATGTTTCCTTTAGTAAAGGAAAGGCGGTCCTAAGACACATAGCCATGGGTCAAACCAAGAAGATCAGGATTCCAGTGAAGAATCTCTACAAACTAGAGGTAGATCACTGTGCTGCATTGAGTTCGAAAGCAAAATTGGTGCAAAGCCAAGACATTGGCGAGTTATGGCACAGGCGGTTGGGCCATTTGCATCGTGGGGCCTTGAGGATAATGTAGTAGATATCTACCGGACTTCCCAAAGGTAAAATTGAGCAAGTTGACACATGCAAAGGTTGTACCTTGGGGAAGTACGCCAAGTCTTCCTTTCACGATCAAGACAGTCGAGCAGAAGAGATCTTAGAGCAAGTTCATACTGATTTGTGTGGACCATTCTCGACGGCATCAACCACAAAGAAAAGGTATTATGTGATTTTCATTGATGATTATTATCGTAAATGCTAGATTTATATCATGCAGAAGAAGGATCAAACCTTCTCAAAGTTTTGTGAGTTCAAAGCTTTGGTTGAGAAAGAATCAGGGAAGAAGATCAAGGCCTTGAGAAGAGACAACGGTGGAGAATATGTCTCTCAAGATTTTAAAGACTTTTGTGCAGCGGAAGGAATTAAACGCGAATTGATGACACCTCATAACCCACAACAGAATGGGGTGGCCGAGAGGAAGAACAAAATGATTGTAGGGGCTGCACAGGCGATGTTGCATGACCAAGGCCTACCACTTCACTTGTGGGCTGAGGCATGCAACACAACGGTCTATTAACATAATAGTAGCCCGCACTGCATACTTGGGATGAAAACACTAGAGGAAGCTTTCACCGGTAAGAGACCAGATGTGGGTCACTTTAGGATCTTTGGCACATTGGTATATTGCCATGTGACCAAGGATGCACAGAAGAAGCTTGAGCCGACAGCCAAGTTTGGGATACTTGTGGGGTATACTGATACACCCCACAACTATCAGGTGTACTTGCCTACCAGTCGGAGGATAGTGGTTCACAGAGATATTAAGTTTGATGAGTAGAAGGCCATGTGAGTTTCCCTTGAGAGGGAGCTCCAACTATAGGTTGTGGAGGAACTATTGGTTCCTAAGGAGGAGGAGCCTCAGACTGATGTGGAGCAGCTACATGCAGAAGTTCCAGGAGTGGAGACATCCAATCAAGCAGAGTCTTCCAGAGATGGATGGAAGCACACAAGAGAAGTTGACAGATTTTGTCGGATGCGAGAGAGAATGTGGGAGAACCATCTTGTTAGCGCAGATAGAGGAGGTCACCTGATAGGTACACTGGATACATGGCCCTTGTTGGGGAATGTATTGAGACTGAACCATATTCCTTTGAGGAAGCAGTGCAACATTTGATTTGGGTTGATGCTATGGTGGAGGAGTATGACTCCATAGTTCGGAACAGTGTTTGGGATGTGGTTCCAAGACCGGAGAACAAGTCAGTTGTGAGTTCACGTTGGCTTTACAAGGTAAAGCAAGTTGCTGATGGTAGTTTAGAGAAGCATAAGGCATGATTTTTTGCCCATGGCTTCTCTCAGATTGAGGGGATTGACTATGACAAGACTTTTGCACCTATTGCAAGGTACTCATTTATCATATCGATGTTGGCACTATTAGCACAGATGGGTTGGAAGATCCATCAGATGGATGTGAAGATTGTATTCCTCAATTTAAATATTGAGGAAGAGGTGTACATAGAGCAACCGAAAGGTTTTGATACCTTCAATCATGAGTCGCATGTGTGACGACTCAAGAGAGCTTTGTACGGGTTGAAGCAAGCACCTCGTGCTTGGTACACCAGGATAGACAACTACTTCACCGGGTTGGGCTTCACAAAGAGTGAAGCAGATGTGAACTCGTACCACATCATGGTAAAAGGTAAGCCATTGATCATTGTACTTTATGTTGATGATCTCATATTGACAGGTGATGATCAACTGATCATGTCTTGCAAGGAGGACCTTGCAAGAGAATTCAAGATGAAAGACATGGGTCTCATGCACTACTTCCTTGGCATGGAAGTGTGGCAAAAGGATGGGCAGTTGTTTGTGTCTCAAGGCAAGTATTCCAATGAGATACTTAGGAGATTCCACATGGAGAAGTGCAAGCCCATGCAGACTCCTCTAGCAAGTAACTGGAGGAAGGAGGATGCTACTTTAGGAGAAGTAGTAGAGGCTACTGTGTACAGGCAGCTTGTGGGTTCACCGATGTACTTAGTGAACACATGACTAGATTTGTGTTATGCCATGAACCAGTTGAGTCAAGCTATGGTTCAACGTACCAAGATGTTTTGGAAGGCGACAAAACATGTATTGAGATCCCTCAGAGGCACATCTCTGTATGGATTATGGTACAGATGGATAGAGGGAGTGAAGCTACAAGGCTTCACCAATTCATATTGGACAGGGAGTCCATTATATCGGCAGAGCACATCAGGTGGAATTTCAACCTTGGGTCAGCATCAGTTTCTTGGTACAACAGGAAACAGAGGTCGGTTTCACTCAGCACAGCAGAGGCCGAATACATGGCCGCAAGTCAGGCAACATGCAAGGCCATCTAGATGCAGAAAATTTTAGCTGGTTTGTTTGATCAGAGGATGGATCCAACTGTGATCTATTGTGATAATTAGAGTTGTATCAAACTCTCTAAGAATCCATTATTTCATTATAAGTCCAAGCACATCGATATCCGGTATCATCATCTTAGAGGCTGTGTAGTGAGGAGGATCATGTTGTTGTAGTATATTTCGATCGAGGAGCAAGATGCTGACATTTTGACTAAGGCATTGTCAAAGTGTAAATTTGAGTTCCATAGAGACAAGATTGGGGTGGAAGATAATCCCTTTCTTGTTGAGAGGGAGTGTTGAAATGTGGCAACAAGAATATTCCAATTTTAATTTGTCCTCGAATTAAAATTGAGAATTAAAATTCGAATTTAGTCTCACCAACTGTTTGAAAAATAATTAATTAATTCATCTTGGATTAATTAGTTGGAGAAATTGAAGCTAGAAGTCTTGGAGAAGTCTTGCAATAGTTATCCCTTAAATTAAGGAAGTTATCCCTTAATTAAGGAGATAAGGATGAGTTATAGATGAGTTGTAATTTGTTAGCTCAGTTAACCGAGTTATGTCCAGTTAAATTAGTTCCAAAAAGTTTGAGGAACTAATTGTGAGTTCAATCAATTAATGCATGCATGCATGCATGCAACTAGTGTACTCCAGATAACTGAAGATTCTCTCATAAATAACTCATGCATGTCTATTCAGAGAAAGACCTAGTTGAGATTAAAGACAGGGACAGTGTACTATCAGTTGGAGGAATTTTCCTATAAGAAAATCTCATCCATGTAGAAGGAATTCATTCCTTGAGATTTGCGCAATTTTGTAGTGTGTGAGATCAGTGTCACACAAGGTTACAGCTGGAGCACCCAAGAAAAATTGTGCAAGGAAATAAGAGGTTGGAGGGGAGAGAGAAGGCTTTATGAGCACTCTATTTTGTTTGTGAGTGACAGTGAGGGATTGTACTGAGAGTTGGCTAGCTGTGAGAGCTAAAGTTGTGTGTAATCCTGAGATATTTCCACTTGTATGATAATATAGATAGCAGGGTTTTTAGCTGAGGCTTTCCCCTGAGTATTCTTCTATGTTTCATGTGCATTGATTCTTCTTCTGGTCATATGTGTTATTCTTGATCTTGCTCAAATTTGTTAAGCTTCCACAAGTTTGATTGTAGAAGTAGACTGAAATATTTTTCTTTAGTTATATTACATTATCAAGTTAATCTACAGTGAGAATTTATACAAATAGGGGAGTATTCCCTTCCCTATTGGAAGTACATCGCCAACCTTTCCTCCTTTGGTCAGTGCTTGGAACCCTTACCATGGGGTTTCTCCTTCTTATAATGTTCCATTTGAAGGAAAATGTTCCTATGGCTAGTAATCTTGCAGTAGGGGGAGGATACCCTCCATATACCCATGGTCAACAAGATTTTCCATATAATTCAGGTTTTTCTATGAGTAATCCTTGACATCTTAGTGCCCCTCAAAATCTAGGACATTCTTTTCCAAGCACTGGGAATTCCACTCCTCGAGCTTGGAATTCAGTAGTGTCACCATGCTTGCCATTCTTGTCAACTCTCAATTTTCCATATATTTCAAAATTAACTAATGATATGATCTATTACAACTTGTCTTGGCCCCAGATCCCTACCAAAATTCCATCAAACATACCAAAGTTTGAACGGACTTCCGGTGAAGACCTATTAGACTGTGTAACCACTTTCCATTTATGGTGCTCATTGAAATCCTTGATTGAAGATTAAATTAGGTTGAGAGTCTTTTAATGCACCCTAACTAGAAATGTAGTGAAATGGTATATTGAATTTCGGGGTGAGTCGTTATATGTGTTTGTGTTGGGTTATGTTATATTCTTTCCACAACTAGCCCATGTAGTTAACCAGGGGGTTAGAGGGGGGTGAAGCCCCCCCTTCGTTGTGATGATTATGTAGCGGGGGGTCACAGGGGGTTTAAGGGGTGCAAGTAACCCCATTCTATGGGGTCCGGGGCAACGCCCCGGAAAATTTTGGTTTTGGACCCTATATTAGGTTGGGCGTACCTACCTATGGTTTTGTGCATGATTCTTGCACATGGTTTTGGATGCGATGGTGTTCGGTCCATGGTATTTGATGCTTCGGCATGTATAAATATGTATTGTAACATTGAAAGGAAAATAATGAATAATCAAGCTGGTAGTCCCAGTTTTGGGATCCATGGGAAAATCTATGTGTATATGTGTTTTATGTGTTATGCTCTTGCATTGTTTATTTTCTGTGTTTTAGAATTTGTATGCAAGTAATTTCTGTACGGGGTTAAAACCTACATTTGGTATCAGAGTTGTTTTGGCTTCAAGGGGACACCATTGTTGGTGAGGGGTTTTGCTCAGGCCTATGGTAGACCCTGTTCAGTGGAAGATCTGCAAGATCGATTCTGGTGGTGGAAGAAGATGGCGAGCAGTGGAAAGATAGAGATCGAGAAATTTTGTTGTCAAAGTTTTGAGTTATGGAAACTCAATATGGAGGATATGTTAGTGGATAAAGATCAGTGGGTCATGGTAGATCCAAGTACTAAACCAACGGGAGTGTCCGATGAATAATGGAAGAAGTTGGATCGGAAGGAAAAATGCACAATATGATTGTGTGTCTTAGATTCAATATTGTTGAATGTATCAGGGGAAGCTACGACGAAGGCTTTATGGGACAAGTTAGGGACTTTGTACCAATCTAAGTCTCTGGTGAATAAACTGTTCTTACGGAAAAAGATATATAACCTGAGGATGAAAGATGGAGACTCGGTGACAGAGAATCTGAATGCATTTAATACTATGGTAAGTTAGTTATTATTTGTTGATATTAAAATTTCATATGAAGATAAGTGCATCAGTTTGTTGTGTTCTCTACCAGATTCATGGGATAGTCTAGTTATTGCAATAGGTAGCAATGCAACTGCTGCAGTTTGATGAAATAGTCTCATCCTTGCTGATGGAGGAAATGAGACGGAAAAATATGGAGAGCTAGAATGGTGATGCCTTGTCTATACAAGGACGATCCCAGAACAGAAACAAAAATAAGTCATCAACTGGGAGATCTAAATTTAGAGGGAGATCTTAATCTCTAGGAAAACCTTTAAAGGTGGTTTGCTGGAAATGTGGAAAGGAAGGGCGCTACAAAAGGGACTGTAAATCTAAAGCTCCTGAAAAAGGAAAGGGATCTGATGATGCTCCTTCTGTAGAGGCGAAAACCACCTCAGATGAAGGTGGGGATGTGTACTTGGCTTCTTCAAGTACACGTGTAGATCATGAGGCATGGTTGATTGACTCAGGTGCATCCTTTGACTTCACTCCCCATAGAGAGTGGTTCTGCGAGTATGAGAAATATGATGGTGGTGATGTCTTCTTATGGGATGATAGGAAGGCTAGAATCATTGGTCGTGGAAAAGTAAAGTTGAAGTTGCAAGGTGGAAGAGTTAGAACACTTCTAGATGTTCTGCATATTCCTGCATTGGCCAGAAATCTGATTTTTATAAGCAAGCTAGATGATGCAGGTGTAAAAATAGTGTTCGAGAAGGATACCTGCAAGATGGTTCGGGGAGCACTGGTATTGATGCAGGGAATTTGGATTGGAACTCTATACAAGCTGCAAGGTAGCACTGTTGTTGATGGGTGCAACAGTTTCATGGTCCCTGAAAGTGGAGCAAAAAATCTAGTAGTTTCTAGAGAGAAGACCATGCTGTGGCATCAAAGGCTTGGACATATTGGAGAGAAGGGCCTTCAAGTACTTCATGGTAAAGGTATGGTAGAAGGTATGAGTAATAGCTCTCTGGATTTTGATTTCTATGAAAATTGTGTATATGGGAAGTAGAATTGGGTGAGTTTCCCCTCTACTGGTAAGAGGGTGAAACAAATATTAGAGCTCATGGACAGTGACGTGTTTGGACCTGTGAAGGTTTTATCACTGGGTAAGTTTGTGTACTATGTATCATTTATAGATGACTTCTCAAGGAATACATGGATATATTTCCTTAAGAATAAATCTGAAGTCTTTGACAAGCTTAAAGAATTTAAGGCTGTGGTGGAAAACCAGACAGATAAGAAGATAAAGGTGCCGAGGACAGATAACGGTGGAGAGTTTTGCAGTAAGGAATTTGAAGAATTATGTAAGAAGTGTGGTATAGAACGACAGAAGACTACTCCATATACACTTCAGCAAAATGGAGTTGCATAAAGAATGAACAAGACGTTGATGGAAAGGGCAAGAAGCATGCTCAGTGGTGCTAGGTTAGGACAAGAATTCTCAGCAGATGCGGTGGAGACTGCATGTTAACTAGTCAACAGATCACCTTCATTAGCGTTGGAGGATAAGACTCCAAAAGAGGTATGGACTGGTAAGAAACCCTCTCTTTCGTATCTCAGGGTATTTGGATGTGATGCATATGTACATGTTCCAAAGAAGAAAGAACAAAGTTGGATAGTAAATGTGAAAAGCACATCTTTATTGGGTATAAGGATGGTTTAAAGGGTTATAAGCTTTGGAACTCAGTAATAAGGAAGGTTGTGTACAACCAAGATGTGGTGTTCAGAGAGGTAAAATACGTTATGAAACATGAAGTCCAACCAAAGGAACCTGAGAAGATAGAGTTTGAACTTAAGGAGGAAGAATCAGACTCTACAACAGAGGAGGAATCAGAAGATGAAGAGCCACAAACTCTGGGTGTGAGAAGATCAGTTCGAGAAAGAAGGCAGCCAAAAAGGTATAGTCCATCTGCTTTCTATTCAAATTTTACTTTATCTATTACTGACGATGATCCTAGAACTGTGAAGGAAACAGTAGATTCAAAGGATGGAAAACTCTGGAAAGAAGCCATGGTTGATGAAATGGAATCTTTGCACAAAAATGAGGCTTTGGATCTAGTGGAGTTTCCAACTGGAAGGGAACCCATTTGCAGAAAATGGGAGTTCAAGAAGAAGACAAATGCAGAAGGAAAGGTGGAGAAATACAAAGCTCAGTTGATAGCAAAAGGTTATTCCCACATGCCAGGAATTGATTTTGGTGATATTTTTTCTCTTGTTGCCAAGGTAACTTCTATTAGATTACTTTTATCTGTTGCTATTGCTTTTGATCTTGAGGTAGAATAGATGGATGTGAAGGAAACGTTCCTTCACGAGGATCTGGAGGAGGAGATCTACATGAAGCAACCTGAAGGTTTTGCGGTGAAGGGTAAGAAGGAACTGGTATGAAAGTTAAAGAAGTCTCTCTATGGGTTAAAACAGTCACCAAGGATGTGGTATTAGAAATTTGATATATTTATACGGGGACTTAGCTTCACCAGAAGCAAAACAGATCACTGTGTGTATTTTAAATTAATTGGTGACCATGTTATATATCTAGTCTTATATGTGGATGATATGTTGCTGGTTGGAAATGACGAAGCAATTATCCAGGATTTGAAGACCCAATTGTCCTCCAAATTTGACATGAAATATCTTGGTGCTGCAAACTATATTTTGGGCATGGAAATTAAAAGAGACTGGGAAAAGAGGAAGCGTTGGTTAAACCAGAGGAAGTATGTCGAGACAATATTGCAGAGGTTTAATATGTAGGATAGTAAACTGGTGAAGGTTCCTATTCCTATAGGTGTGAGGTTATCTGTTGAACAGTGTCCCAAGGCACAAGAAGAGGAAGAGGACATGTCTCATGTTCCATATGCAAGTGCAGTCAGTAGCCTGAAGTATGCAATGGTCTGTACTAGACTAGACATTGCACATGTAGTGGGAGTATTAAGCAGGTTTATGTCAAAACTAGGGAAGGAGCACTGGACAGTAGTGAAGCGAGTTTTCAAATATTTGCGTGGCACTAGCGATTATGGTTTGTGCTACCAAGGAAGACCAGGATTGGACAAAGTGTTGGATATTCATGGTTTTGTTGATGTAGACTGGGCTGGAGATCTGGATCAAAGAAGATCTACAAGTGGGTATGTGTTTAACCTATTTGAAGGTGCAGTCAGTTGTATGAGTAACAAACAATCTGTAGTGACACTATCAACTACGGAGGCATACATGGAAGCCACTCATGCAAGCAAGGAAGCAGTTTTTTTGTAGAGATTGTGTTCAAGTATGGGGTTAGCACACGGAGCTATAAGGATAGACTGTGATAGCCAAAGTGCAATTTTCTTGGCAAATAACCCTGCATATCATTCAAAGACAAAGCAAATTGATGTTAAGTATCACTTTGTGAGGGATATGATAGAAGACAAAAAGGTGTTGCTGGTAAAGGTGGACACTTTGAAGAATACCACAGATGCATTAACAAAATCTGTGAGCTCTGAGAAGTCTCTTAGTGTAGAAAAACAATGGGCTTTGCAGCGTTGGATAAATGACTAAGTTCTCTTGTGGACCCTTGTGGAAAGAAAACAAGTGGGAGAATGTTGGGTTGTATTATATTCTTTCCACAACTAGCCCAACCGGGGGGGTTAGAGTGGGGGTAGAGCCCCCTCTCCTTCATTGCACCGATTGTGTAGCGGGGGGGTCACAGGGGGTTTGAGGGGTGCAAGTAACCTCACTCTATGGGGTCCAGGGTAGCGCCCTGGAAAATTTTGTTTTTGGACCCTATATTAGGTTGCGCATACCTACCTATGGTTTTGTGCATGATTTTCGCACATGGTTTTGGACGCAATGGTTTTCGGTCCATGGTTTTGGACGCGATGGTTTTCAATCCATGGTATTGGATGCTTTGACATGTATAAATACATATTGTAACACTGAAAGGAAAATAATGAAAAATCAAGATGGTATTCTCGGTTTTGTGATCCAGGGGAAAATCTATGTGTAGATGTGTTTTATGTGTTATGCTCTCGCATTTTTTATTTTCTGTGTTTTAGAATTCGTATGCAGGTAATTTCTATATGGGGTTCAAGACCTACAGTTTGGTAAGTTGACTACAATGTTCCTTAACCACTTCCAGTTTCCATTTGATGTTGAAATTGAAATTATAGCCAATTTTGTGCAGGACAAGGCCACCCATATTTATAACCATATCCAAGAGTGGCACAAAAGGAAGAGATTGATCAAGGCTTACATCACTGATGAATTTCTACTTGAGTAGTTTTTGAAATCTTTACATCTTGAAATATCTAAGGATGTGTGACTTTCAAGAGTATTCACAGAAGAACAAGCTATATTTAAAGCCTAGCAGTTAGAGCTGATTTATTCCTAGTCTAATGTCCTCTACAAGATATTTCCTAATACTCCTAGATCTAAAATTGATATCGCCAAACCGAAACCTTGCCCCCATGCTAACGAAGTTGTAGGATCGCTTGATGTGAATACGACCAATTTGTTAGTGAATCAATTATAGAAGTTGTCATTACAATATGCTTTTGCAATGCAGAATATGTCATCCATGTCACCCCCTTCTCAATCTTTTGCAGTGAATGTCATTTAGTCCTTGAATTCCAAAGGAAATCAACAATCTAAAGGAAATAAGAAAGGACATGGGAAAAATAAAGATAAAGGAGGGAAGGGGAATGAAAATAAACCTAGTGAGAACACTGGTGAGGGAAAGAAGGAGTCCAAAAAGAAAGTTAAATTCCCATGCAAGTTATGCAGTGGGGATCATCTTACTCATCTTTTCCCCAAGATTCAAGATTCTCAATGCTTGTTAGCCCAACAAGGTTCTTCTAGTTCCCAGGATGTGCTTACTAACTCTTTTCCATAAGGGCATAAATTACTTGCTGGTACGAATGCTAATACTGGAACCCCTATAGGGGAAACCAGGAAGCAGAATTTGCATCTAATGTCTATAAGGTTAGGACTCGTGTTGACATTTCAACAAGAGCTCATGATTATGGATAACTAGAATCTTTTAAGGCTAAAATTTCTTATGATACATAAGAACCTCTTCATATAGAGAGTCCCGAAGTTGAAGCTATACCTCGGATGCGGAAAGGCTCTTCAAAACGATTAACTTATAATCCAAACATTAGGTTTTCTCAGAACTATTCCATTGTTGAATATTTAGCTCAGAACCTCTATGTTATGTTGGTGTTAGAGGTACTCCAGTCGTGTCCTTCACAAATAAGTTCTTTTCTCACTATGATAAAAGCAGTTGACCTAAAAAATCTCTAGTGATTACATTTGATATGTCAAATTTCAAAAGGAGACTCCCACATCACATGGCTTTACAAATTAAATCTACATATCGTAAGAAGATCATGTTTCATACCATAGTTGATGAAGGATACTTCGCAAGTGTCATGTCTATGTCATTTTGGAAAGTTATTGGATACCCTAAAGTTGTTCCCTCTCCTACCCTTATAACCCCATTTGATGGTTATTCTCATAGGCCTCATGGGATTCTGCCTACCTTCCTAGTTGGTGTGGGGGGCAAGGAAGTTAATGTGTAATTAGATATAGTTGATTCCAACCTGGATTATAATCTTTTATTGGGTCAGAACTAGGTATATGTGATGGATGCCATAGTTTCATTTTTGTTTCACATACTATGTTTTCCTCATGAAGGCAGAATTGTTTCGATTGATTAGTTAACTTATTCTCCAATGACCCAAATGCATCTGTTGACTCTAGTGTCCCCTTAAATAAGAATTCTAAGAAACCTACTAAGAATTTAGGAGTGTTGGGTTGTGTTATATTCTTTCCATGACTAGCTCACATGGTAAACAGAGGGACTAGAAGGGGGGTGGAGCCCCCCCTTCATTGCGTCGATTGCGTAGCGGGGGGGGGGATTCATAGGGGGTTTGAGGGGTGCATGTAACCCCACTCTATGGGGTCCAAGGCAACACCCCAGAAAATTTTGTTTTTGGACCCTATATTAGGTTGGGCAAACCTACCTATGGTTTTGTGCATGATTTTTTGCACATGGTTTTGGATGCGATGGTTTTCGGTCCATGGTATTGGATGCTTCAGCATGTATAAATATGTATTGTAACATTGAAAGGAAAATAATGAAAAATCAAGCTGGTAGTCTTAGTTTTGGGATCCAGGGGAAAATCTCTATGTATATGTGTTTTATGTGTTATGCTCTCGCATTGTTTATTTTCTGTGTTTTAGAATTCGTATGCAGGTAATTTATGTATGGGTTTAAAACCTACATTTGGTATCATAGTTGTTTTGGCTTCAAGGGGATGCCTTTGTTGCTGAGTGTTATCAGGAAAACTAGTGTCTATGTAGAGTTTCTAGTCCCACTAAGGCTGGTAGCTACCTTAGAAACAAACAAACTAAAAACTACTTTCGTTTTCCTTTATGAGAAATAGATAAGAGGGGAATAAGGAGACCAACCTCTGTCTTGCGCTTGGTTCCTTGCTGGATTCCTCTCCCTTCTGATAGATCTTTGCTACTCGCTTCCTTGTCTACCCAGCTTCACAGAGCACATGGAGAATCAAAGCAGCATAATAATATCCAAGAACATAGATCTATTATCATAAACAATATAGGACCAGATATATATTGACCACACAAATGCATAAATCATCAATCATACAAGAATGTGGAGGAAAAATTGAATAGCTTTATTGATAATCAAGAAAGAGCAAAGAGGATTACAACCAATTGTTTTGACCCAGCATCATCCTCTCAGCAAGAAAGCCCCTCTTCACCTCATGAAAAGCTTAGATCACCCAACACTATGATATTGCACCAAGAAACCAACACCACTTCCTTACAAGATACAAAATTACGGCCTCTGGATCTCTGGGATGAGGGATCCATATATAGATGTTTGCAAGGGGAGTGAGTCAGCTTTTGAGATTTGATTAGTTTCCTCTCTCTGATAGTTCTTGATTCCACTTGGATATTGATGATCTCTTACTCATCCCTGGTTGAATGCAGAGAGGCAAGTGTCATAGGAGAAGTTTTTGGAAGATTCCATGTTTCTCCACCTTGCGGATTGACCCTGCCATTTGTCCACTCTCGCCCATCGCACCCCATAGAAGGGATTTTCAACATGCATCGCACCTAATGTGTGTATTCAGGTGGGATGCAACGCACTTTGACCATGGGGCAGGTGAAATGGTCCAGTTTTGACCATTTCTGAGTAGTTTTTCATGGAGAACTTCTGGGAGATGTTGTAATCAGTTGACCTTGTTCTTTTAGGGGTTGGAACAACACCATTAGGGACTTAGGAGCCCTTAGTTTATGGACATTTATGATTGGAGTTGCAGTGCCCAAAAATGTCTATAACAGTTGCCCCCTAAAGCATGAGGTCGTTAATCTTTTGATGTCGGGTGAAATGCTTTATCATGAGGATCCGAAGTCTTTTCAAGCTGGAAGGCGACCTGTAATAAGATACAATACAATACATTATCTTCATAATATTTTCATGATCTAGCTGAGGCGGGCATTCCCATGCTCAGCTTCATAAATTCATTTTCATGTACATAGGACAGACAAT